>VWZY01003082.1:47752-58971 GCA_013399075.1 Chloroceryle aenea
AGGAGGAACTTCTTTCCTGTAAGGGTCACAGAGCACTGGAACGGGCTCCCCAGAGAGCTTGTGGAGTCTCCTTCTCTGGAGATTTTCAAAACCCACCTCGATGCGTTCCTGTGTGACCTGTGCTAGATTGTATGCTCCTGCTCTGGCAGGGGGGTTGGGCTCAAAGATCTCCAAGGTCCCTTCCAACCTCTGACACCCTGCGATTCTGTGATCGGTTTTTATTCCCATTTTGTATAGGGGAAGTGAATGTTCACACTTATAGTCTGTAACCTAATGATTTTGTGCATCTCTGGAAGTCTTCCAAGTGATCCACAGGTCACGGCCTGTCTGTTAGGGCAGGCTAAGTTGGGCGGTACCTGCCATCCTCAAACCCTGCCCTTGTGCCATCTGACTTGATGGGGAAGCAACTATGATCTCAAACCAAAATGATGTGCTGTAGCTGCAACCCAGCCTTTACAAAGTGCATGAGCATGTTTTCATTTAACAAGCTTGCTGTTTTCTGAAATACTTTCCTTACAAGTAGGAAGGAGGCTGCAAATGGGTGAAGCACTGAACTGCTATGGATGTCATGCTGTCTGAGTGTGCCAGCCTTAGAAGTCCATTACCAAAGTTGCTGGAGGCTAGAGTTGTACGTGTATTGACTAAAAATCACTTAATTTTCTATGTCATTATTTTACCCTAGTGGCTGTGGGAACATCAATGATTAACAAGAGCTTGGAGAAAGATGATTCACAGCCAATCCTTATGATACTGCAGTCCAAGTTCGGATTACGAGTCATTCCTGAGTGTGCTGAAACCTACTTCAGGAACCTCTCTGAGGCCAAGCACCTGAAAATTACAGAAGGTAAAAAACACTCTGAATAGAACAGTTCCACATGCTCATATCACTGAGGCAACTGGAAAAACTAGCACAGAAGTCTTCCCTAAAATCACCATAAACTGAGGAAGACAGTTAATCATTTAAGATCTTTGCAGATGTATTACACTTGCCCAAGTGCTTTTGACATGATGATGAACTGATGCACACTTCATGCAGACCACAGTATATGCTGAGAAGTGAGCCTAGCTATTTTCAGAGTCTAGCTAAGACTTTATAGAGTCTCAATCTAGCCTCAATTTAGGGCAGCTTCTTTGTGATTGTCAACAGGATAGTCCCTCCTCTCAGAAAACCATATTACTCTGATTCATTTATTTTTTTTTATATAATTTTTTTTTTTGTTAGCAGATGCAGAGAAGGGTTAGGCTGCATGCTTCAGCCTTAGGGGTTACTGTTAAAGATGAAGCTGGGCTTTGCCAGTGTATTCATGGCCCATTTATGATCCCTGTGCATTGCCAGAGCAGCAGGTATCAGCAAAAGCCAGGGCTAGATTCTGCCCATAGCAAGTTGATGGGATGTTTTGTCACTCTAGAGCCACAAGCTGGTCACAGCTAATGCAGCCAAAATTAGCTAACAAGTAACTAACCAAATAAATTACTATTGACATAGTACATATTGTTACAGTAGCTGGGCATGTTTAGTCCTGAAACATGAGTTTTGAGAAGGCATTTTTCACAATTCACCTAATCAGCTTTACCTTGGGGCCTTTTGTCCATGAGGAAATGAGGCTTTTCCTGCCTGTCAGGATACAGCCTTGTTTACCAGAGTACTAAACAAGACAATGATGTGGATAGGCAATGTCCAGTGTGAGCTGTCAATAAGATCAACATTTAGCCAGAAGAAAAGACCAACTTTTTTTTTTTAACGAACATTGTGTTAGTTCCACTTATGTGAGTGATGGAAGATGCAGCACACACTGTTCAAGGAGCAAGAACTAACTTGGCACATTCGATTTTGAAGAAGCTGGCAGTGGATCTTTACTAAACTTATGGCTGTTTCATTCTAGAAGGATTCTGATCCACCCAACAGGACATTTTGAAAACATCCTTACTACAAACTGTCACAAGATATATAGTGACTTTGCATTTGCATGTATAGTAGCTTTATAACAAATGTAGACTTGGGAAATGGGTAGGGAGAGATGTAATTTTTCACTGTACTATGGCATAAATATGTGCTAATTGTATGTATTGCTTTTAGATTCTAATGAAAGTCCATGGATTAAACTTGTAATGAAAAACATGTATGATTACTACTACAATGTGGAAACTGAGGAAGGCACTTGTGTTGCCCCTGAAGGAGTTGTACCAAAAGCTTCATGGTTAACTGGTGAAGAAATTCAGGTAGGTTCCTGAAACGTTTGCTTTTAATTGCAAATGCAGCAGAAACATTTGAGAGAGAGATAGGAAGATGGCAGTATCAAGCAATGAGGCTGTGACGGATGAGACTGAAGATGACTTTAGTTCAGTATATGCTTCTGACAATAGCAGTAGCTTAAGTGTAAGCAGACACTGATAGTGCAGCCTCCTGTCTGACAATGAGGAACTTCCTAACTGGAAGTTACAGCATCCCTTTTTATGGCTACCAGCAAACACCAATGGAGTAAAGCCTGATTGCTTTCATATCCTTTTTTTTTGGACATCACATTGGTCTACAACAAGGAATTTCACAATATATTTGGGGGCAGGTGGAAGCACCAAGCTTCTGTGCAATTTGTTTGTTTCATTTTATTTTTTATTATGATTATTCTGATGCAGCCTATCCAGGTTACAGACTTAGTCTTCATCACAACCAGCTCAATTTCTAGTGTAGGTCCTTCTGAAATACTGACTGCAACAATGCTTGAGTGTGATTCTCTATACAGAGCTCTCTGGTTCTGTTAGTATTTCTAACTGTCTAACTTGTACAAAAAAAAAAGCTTGTATTAGGAAAGCAGAACACACTTAAAGTATAAAAAAACCTCACTCAAAAATAGCATGCTCAACTGAAGCTTCAAAGGAGTTCAGTTATCATTCATTATAATTCAGTGGTAGCAAAGTAGCTCTTCCTTCATACTGATTAAAATATAGGGGTAAATCAGAGGGGCTTGGATAGGATGATCAGAAGCTCTACAGATGATGGAGACAATACAGACCAAACTCCAGGATGGTTTTGGCTTGCTGTTTTTTGCTTTTAAATAACCTTTTTCCATAATCTCTTAACAGAGCATTGTTGGGCAAGCTACAGCAGATTATAAACGAGAGCAGCTGTGGCGTGCTAATGAAAATCTGATTGTTCAGCTGCAAGCCCGTGCAAGGGGATTCTTAGTCAGAAAAAATTATCAGGAGAGAAAAGTATACCTTCAAAACCAGGAACCATCTGCCATCAAAATACAGGTATTGTTCTAGAACAAGAAGATAACGTGGCTTGGGTAACATGCTGCATGGGACAGGTGATTAGTACTACTGATAAAATTCTCAGGTTTGTCTCCCCAGTTTCATTAGCAGCAGTTCAAACTTCTACATCTCAAAATTCGTTATTGTACTCATTGGAATAATTGTGCTTTTTAAAAGCAAATATCCAGTTTTAAAAGACTCCTGCAGTCTAAGTTAATTTAATGGGGGAAGGTCAGAAATATGTAGACCTAGCTTTATTCTGAGGTGCTTAATTTTTGCATGGTACACCTAACTATGCACAGTACAAGATCAGAAGGTATTTGTTGAGTATCAAAGTGAGAATTCCTTGGCAAAGTGTGACTTGAGAGAGATTCATTTCTAGATTAGAACAAATTAAAAGTAGTTTGTCTCTGTTCCATGAAGCCAGAGCTGAGCAGGGAGTGGCATCTGCCCTGGTGTTCTTGGGCTCTGGCAGTATTTCATGAATGAATTCAGTTTGCTGAACTCAGGAAAGAGTATAAATGAAACTTTCTGCTGAAGGTGTGATCACTGACAAATGCATGCAGACTGTTTCTAAATGGTCAAATAGCAGCTCCTGTTAGGAGTAATTTATTCCAGTCTTGCAAAACAATCACTCAACCCCTGTTAAAATTACAGAAAAATGTACAACTGATTTTTATTCTTTTTAATATATAGTAACTTAATCTAACTGCTTATGGTGATAAATACCTTTACCACTAGCAGCTGTCACTGGGATTGGCTTTTCATTTTCTGGCATGGTGTCTGAAAGGACTGTACTGTTCTTTGAGGAATTCAGGGTCTGTGAATAAGTTTTAAAATGTGGGGAAATGTAGGCAAAGTTGTTCTCTACTTTCTATTAACATTAAAATAGAAACAATTTGAAAAGACAACAAGTAGAGGACCAGGCTAATGTTATTGGCTGGATAGAGATGAAAGGCAAAATATGGTAAAGGTGGTGAGAGTATCTGTGTTATCCTTCTCATTGTGTTCCTTGCCAATCATTTGCTTCCAGGTTAGGTAAGGGAGAGTTAAGTGAGGGAATTAGGAGGTTTTTGTCTGTGTTAAGATTATCCTGAATGACTCTGGAAGACCAGACACTTGAGAAGGAGGCCAGGCCAAGAACAGTGGGATTCCAGTTGGGTAAGCACACCTTTAGGAGGTAATGGGCAAGAGCTGACAGAGTCTATCTGGGATGAAGCCAGTGACATCGCTACTAAAGGATATGGGTATAAGAGTAAGGATAGCTTCAGGAGAAGGAAGAAAATGGCATTGGTCAGCAAAGTATTTGTGCTGAGATTGGCCACAACTAAGTGAAATGTATCAGGGCACCTTAAAAATATAGAGGCAAGCTTATTTTCACATTAGTTACCTTTTTACCACAACAGCAGTTTTTCTCTACAGCATAAACACCACTAATGATTTTAGTGTATAGACGCAGATTTGAATTAATATTAGTTTCTTATTAGTAATAATGCTCTCCTACCTTTTACAAAATAGGCTTTCTGGAAAGGATTCAAACAAAGGAAAAGCTATGTTGAGAGACTAAAGGTGCTTCAAAGCAATGTTGCTGCTATTCTGAAGGTAAGATCCCTCTGTGTTTTGGGGCCTTTAACCCTTGTTTTCATCTTCTGCCATCTGGGAATCAGGGACCACAAAGTGGAACAAATTGTGCTCCAGAAATTTGCATGGTGTTGAAGGTTGTTTAATTGGCAGTTAATTAAATTGCTTCTTGGAAGCCCTGTGTTTAACTTCTGTTAGGCTTTTCTGAACTCGAACAGTTCATAATAAAGATTTCCTTTATACTTCCCATAATACTAAATTAGAAAATATTAGATCTGACAGTATGTTATCATTTCACTAAAATGTGTCAAATCTATCTGTCTGAAAAATGTTCTCTTTTCTGAGATTCTGAGCTACTATGTCATGAGTAGATTGTAAATTGCAGATGGGATACTGATCTCCTGTCTCTGAAGGAAACTGGTTTACAACAGAGCTGAGACTTAAATGCAGAAATTACTTCCAAAGATGAAGCTATACGTGGGTGGTAGAGCTTTGAACTTCAACAGTTGAAGACTACTAATCTGGTTACTGGACTGTAGGAGCCTAGTGGTATGGTCATGTATGGCTCTGGGCATGTGTGAACAGCATGCCTGTGGAAAAGGACTGTCAAAAGTGAGTTTCAGAACATACAAAACAGTTTGTGCAATGCCCATTACATTTTTATTTAATTTTATTTGATTTTCAGATTCAGTCATGGGTCAAAATGTGGCTAGCAAAGAGAGCTTACAGGAACCGTCTGCAATACTTCAAGGATCATGTAAGTCCATTTTGAATGTGAAGCATTAAAATAGGGTAACCTGTCTGCCTGGGCAATTTTGGGTATCTCGGGAAAGAGGGTGCAGGTTCTGCAGTGTGTTTCTGAGCAGAAATGTCATAACTAGATTATTTTGCCTAATCTTGGTCCTTTCCAGAATGATGAAATTGTGAAGATACAAGCATTTCTGAGAGCGAACAAAGCCAGGGAGGACTACAGAATACTAAGTAAGTGGTAACAGTTGAATATTGTATATCTGGAGAGAACTATGTCACTGTGTTGGGTGGTTTCTTTGGTTGTTTTTTGGGTTTTTTTTTTAACTTTCACTTGGGATTTCTCAGTCTCAAAAGCAGGTGCAAGTGTTTGTAAAGCAATTGTTTTACAGCTGAAACTATTTTGGATAGCTGTACTTAAACAGTAAGACAAATATTGCTTTAACTCATATAAACTTGTCCCTGCAGTCCCCAAATTTTCTGCATGGTGATCAGTTTCCTAAGGGCTTTAGGGCTGTTCAGTATTATGTCAACTAACAAGCCTATGTACTTCAACTATAGTTGGTGCTGAAAATCCACCCTTGACTGTCCTGCGCAAATTTGCCTACCTCTTGGACCAAAGTGACTTAGACTTTCAGGAAGAATTGGAAGTAACAAGGTTAAGGCAAGAAGTGGTTACAAAAATTCGATCCAATCAACAGCTGGAGAAGGACTTGAACTTAATGGACATAAAGATTGGACTGCTTGTGAAAAACAGAATCACTCTTCAGGTCAGTAGGCTGTGTTCAGGCTCCCTTGGTAGCATTCACAGAGTTTTTGCATATTTTGGAGTTAAGGATTACACAATCAGAATGAGGCTGGAAGAGACCTCTGGAGGTCATCTGGTACAACCTCCCTTCTCAGCAGGGCCACCAGAGCATACTGTCCAGAACCATGTCCAGACAGATTTTGAATGTCTCCAAGGGTGGAGATCACAATGCTTGTGCCATGTCACCCTCAATTAGTTAAAATACTCCGGTAAAGTGCTTCCTTTGTGTGTCTTAAGTAACCTTGTCAAAATGCCCTGTGGCAGAGGTTGTTCTGTTGTCCTGAGCCATATGTCAGTTTGCTACTAAATGTCACTTTTTTTTGCTAGTTGTGAACAACAGAAATTTCTTAGCGGATTTTAAGCATTTTGTGGTAGAATGGAGTAGACTTTGGATCATATTTGATCATATTTGTTCATTATTAACAAAATGATGAACAAGTCTGTACATGAGATGAGGTTCTTCAGATGGTCATTACTGGCAAGTCATACTGGTGACAAAAGACTGGTTATTGAATAGAGCAGCAAAATATACAAGGTTGCTAATAAAGGCTCTTGGAGGAATATCACATTTAGCATGGTTGGTAAAATGTTAATTTTTCCAATTTGCCTTTCTTGCAAATATGTTATTTACACTTTTTATCATCTGTCTGCAGGATGTGGTATTGCACAGTAAGAAACTTAACAAAAAGAGCAAAAGTCAGCTGGAAGAGATGGTTACAGTTGACAAACAGGGTATCAAAGGTTTGAGTAAAGAGAGAAGAAAAAAACTGGAGGCTTATCAACATTTATTCTACCTTTTACAGGTAAATCTTAATGTAAAAATTAACATCTCAGCAAAGTGCTAAAGAAAAACTAGAATTATAATGCTTACTTTTACTGATTGTAGTAGTGATTATGAAAAGATTTCCAAAGTAGTATGCAAACTGCAGCAAATACTATGATCAACTTAGTGTTTCCTGTATTTGAGAAAATCCTTGTTATCTTTAAACAGTACAAGAAATATAGCTGATTTTTTCTTAAGAATAACTTCAGTGTAGACTGAAGCCAGAGAGATGTTTTCCTCTATATGTCTTTTAATTCATGTAAATTACCGTCATTGTTACCATGCATTATATGTGGTGGAAATGAAGTCAGTTGTCTGCTATGCAGCTGACAGCATATAATGCATCTGGTCTAGTGATCTTTTTTCTCATCTAGTCTTTCTAGAAGAATTTGATGTCTTCCCAGGGCAGATGCCTTCTAATACTTAAGTGGATATGTAGTAATCAATGTCTTCTTGGTAGACAGCCAATGTAATTTGGTAAATTGTCATTGCATACACAGACCTGATGCACGGAGGTACCATTCAGACACTACAAATACAATTCTTACTGGTGCTACTCACAGATAATCTAAGTATGCAGTATTCAGGGCTTCCTTCTTATGCATTTGAATTTGGAAAAAAAAAAGCCAAGCCACTGTGGAAATTACATACATTGGAATCAATGTAAATATTGTTGGTGTTAACAGAAATGTAGAGACACCTGTCCCCCAGGAGGGTGTAGTTTGTCTCGGACAATAATATTTTAAGTAATTTGTTTCTTTTGTAGACTAATCCCACGTATCTGGCAAAGCTGATTTTCCAGATGCCACAAAACAAATCAACCAAGTTTATGGATACGGTCATCTTCACTCTATACAATTATGCCTCAAATCAACGAGAAGAATATCTGCTTCTCAAACTCTTCAAAACTGCTCTAGAAGAAGAGATAAAGTATGTGTACTCACAAGAAGACTTTAGCTAACTTGCATTGCAGACAGTTCAATGAATACTTCATACCTAAAAGAATTTGGTTAATATTTACTGTAAAATTGTGTACATGTTTCTGTTATAAGTGAGATATTTATTTTCAGTGTAACTTATTTGTTAACTCAAGCCATTTCCAACTCAGAAAAAATCTTTAGATGGAGGGCAATATTTTTTTATGAAAAAAAAAAGTGAAAAAAATAGACATTAGGCTTTCTTGGTTTTGTGTTTGTGTGTTTAAGGATGTAGAGTCTTTTATTTCTCTGTGTAAATGTATGTTCTGTAAGTGGACAGTGGTGGCTTATCTTGAAACAGAAGATATTATTTTATGCACTAAACAGATATTTGTTGAATGGGTACTTATGCCTATATCAGATACATATTATCTGCCACTAACTATGCTCTGGGGACATTATTATAACACATCTAGAATCCAAGTAGTAGATTCAATAATCTTCTTTTATGTCCTAAGAAATAGATTGCATAAACATGTTTCAGCATGAAAATAGGATAACTTAAAGTGTAAGTTTTGAAAAAATGGATAAATGCACATATGCCATATTTGAGAACCTTTCTGTCCTTCATATAGCTCTAAGGTAGACCAGATACAGGATATTGTTACTGGAAACCCCACAGTCATTAAGATGGTCGTCAGCTTCAATCGAGGTGCTCGTGGACAGAACACTTTGCGCCAGCTCCTGGCCTCAGTGGTGAAGGAGATCATGGATGACAAGTCCCTCGTAATCAACACTAGTCCTGTGGATGTGTACAAGTCATGGGTAAATCAGCTAGAAATGCAGACTGGTGAGGCCAGGTGAGTGACAAAGCTGGACATACTGTACCAGTTAAATACTTGAGGCATCCCTTGGTTCTGTACTCCCTTTCCTTCTCTGACAAATAGAACTTGTGTCCATGAGTCCCTTTCCCATCCTCCTGCAGCACAATGAAAGCTTTTGGGGAGATATGCTTGAAAAACAGGTATTTTAACCTTTTCTGAGCAGCAAAGGGACCACTTTCCTGGTCATGAACTTCAAGAGACAATTATTTAATCTTTGTAAGTGTAGTAGACTGTGACGTGGAAGAATCTGTAGCCTTTTCCACAGCTTTTATAACAGCATGTTAATAGCATCCCAGGCTTTTGAGCAGTTAGGCTGGGACTGGAATGTGGAGATGAATGCCTTAAATTAGAATTCTCCTTTTGTAATAAAGGGAAAGTACATGATCACATGTGCACCCCCACCTAAAACTCAAAAAAAAAAAAAGGAAGCTTATGCATCTGAGACTTTCATTACTTAGCATACTTCAACTGTATTTGTCTGACATTTCTGTTCACTGATGGCCCTTATCATAAGCAAGAAAAAAAAGTATTTTATTCTCAAATGTTTTTAGCCTGTTTTAATATCTGTTTACAGCAAATTGCCATACGATGTAACCACAGAACAAGCATTAACACACACAGAAGTGGTCAGTAAACTGGAATCATCAATGCAGAGTTTGCGAGCAGTAACTGATAAAGTTCTCACATCCATATTCTCTTCTCTCAATATGATGCCGTAAGTGCCAAGTTAGAATTCTCCATGCTGCAGTTCATGTGCATAGTGAAGCTCCACTTGAAACTCAGTGGTGGAGATCCTTTCAAATTACATGTCTTGTGATATGAGCCTCTCACTTCCCCAGTGGAAGGAGTGGTTTCTCCACTTCTACTCTACTTTAGCAGCCTCATGAATATTTTGCTGTACTTCAAATTTTCTGTATATTCCATCATCCTCTCATTTACTGTTTCAAGTGACTGGGGGAAATGCCAATAACTTGGCTGACTAGAATGATTACTTTGTTTCATCTAAGACTTTTCAATATTTTTCCTTTTCATCTTTTCTACATGTAGTTATGGAATGAGATACATAGCCAAAGTTCTGAAGAGATCGCTCCATGAGAAATTCCCAGATGCAACAGAAGATGAACTATTAAAGGTAGATTTCTGAGACCAAACTCCCATCAGCTTGTTCTTTTAATGCCAAGGGGATTTTTAATTGACATTAAGTATTCTAAGAAACTGAGAACACCAGCATTTAATGAAGGAATTTGGCACTTCTTGGGTTGTGAAAGGGTGGTGGAAGGGGAGATGGAAACTCTGTTGCCACAACCTGTGGGCTCAAATTCTTGAATAAAACAGTCCTCAGCCATTTTTGGATAGTAACTGTTCTTAGAAGGCTGGGGTTTATCTGAACCATCTTGGTGTTTTGTTTTGTACTATAGTCTTTACCACAAATGCTCCTTTCATGATGATGAGAGGTCTTCATTTTTTAACACACCCCACACACCTAAAGTTGTCAACATTTTTTTTTGAAATTGCATTAGTATTGTAATTTAAATACAGTGAAAAGGGCCCTAAAAATGAACTGCAGCTAGATTGTTACATTACATTTATTTAAGATGCTTTTAAAGTTGTAGAGATAACATTTGTACAGACTGAAAGTTAAAGTGATAAGCATGGTACTGGCTCACCAGCCACCACTAACCTCGGTGGGCTAAAGGCAATTGCTCCAAGAGCCTTCCAGGCAGCTGACTCACAGCTCTCAAAATAGAACTATTTATACTTGAATAATGACAATTTCATTAGTGCTTAATTAAATGGTTTTACAGTTATAAGGTATTCATTTCAATCAGACTTCCCTATTACTCTTCAAAAACACGCTCTTCAGGATGAAAAACAAATACCACATATANAACAAATGTCCTGTCTGTTTCTGAGATCAGGAGTGACTTGAAGCCACCATCTGCATCATATAAGTTACTGTAAAGTCATTACAGAAATTAAAGTTTGGAAAAAATCTATTGTTTTGTCTAGTTTTTTAGGGCTGCGTGCAGTCCTCAGGCGAAACAATAGATCCCTTATGAATGAATGCATTAAATGCAGGCAGATATCTGTAGTCCTTCAGAGAATGAGCTTATGGAGGTGAGCCTTGCAAAATGTAGGAGACAGTTATATTTGTCTTTGTGTTCAACCTAATGCCTTGCATTAGCTGACCTAGAGCCAGCAGCAAA
>VWZY01003082.1:59624-78330 GCA_013399075.1 Chloroceryle aenea
AAACCCCAAAACAAACAAAAAACCCCACTATATATCCTGTTGCCTAGAGAATTTCAATCTCCACAGGTAGAAAATTAATTCTGCTTTATTTTTCTGTTTTAACAATGCATTGGAAATCCTTGCAAGCAGCATTTATAGAGNGGCTGTAAAAGTCCATAACTGAAGTTCAGAGATGATGTAAGATATCTTATAAAAGACTAGAAGGTCTTTCAGTTAGCCTCATAGATAACACATGTATTTTAGGGAGTCTTCTAGCACTTATTCCTCAGGTCTAATTCAGAAATAGACATGACTGATCATAATTTTTCAATGATTTATCGTATTTTTTTTCTTTTTAGATTGTTGGCAACCTCCTTTACTATCGCTACATGAACCCTGCCATTGTCGCTCCTGATGGTTTTGATATAATTGATATGACAGCTGGAGGCCAGATACACCCTGACCAGAGGAGGAATCTAGGTTGTGTGGCAAAGGTTCTTCAGCATGCTGCTTCTAATAAACTCTTTGAAGGAGAGAGTGAACATTTATCATCTATGAACACTTACCTCTCACAGACATACCAGAAGTTCAGGTATGAAAAGCCCTCACAAGTACATACAAAGTAAGAGCTCTTTTCTATGATAAGTAAAGCAGGTGGACTCTTGGATTATAGGAATTCCCTGCTCAAAGTTAAAAATGTTGAGTGTTGTACCATAGAAAAATCCTCATTTCTGAGGAAGGGGAAGCAGGAGTAAAAGGCTGTATTTCTGCCTGAGCATTGCTTTAAGAACTGATAGTCTCTGATGGTTTGATTGCAGTAAACTTCCTTACTTCGAACACAAATTTGAAGAGCAGTGTGATTCATTACCCAGCAAAAATAATGTGTTCTTTTGGTTGAGACAATAGCTGAATGTTTTGTCTGAGGAAAAAACTTCTTGGTCAGAAAAAGGTTGTGTGTTTTGTTTTTAATCTTTCATCTTTGCCAAGAGACTCCACCAGATTTTATTCTCTCATCCTGCACAGTCATAGGAACTAGTATGTTTTGCTACGCTCTGGGACACAAGTTCTTTGGGATCATTGCCCATCTTTTTGGGTGATTTGCTATTATTAGCTTGAAGCATTGTCAAGTCTCGTGACAAACTCACTTGGAATTTCTATCTTCAGTGTCTGCCCTTCATGAATGCAAGTACACTGTTCATATAACAGGTTTCCTTGAGAGATCAGCCATGAACACATAGACACTTAAATTTAGTCATGAAGTATTTAAGAGCATGACATAAACATGAAATGCAATGGGGTAATAAGTGTTACAGAAAGAATAAAAAACACTAATGAAAGAAAGACCTTACTTTAGTTGGCCTTTTGATCAGTACAAAAGGAAGAATCCTTCCCTAATTAAGCTAACTGTATAAAAAAATGAGTCTCTGGGTGACTGTGCTCTGTACTTTAACTCAAACATCCCACTCACTTTGGAAAATAAAGTGGTCTGGCAGGATGACCTTCACGATTCTTGGTTGTTTGTGCACATCCCTGAAGGTGTCATAGCTTAGAGACACCCATTTTCATCTTGAGAAGCAGATCTCAGCTCTCCATGTACATGCTAGTCATGTCAAAGTAATGTTTCCACAATATTTTGCATTTTAAAATCTCAAGATTCTTGAGATTTAATACACAATAATACAATACCACATTTTCTGTCATTTTAGGCAGCTCAGATTCTGAGTAACGGTGATTTAAACATGTGTAGACCAAGGGGTAATTTTGTGCAGCTATTTCAAATAATTCATTCTCACCACACTTCATACCACAAAGTGCCTTCATAAAATTGGAGAGTCATTCTGTGGAAATCCTTCTGTAACTTCTAGAGCATAAAATACAGACTTCTCTGAGCATTTAAAATTTACAAAGTTATCAGTCCTTGTTGAATAAAGAAAAAAAAATCCCTTTAAAAGAATCTTCCACCAGCTATGCAGGAAAGATAGAACGTTTTGTCATTTGTATTGATGTGTAAATGCATTACCTCTAAAAGGTTACTTCAAACACTAAATGTAGATTGCAGGTTATAAGAGAAATATCATGTATGTCAAAGATGTGATTGTGGAATTTTTATACTGAAGTGAGTTTATAGGGGACAATTATTGAAGTCTTTCTTATTTTCTCTTAGGAATTATTTTCAAGCAGCATGTGATGTTCCTGAACCTGAGGAGAAATTCAATATTGATGAATACTCTGACATGGTGACCCTTAGCAAACCTGTGATATATATCTCCATTGAAGAAATTATCAATACTCATTCAGTAAGTCAATGAAAACATACTAATCAGACTAAAGTGTATAAATTATAAACACTTGCAATACAGTTTCTGGGGAAGGCTTAGTCTTTATTCTTCATTCTAAAATAACTTCAGTTTATCTTTGAAATCATCTGGAATTGAGTATTTGATTACATTTTTCCTGGAAGACCGCTTCCATATAAAAGCATCATCCAAATAACAATTAGAATGAAACATTTTTTCTGATGTGAGGGAGTAACATTTTTTTTCTAATCTAGTGTGACATTTCCCATTTATTTATACTTTAAAATACTTTCCTGTCTTGGCTAAGAGGAAAACTCAGCATATTTCATGACACTGGCATTCTGTCATATGTTTTGTTGGAAGCAGACACCAATGTCTGATTTAGAAGGACTGAAGTTGTGGCATCCTGCCAGTTCTTTATCAGGGGTAAAGAACAGATTAACCGCAATCTGTAGTATGACTCATTAGAGTGTAAGTTAAATGTCCACCATGTGACCCTCCTAAAGCCGGAATATTTGTATTTCCTGTCTTGCAAACTCTCCCCTGCTCCCCTCTTTTCCCCCTTTCCCTACCACACCCTCCAAAATCCAACACTCCCAAAAAAAGCCAAAAAATCCCATGAAGAACCTCCCATCAATATTGTCACAAACTACAGTATACCAAACCCCTGGTACACCACATTAAAAGTTAGCTTTATTCAAGTGGAAACTAATAGTCTAGTCTGCTGAAATCCCATTTCCTGGGCTGTCTTTGTGCCTATTCTTTTAATTTTTTAAGGCATAGACATATGCCTGCATGCTTATGATCCTTAGTTATATTTATACACTAGTCTTGGGCAAATATGTTTTTTTTATGGGTCTGTTTCATGTCTAATGTGTTATTTGATCCTAATGTGACAAAGTATTACTGTGCAATTTTATGTTAGCTGATAAAATGCTCTACAAAATCTGAAGTAATTTAATGAAAGTTGCCAAAGGAGGTCAAGGAGGTGGTCCTTTTCAACAACACAATGACTATATGCACTTGTCTGCCTAAAGCAAGCAAGCAATTAGGCCTGAAGACTGTACATTTTCTGTGCACAGTATTTTTACTAGGTGATCCTCCTTTTCCCATGCCACCTCATCCACCAAACCTTCTGTGAAAGCCTGAGCCTCCATGTGACTCATCTTCTCCGAATTCATCTTCCATGCAAGTGTAAATTAAACTTTACATTCTAGTCATACAGCTCAATAAAAAAGCAACCCATTAGTTGAAATAAAAGGAGATACATAATTATTTTTTTCTGTTGTCATGTGTAGCTCACCTTCAAAGAAATTTCTCAAATCTAGTCATCATCTCCTGTAGTACTTGCTGAAGCTTAATTTTCATTGCACATGTCTATAAGGATATATCGCATTCACCAGCTTTGACTTTTGTGCTTCCCCATGTATCTCTTGACTTCAACCCAAAGAAATTGTCCTGTGAATGTCTTTTTCATTCTGTGCTTGTATAGCATCAAGCATGGTGGAGTTTTAATCAGCACACGTAGTTTCTCATCGGTCTTCACAGTATCATAGTCAATGTTATGTACAGCACAGGGCAGCTGCTGCACATAAGAAAGAAGATAGTTTTAAACTAATGGTTCTGGGCTTTCATGCTCACTTTTCTTTTGTAAGTATGTCTGAAATGCCTTTCTTTTCTGGATGTAGGCTTTTTAATTTTCAGTTTCTAGTAAGAAGTGGAGGTGCTGGAGCGGTTCTAGAGAACAGCAACGAAGCTGGTGAGGGATCTGGAAAGCATGCCTCATGAGGAGAGGCTGAGGGAACTAGGGCTGTTTAACCTAGAGAAGAGGAGACCTTATTGCTCTCTACAACTACCTAAAAGGAGGTTGTAGCAAGGCTGGTGTTGGTCTCTTCTCCCAAAGCTCTAATGATAAAAGGAGAGGAAATGGCCTCAGGTTGCACCAGGGGAGGTTTAGATTGGATATTAGGAAGAAATTCTTCACTGAGAGAGTGGATAGGCACCAGAATAGGCTGCCCAGGGAGGTGGTGGAGTCATCATTGACGGAGGTGTTTAAAAAATGAGCAGACGTAGCACTTGAGGCTATGATCTAATGGATAGAGAGATGTTAGGATGGACTTGATGATCCTGGAGGTCCTTTCCAACCCTTATGATTCTATGAGTTTTACTATAACTTGCAGTGTTTAAAATACTTAGAATTCTGGAGGTTTTGTCTACTGTGCATGCTTTGCTGTAGCTAAATTTCAGTGAAGCTTGGTGACAGTCTTTCCTTCCAACCTCCAAGTAAGGAATATTGCTTTTTTGGGGAATGGACTGTTAAATATCCTGGTTAATAGATGCAAGCTTTATCACAGCATAAGGTTATTTTTCTCATGGATATCAAGAGCCCATTTGCAAGAAAATATTACTGCCCTGTTCATACTCTTTATTAACTTAGCTTACTAGTATTTTTGTGCCTGAAAGTTTTGAGAATGTGCACAGGTGCAGCAGAAGATATTCCGTTCACAAATCTCCAGTAACTTGCTGCATAATTGGTTTCTTAAAAAGTGAGAGAGTAATTTCTGAAATGTGTCTGATCATATTGTAAGCTGCTGGAATGGATGTACAGAAAATGGGTGTCCTTCCACAGACCACCAACCCTATTTCATGCTTAAGCACTTTGTGTATTTAGTTCAGGATGCAGCACTGAAATACTCTTCTTGTTTACTCTGTGATACTTAGTCTGAAAAGCAGAACTTAAAAACTTCTCAGCTGTGATATTCAGCACTGGAGACAAGTGCTCTTACAGCAAGAGGTATTCTAAACTCATAGTCCAGAATTGAGAATGCTCTCATCTCCCTCAGTTCTCCATAAAACTCTGATCACACTAGGTTTGTGTTTTTCAGCATTTAGTTTCTAGATTTATTTAGAAGTGTAAAGACACTGAGAGTGGGAGTGTTTTGACTATTACTTCATTTACATTTGTTCATAGCTACTATTAGAACACCAGGATGCCATTGCCACTGAGAAGAATGACTTGCTGAATGAATTGCTGGAAGGACTGGGACCTGTTCCTGATGTAGAGTCTTTCCTTGGTATGCTGTTCTTTGTCTTTATGGTTAACTTCACTTCCAGAGCAGAATGAAATAGGGGCTTGATTTAAATACTCTAATGTGTCTCATAGTGACAGCTTCATTTACTAAAGAATTATTTTCTGAATGTTTTTTGTAATACTTTTTAATGCCTAAGCCTTCTTCTAACTACAGTTTTCACTCTAAAGATTAATGATATAATTAAATATCCAAACATTAATAATGTTTTGGGCAGAATGATGCAGTAGTGCTCAAACAGCCGATGGAAAACAACTGATTTTTGATAACTTGATCTTAAGATTTGCTAGTGTTGGCTAGAAACTTAAAGAAAACACATGGAGAATTCTTAAAACAGCCTTTTAAAAATATAATTATTGAAAAAAAAAGAATTTTTAACATTTATGTAAATTCACTATAAAGGAATAAATGTGATGTTTAATTTGCCTTAATTGTAGTAAAATGTGAACTCTTTAGAAAGTAGCTAGGATGTCATGGGTAATATCAGCTTCCAAGTTAACAGCACATTAATATAGCTGCTACTCTTTCATTTTTCACTATCACTGCATGTTAGGATGAAGGAAGTAACCTTGTATTCTTCCTTGAGAAGAATTCATGTGAGTCTGTTATGCATCAGTAGCGTGAAAAGCAACCATAGGTGGTATTTCCAAAATATTTTAACTGAGCTTATAAAAAGCTGGCTAATGGTTTTGACTGCTCAGTGTAAGAACAAAAAAAAGGGGAAAAAAAAAAAAGCAAAAAAAAAAAGCTGCTTCTAAATGGTAGGAATTGGTATTAACCAAATTTACAATTTCTGATTCACAGTGATTTATCTAGGTTCTGATTTTCTTCTTGCATTGCACCATGTTTCCTTACAGGGGAAGGAGCTGTTGATCCCAGTGATCCCAACAGAGAAAGCACACTGAGTCATCTTGCAAAAACAGAGATATCACTGTCTCTAACAAGTAAATATGAGTTACGAGAAGGTGAAGATCAGGACCTCAAAAGCCTGATGATAAAGTAAGTTTTACTAAAAAGCCTATATTCTGATGATGCATTTTGTTTACTTGTTTTTGTAGGGTTTTTCTTTTAGTTTCTTTTTAAATGTTTTTCCTACCATGCTGTCCTGCCCATTTTTGACGTGTTGAGTTCACTCAGTTTTCAAAAGTCAGTTGTTTTCTGTCCTCCTCAAACTTGCAAGAGTCAGAGGTGACAGCAAATCTTCCAAAAAGCTCACAGAAAGATAAACATACTTCCAATTCTGTTTTGGAGTGACTGCAACATTATCTACCGAGTAATTGCTTTTCCACGAAGTCGTAAAAACATTCTGCTTTAAAACACAGCCATGGGAAAGCAGAGATGAAAAGCTCTCTAGCCTTGTAAGGGAGGACACTATGACACTGTCTTCTCTTTCCTCTTGAAGGAAAACACTTCACTGACATACTGCTATCAGCCATTTGAAGAGGATGCAACTGTAACTTCACCAGGAAAAGTGGTTGCTTTTATCCAGAGAAAAAAAAATAGTTGAAAATATTTTTATAAAACCATTTAGTATCAAGTTACTGGCATCCTTCACTTGAAGTTATTTCAAGCCATAACATGTGAAGTTCTTAACTATAGCAAAAGTGAAATTTCTATAAAAACCACACCTGCCTGTTTAAAGTGTGGAAAGAAATCTGATTTATAAGTTCAAGAAAACTGACTACTTATCCTAAAAGGAAGAGGGGTTTTTCCTCTTTAATTATACAAGCTTCAACTGAATCTTAGAGAGGAAAACAAGAATTTTTTTTCTGTAACTTATCAGATATAATGTGAGATCTAAAGTAAAGGGTCTGTAATGACAATGTCAAATCAAAACTGTTACTAACTTGGTATTCCAGAGACCAGAGTTCTAAAGTTGTTCCCAGTTTTTTTGCAATACGTATAGGATTCCCTTTCAAAAACAACAACAATCTTATGCTTCCTGTCCTTTTTTTTTCTCCCTCTGTATGAGAGTAGAATGCTACCCCTTAATGGAATACCTAAAAACATGCTAAATCAAGGCCAAAAGAAATGTCTTTAATCATCTACACTGTGGAAATAATACGTTGAAACAATACCATGAGAATTAACAAAAGAATAACTTCTCTATTGCATAAGTGCTTTCAAGTAATATTTCTCATATTTTGAGGAAATTTAGTAAATAATCTGACAAAGGATTAATAACCTGTATTAAATTGCAGCAATATCAAAAGTCAAAATAGTTACTCCTACCTTTTATGCAAGTCATGTGCAAATACTGATGTTTAGCTGTCCTACCTTAGCAGCAGCAAAGTCTCTTACTGTAATTCTGAAATGTTAGGCACCTGGCTAAAATTCGGGTCACAGATAATTCACTGAATGTTTCTTGCTTCTGTGCAAGTAACATGCTTCTTCTATAGAAATATCAAAGTCTTTGCTTTTTTAATGATTTTTTTTTTAAGGCTTCTGTGAAGAACCCTAAGATATGTTGATTCTGTCAGGTACCTGTTTTGCATGGTTTCAGTGCACAGGTGTTGCATGCCAAGTGTCAGGTGAAGGAGGCAGCATCCATCCCTGAGGGGGGGGTGTGCTTCTGGAAAACATCATAGCTCAGCAGGTTTGATATGCTGAGAGAGGAAGCTGGAGAGAGGGGAAGTGGAAGAAAACCTCATGTCTTATCAGCCATGTCAGCACCCATTTCTGAGTCAGTGCCTAGAACAACAATGCCATCCCACATACATTAATATAGACCGTGGTTGTCATCAACAAAGATTAACAAAACTCACGTCAGGCAGAGAAAGACAGCAATTTGTTGATGCAGTTCAAGTGAACCAACATTAGGAAACTTTTCTGGCTTTGTTTTTGTTGCTGTTTGTTGTTTATTTTTCTGGCAAATTGGAGGGGACTGCAAGAGAGTTTGTGAAGGAAAAATACATTTAACAGCAGTCTTTCAGAAGTTGTTAAATGTGCTAGAACTGCTCTATGATGCTAATGGCAGCTCTGGAAGAGCAAACTAGTTTCCAGGAGGCTTAGCAGGTTGCTTTCTAACATGTAAGGAGCAGAGGTTCGAGTCTGCCTGTGCTATCAGTCATTCTTACCTTGGGTCATAGACAAATACTCAGCTGGTTTTGGATAATGTTATTTGTTTATGAGTAAACCTTTTGTCCCGATTCATTGCATTTTTGAGAACTTTTTAGTCCTGAAAACACCACCAAAACCCCTAACTTTACATAAGCAAACTATCATGATATACCAAGTCTTTTATAACATATCCGAGAAGCTTGATCAGGTTTAGACATTTTTCTGGAAAACTTAAGCTACATCTTCAAGTTCATGAATTTTTAAGAACAATGAGCTACATTTAATTTGTAAGTGTTCTCTAAATTAACAGAATTCTGTAGCTGGACATTCTTGGAAGTATTATGGATGAAGAGACAGCAGGAATGAGATAAATTCTTAACAAAAAGAGAACTGGTTTACATATCGGGGTGTAGCAGCTTCCTTTTTTTTAGCAAGGAAATGCTTGTCTGTTGTCACCAGAGAAATATCCACCCTTAAGCGGTGTGCATAAATGCACTGCATCAGATGTAAAATTCCTTCAGAAGTTCAGCAGTTTTGAGTGCGTTTCCACTTTATTCAGTAAATATGACCCTTAGAGAAGCCTTGAAAAGCTCAGGCTTTGCAAAGATTACATTCCTGTCTGCTGTTTTGTCATGTTCAAAATTAAAATTTTCGTATGACTTGTTGCCTGGATTTTTATCATGTTAATAATAACTGGTCTACTGTGCTAGTTGGCTAACCCTTTCCTGAAATAAAAGGGGGGGAAGCATGCATGTATTTCTCTATTCAGACCTGTGTAGAAGACCAATGTCTGACACTATTAACAGAAGCTCTGAAACATAAAGAGTCAGGAAACATAATCATTAGTAAGCACCCCCTTTATTATGGATACTTGGTAATTTTGGTGTTGAATAAATTAAATTCACAACTGCTTGAGTTGGAACTGTTTTGTAATATCTATATATCCTTTTCTAAAGGACCAAAAGACTTATTGTGGATATGATACGAACACAGCCAGGAGATACACTCTTAGAAATATTAGAAACACCAGCCACTGAACAACAGGTAAGTGCTATACTGTGCCTGAATAGGGGAGAAAGTACATATTTATTATAGCTATTTGAAACCCTTAATATGTCTCTGACATTCTTCTGTACTGCTTTAAGTCATTGTTGCTGTTTTTAGACTATTCAGATCTAGAGACTTCAAAATGTGCAACTTTCAGATTTCCTTTTACTGTATAACTGGTAACAGTTTCAGAAGAAAATTAAAATTAAGTCTTGATGTCAACAAGTACAACTGGAATCATATTTTTTCTTTACATTTTTTGTAAATGAGATTTTTCTCTCCTATGTTATAATACAATCAAATAGACTGAGGTAAATCCTTTTTTTAGACTTTTTTTTTTCTCTCATGATCTTAATTCAAGTTCACTGACATCTAGTTTGTTTGCTTAAGCAATATAAGCAGACACATGCCTGGGAAACTACTGCTGTCTTTGGTACAGGAATTGAGTGGGAAGAGTTCCCAGTTGAAGACTTCAGTGTAGATACTGACACACACATCTACATCTCCATATTATCCTCATTTTAGCTTACCTCAGTTTGTGTATTTAGAGGACACCTGTGAGATCTGAACAGTCTTCTCACAACTAAGTCAATTATTGAATCATCTAGCTGACTTTAGACATGTTTTGATTAATTGAAATACGTGTCTAGGTGTTGTGATTAGTTACTTAAGGTAACTAAAAACACACAGGAAGCAAAGCACTTTCAGATTATGTGGTAAGAAGATATAAACAAAGTCTGCGCCTTGATGCGTGATACTCTCCTTTGAGCATTTAATGTACTTGAATACTGTTATCATAAGATGGAAAATAACTGTTCTGGATTATTTTTATTTTTTTTTTTTTTTACCCAGGAATCTGAGCACTTGAAACTCATAGAAAAACGTGCCATCCTAGATTCCAAAACTCCAGAGAAAATGAAGCACACTCAATCTGTCTTTGAAGATGGGCAGCTACCAATAGAACAAAAGAAAAGGAAAATTCAGAGAAATCTCCGGACATTGGAAAAAGCAGGACTAGTGTCTTCAGCAACTAAGTACCAAGAAATCATAAATGAGATTGCTAAGGTAAAAGGAACATGCTTCCCTGTACACTGATGTTTTTAGGCATCTGGCTTAAATCCATTCCAATTAAGAGATGTAGCATTCTCTGGAAAATGTATATTGTACACTACATCACATAAATCATCTCTGTTTGCTGACTAAATGAGTGACAGTACTCTCATGTATACCTACCCAAAGTGAATAACATACAGCTGTAGTCTTTATCCAGATTTGATATTCATGCTGTTTTAACTTCTCCAGTACCGTGTGTTTCAATATAGCTTTTTATATTTTAAAAAGAATCAAACCCAACAGTGTTTCAAATGATAATTAATGTGTTGCTAGTAAGGTTTAAAAAGGATTAAGAAAACTCAAACATTCCCTTATTGGTATTTACAGTCACCTGCAGTGGTTGGGCAGGACACACGGAGCATAGTGGGCCAATGCAGTGTCCATCCTGGGGCTGATAAAGCACTGGGTCTGTCGTGTACAAATCAGCAAATCCTGTCCCAAATCCCCACCCAATAATGTCCATAAAACTCTCAGTGTATTGGATTATCTTTAACTGCTCATGAGTAATAGTGGATTATCTTTAAATACTTGAGTGAATTGCTCATAACTCACATGAGTAGAGTTCAAGATAACACTTGTATACATGAATAGCAGTGTGAGCATTGTCTTCTGTACAGTCATGTAAGTTCTAGTGCTCACTACTGATACCTTTTGTGTGAGAGCTATCATGACACCTCTTGCTTTCTCCCAGTAATGAGATTAGGTTGTGTAATTACACATTTGAATGATAATAAGCTGTGACTTCTTAAAATGTCAAATAAACCAATTGCATCAATATATTTATTTAGGATATCCGGAATCAAAGAAGATACAGACATCATCGAAAAGCTGAATTGGTGAAACTCCAGCAGACTTTGAATGCACTTAACTCCAAGACAGCATTTTATGAAGAACAAATTAATTATTACAACACCTACATAAAAACTTGTTTAGACAACTTAACAAGAAAGTGAGTTGAGTCGTCTTTACTTTTAATATTTCGTTGTGTTCTATCAGGAGGGGCAGTCAGTGTTAATCTGTAGTTGAAACTTTGATTCCAACAGATTGACAGCTACAAATTAAAAAGTCCATGGAAGTTGTCACTGAGACCCGAGTCAAAGTCTGGAAAGTAAAATCTTGTGTTTATCAAGCTGCCATAGTGAAAGAGGCCTGAGATGCATGCTTGTTTTCAATCTATTTAATTGGTGCTACTTTGCAGATCCATTAGCATGCTTTGAAGTCATACATCTTTGTGAAGTAATTACTGATTTTATTCCTTGATTAAGAGGATTGAGTTTTCTCTTTAGAATGGAAAAGGGGGAAATAAATGCTTATAGAATTCTACTTTTCAGGTACAATGGAGTTGCTCTACAGCAAGCCCCTCTGCCAAGGTCACTGAAGTGTCAGTGTCAAAATGAAAACATTGTACTGACATGAACAGGAGTTTTCCCAGTGCATAGCTCATCCAAAAATGAACTCCAATGACCAATCTTATCTACGTCTGTCACTGCATGCTTACAAATTGCTATTTTAAAGTGATGCTTGTGGATCACTGTTGCATTTCACAATAGAGTATAAACTATTTCTAAAAAACATAGTTTCAAAATAATTGCCAAAATGTCTAGACTATTCACCGTGTACTAAAAGTGTCCCTAATTCTTACATTTGTTTTGAAGGCTAATTCTGTTTATTAATAGGAACTCAAGACGACAAAGCATGAAGGAATGCTAAATATGGCTAGGAGAGTAGTTAAAGTATAAAAGACCTGGTAGATAAATCAAAGGCCATTTTTCTTGTTCTCTTCCTAGAAATTCACGGAGGTCAATTAAACTAGATGGAAAAGAAGAGGTGAAGGGAAGCAAAAAACTGAAGCAGGCCTCATTAAAGTACACAGCTGCAAGACTGCATGAAAAAGGTGTCATCCTAGAAATTGAAGACCTTCAAACCAACCAGTAAGTTTGGTACAAAACAATGCAGACCATTTTCTTATCAAAAGCTTCTTAGGAGGCCTGGCTTTTGTTAAAAGAAATATTCCTCCTTCCTGTGCCACACCTAAAATTGTCAGACTTTTACATTCAGAAGAATGACAAAGCCTAATAGTCATAGCTAATTTTTTCGCTTGTACCTTGCTTATATAATTGCCTCAAGGAAAATATCAGCTTAGAACCAGTACAAGTCCGGCAACACACTCGCTGCTAATGACTGACTCATTTAGCAGTTGTGGTTTTACTGACCAATCACTTTCATATAACTGAGTAAACATGTTTTTTCAGAACTTCTTCACTATGACAAGGTGACTGTCATGATTTAATGCCCCTTTTGTATTTACCCATTTTGAGGTGAAAATCTTTTGTCCTCTGCACCCTTCCAACCATCATCTGCATGGAAAAAAGTTTTCCAGGTTGCACTTTTATTTTTTAAGTGTGTTTCTGACAGAGGAAGATGTGAGGCACACTGAAACTGGAGGAGTGTGTATGCACCTGCAAGACAACACTCAGGCATAGTAGAATGAATATATGGCTGCCCTGTTCCTATGCGGTAGATCCATGGTCACCTTTGTTTCTTGAACTTCTCACAGCCCTTTCCCCACCCTCCACCCCCAATATAAAAGATTGGAGAGCTCTTATTCCATATTATATTTGTTACCAGAAAGTCTCCAAGAAGACATTACAGTAGGGACAGGGTGGTTCATTTTACACCATTGACACGGCTTACAAAGTTCTTTTTTAATGTAGGGTTTTTTTCCCCAAAAACTGTCACTAGACAATATAAGACTGCACAGCATACATAACCAATCACCCTTCTTTTTGTTTCAAGGTTTAAGAATGTGATGTTTGATATCACACCTGGAGAAGAAGTGGGTGACTTTGAAATCAAAGCAAAATTTTTGGGGGTTGAGATGGAAAAAGTGCAGCTCCATTTCCAGGTAGAGTTTGAATTTTGTTACTTTCCTATATAGTCACGGTTGCATTTCCTCTAAATATCAACTATTTATGATTTTTTTTCTTAGTAAGTATTAATGAACTATTCAATCAGCACAGAGCAGCAGGTTATGGGGGGCTTCCCTAGGATGCTGGGCATGGAGTTGAGTTAATGTTAAATAAGGGCAACTGCATGAAACCAAATGTCACATTAGTTCAGTGGCAAGCAGCAAATACCAAGAGAAAATTAAAATACACAGAAAACAGAACTGCTTCTGGTTTGTCCTTAGGGATCTTGAAGACATAATGTTTTCCACCCCTATCCAACAGTTGCTTCCAATTATTTAAATCGTGCAGGGCCTGAAGTTTCGAAATGGTTATGATGGGATGAAAGTGACCCTATCTTGGTACTGTGAGGTATGGATTCAAATGGACTAATAATTCTATTTCTGATTACAGGATTTGCTTCAGATGCAGTATGAAGGAGTGGCTGTAATGAAAATGTTTGATAAAGCTAAAGTGAATGTGAATTTGCTCATATTCTTGTTGAATAAGAAGTTCTATGGAAAATGACAGTCTTCAGCTATCATGGACTGCATTCATAAGTAGGAAGTCTATTCAGTATTTTATTGCTTTGAAACATTTAAGTTTTTCATTGAATGCTTTTAAATTAAAAAAAAAAGTATAACACCAAATATTCAGAGGACTGTACACAGTGCCTTTTCAGCATTAATAATGAAGCAGAAAAATAAGAAATGGATTAATTTAAGCATTTCCAGATTTCATTGGTGTTGGTACTTTCAAATCAAAATATTATTTAGGACACTCAGCTATTGTGGTTGTATGAATTTTGAGGTAGGCAGAATTTGATTTTAGTTGAATATATAAACCTCTTCCTATTAAAAAATGTTTAAATTACCTCGAATATGCAGTATAGTTCTTATTAAACTTTTAAGTATTTACCAATACAAATCCTAATCTGTTTCTAAATGATAGTTGGGGCAAATATTCAATTACCTACTAAGCCTATTTTCTGGCAGTAAACTGTAAAGCGAACTTACTGTGCAATTCAGAAAATTTTATTGGTAATTATAAAGTGACAGTAGCGTCTCACTGTACAAAAACATATTTTGTGATTCATTCCTACTAAATGCACTACTGCCTTGTGTAAAATGACATTTTCTACTTTTGCAGCCTTTGGAGTGGCATTGGGGAAATCTGAATAACGAACAGTTGTTGTTCAGTTTGAAGTATTTGAATACCTTTGGAGTGGGATTGGGGAAATCTGAAAAATAAACAGTTGTCATTCAGTTTGAAATATTTGAATACATAAATTGTGCCTGTCTGGGTTTTGTTTTGTTTGGTTGGTTTTTTTGGTGTTTTTTTTTTAAGAAAATAAATGCAATAAAATCAGTTTTCAGATTTTTTAATATTCTTTGGAGATTGCTCTATGTAAAATAAACATTACCTAATTAAACTGCCCTGGTTCCTAAATTTCCCTTGAAAGCGTTTCTAAAGCAGCAATGGTATTGATTCTAGTGAAAGAACTTCTTTCAGTGCTTTTATAAAATTGAATATGATGAAGCTCGATTATCCTCACAGTGTATCTTGGGAATGTTGCTCAGCAGTATAAGACTTCACGGCCTTTATTCCATTCAGTGTGATGACACAATAAGTGTGAACAGTAGGTAATGTGATAAGTACAGAAAATATTTCCTACTATTACTTTCCTTGTGACAAATATTTTAAAAGATGGACAGTGAGGCATTTTGGAATGCATTGTAAAAGCAAATACTAAATAGCTATTAATTCTGAAGGTAGAGCAAATCAGTGTAAACTCAGTGGCAGACTATGAATTTAGTTGAAATACTGACCTGTGGTATTATACAAGCTGAAAAAAATTATTACACTTACTGAAGGTACTCATTTATGCATAGGATTAAATTTGCACACACGACTACTTTAGAACAGCTAATATCCCTAACTAAAAGATAAACAGCTCCTACATAATTCCATTTTCCTTCTAGCTAGTTCTGTATACGCCATTGTAACATGACATAAATGCTGCAGCATTAACACTCTGATTTACTTAAAATAGCTGGATAGAAAGGTGAGAGCAGCACTTTTACCTCAAAAGGAGAGGTGAATTGTACTTGAATGTGAATTAAATGCACTATCTATTATTTCCCATTTTGTTTGTAACAGACTTGACTAATCCCTACATATTTTTGACAAATTCTAGCTGAGCAGGTAAGTCTGCACAGGTGGGACACTGAGCCTAAGACCAGACCTTAGAGGTAAAGTCAAAATTACCTCAGAAAGCTTGGAGCTCTACTGATAAGATAGGCTAGAGCCCCACATCCTTTGTAGAAGTCACTCCTTGATATGCTGTG
Source organism: Chloroceryle aenea (assembly GCA_013399075.1). Classification (NCBI taxonomy): domain Eukaryota; kingdom Metazoa; phylum Chordata; class Aves; order Coraciiformes; family Cerylidae; genus Chloroceryle; species Chloroceryle aenea. Next base: position 75,503 of record VWZY01003082.1, read on the forward strand.
TTGTGTAATGCACTTGACATATCTAGTTACTGCTTAGTTCTGATGCTAATGGCACATTCCTCGGTTATTTCCTGGTGTACACAAGCTTAGGAAAGCTTACGTGGTTTTGTTAATGACACGCATGAAAGGTACAGACTGTATGCTTGCGTTTGCCTTTTTCCACCCATTTATTGAGCTTCCAGCTCTTCTAGTGCACATCAGATTAATTTCCGTTTAATTTCTTTACTCTTCAAGAAGATTTTTTTCTTAATTAACTGATTCCATTTAGGACCTTGTCCCTGAATGAAAAATGAACTCTGCTAAACAGGAGTGACCACAGTGATTCCTACCTAAATGTAAGATTGACAGTAATACCAAGTACCATGAAAATAAGCAAAGTAATTCTGTGCCCACCCACTGATGTCCTATGCTGCTGACAGCTACTCAATGCAACAAAACAAAAAAAAAAATGGAAAGGTTTTTTGGAACCTGCTTTAAGCTGCAATTTAGGGTCTTCAAAATTAGATAGGACTTGACAAAACCAGTTTCATTCATGAAAGTGTGGTCTTGCATTGCTGGCTGAAATGAGGAAAAAGCCTCAATATAGCCTACACATCAGTAGTTGTCAACATAGAAGAAAATGCATCTTTTCTTGAAAGACTTGCCTATCTATCATCTTTGTTTTCCTTAACTGGTGGTAGTGAAAAGAAATTATAATAGTCAATAATCTTAGTCTGTTAGCCCTGCAGCTGACATTTCTCTATCCCCTGTCTTCAGAGCTGATAAAGAGCACTTGGCAGCTAACATAGTTTATACTGGAACTTACCCATTCTAATGGGGCTCTGAAGCTGCAAAACTATCCACAGAGTTGCAAAACAACATCCTTCTTCTTTAGCAAAGCAGACACACATAACTGCAAGCACTAGCATTGTCCTGTTTCACTTTATGATTATCTGCAAACCTCTTTATCTCCTCTTAAAGAACAAAGGAGCAATATGACAAATTTCCCTCTAAAAGCAAATGCAAAGAGTCTGATTTCAAAAAATTCATGCCTACATTGACATCCCTCTTCCTGGAGGACTGATTCTTGCCTCTGAGATATCCTTCTAACCTCATACTCTTTGATTAGTAGCTTAGGTAATTTATGTATCAAACAGTAATGCTGTAGCAAAAGAGGAATGAATTTTGTCCCATAACTTGCATCTGTTATAAAACAAAGCTCTGAAAAAGAGAATTAAAAAGTGGTAATGAGTAAAAGCTTTACAAGTCATGAACTCTGCCTTCATTACAATCGGTTTATCTGGAGCAAAAGTAGCAAGCTGACTTGCCTAATTACAGGATACAAAAACTATCTTAAATTTGGTTCACCTATGCAGACAGAAAAATTATAAGATCTAGGCATCTTTAATTCACTTGCTATATTTTTAGTAACCTAATTTATGAAGTTGAAAGGTCATAGCCCTATGACTGTTCCTTATATCTGCAACAAACGTACTCCCTGCAGATACAATCAGAGTTGCCCTTCATATCTTTCACAAACTGACAATGTATGCCTTTCCAAGGTCTGATGTAACATTTACAAATACACATTTTAAGACAGACAGGTATTTAGTTAACTTCTATGTTTGGTTTAGAAGTGTTTATGTGTGACCTTTGGGTATATTTATAGACAGGTGAGACCACAGGAATGCCCAAGCTTCACTTTCACTTCCCACAGAGATGAAAAGAAATTGGTTTTGATTAAGGTGTATTCTAAACTGGTAAGAAGAATAGTTCATTATTAAGTTTAAGGTGTTTAGATGTGGATTCCGTAGTGTGTTTTGGATCACAGGTGTAGAGAGGCCGTCCATCTGTAAAACTTGCATTTATTACTTTCCCTACGCAAACTGCTTTCAGTAACAGTGCCATAACAGCAAGTGGAAGGACTATGGGAAGACCATTGTAGAGACAGAACTGACTGGGAATTCATACTTGTGATCAGGAGTATTTATTCTCCATGGGTTTTACTCTCAGTTAAGAGCAGAGGTCAATACTTCTGCAGTAATGAGATGCTTCATACATATCAACAAGTGCTAAATGGACCTCCCCCGCTCCCCCCCTTCTTTCTTTTCTGTTTGTATTGCTGTAAAAATAGAGGTATATAATTGAGGATGGGACAGCATACCCCAGAAAACCAGAATCTCCACTTGTAAACTTTTGACTGTGTTACAGGCCTAAGAAATACAAAGAGAGCAAACCACCAGTGGACTAAGTATTTTCAAGTAAAAGAGCTTAAACAATAGCTACACAGTTACTAGAATATTTTCCTCTATAGCTTTCACATAGGTTTCAGTTCAACCTGCTCTTGATTCATGAGCAGGTTTGAAGGACAGAAGCTCCCTTGTCCAAGGCACATGGCTACTGGAGTGTAGGAGTGGTACCACTTCCTTGTGGGTCTTGCAAGAACAAGACATGAGGAAGCCAAAGCTTTTAGAATCATAGAATCACTGAATGCATTGTTTTGGAAGGGTTCTTTAAAAGTCATCTAGTCCAACCTCCCTGCAGTAATTCCACAGAGATATCTTCAACTCAGCCAGGTTTCTGAGAGTCCCATCAAGCCTAACCTTGAACGTCTCCAGGGATGAGGCCTCCGCCTCAAACCCATGCAAAACAAGAAAGCTCTGATGTTGTCTACTTTACACAACGCATATTTATGTATTAAGGAGCTTTTCTGAATGAACATTATCTTTCAGTCATGAGTAATGCAGATATTTCTACTGGCCTTGTAGTGCTCCTATGGGGCATTAGCAATTGGGATTGCACAACTAGAGTTTGTCAAATTTAGCATAATTCCTTGAAAATAACCCTTT
>VWZY01003082.1:78479-91498 GCA_013399075.1 Chloroceryle aenea
GGTCTCCTGCTTTGAAGTTTTAATTGGAGTTTATGATCGAGTTTTCTTCGGCGTTAGGAGATGCTTTGCTAGGTTTGTTCTTACAGAAAAGGGGTAAAACACAGACTGGGTAAAGCAAAGCCAGACATACACATTTTGAGAACTATTTATTTGAATAAAGGAAGTGCCATAAACCTGAGAAAAACATAATACCACAGGTAAGGTTATTGATGATGAAGAATGGTTTACAGTTGTCCCACATGTCCCATGTGATCTGCTGGAGGGCCCTGTGGAGGACTTAGGAGTCCTGGTAGACAAGTTCTCCATGGNGTACTAGATTGTATAGTCCTGCTCTGGCAAGGGAGTTTGACTCAAAAGACCTCCAAGGTCCCTTCCAACCCCTGACATCCAGTGTGTGATCCTGTGTGACATCCTGTGTGTATGGCTAAGGAGGCAGTCAAGCAATATATGATGGAAAGAAGCAAGCAGGCTGGTGAGATGTGCTGGCGGACTTCCTTTGGCTTTATCTCTCCTTAACAACTTGAGAAGGTACCGTGCCAACTGAATTTGTAGGTAGTGCAAAGTTTGGAATATCTGCCAAGACAACATAGTTCAGAATATCCACCCCAGGTAGATGACCGTCATTCTGTTAGAAACAGCACTTTCAGCAACATCGGTGCTGTAACTGGTGAGACCATAGAGCCGTCTAGGACAAAATTTGTCTGTGGTTTCTGAGGGAAGGAAGGTAAAAGAAGGTGTGCATGCATGCAACCTCTCAGTTTCTAGTGGTGGTACAGCAGTACGAAGGGCAAGATTATGCATTTAGAAATTAGCAACTTTTTTTTTTCTGTAAAATTCAGTTTAACATTTCTTTCAATCACATAGTAAAACAGTGCTGCTATCCGAATAGCTTAGTCCTATGAGATGCCTGCCAGGAAGACTTGGTTCAAGATCCGTGCAGAGAAAAGGGCTACTCAGAGGAACAGCTAAGGGGAAATTTCAAAGTGTGGCATACTTTTACTACTAAATGAAGGCTGAAAAGGGACAGAGATAGTGTTTGTAATTATGCAGGGAGGAAAATACCAGAGAGGGCAAATAATTTTGGCTAAACAACTTTTTGGCAGAAGGACAGGTGGGAATGAAGAGATCACAGTCATGTTTGTTGGAAATCTAAGAAAAATGTTCTGTTTAAAAAAAAAAAAAAGGAGGGGTGTGTGTCAAAGACAAACTATACTTGCAATGCTAGAAAAAAAGATTGTGCTGTTGGTTGCTGTTCTTCCATTTAATGAAAACTCTGAAACTTGGTTTACTACCTTTTGTAATTACAGTCTTCATTAAAAAGCATCTTGAATTAGACTATTTATTTGCTGCTTCCTTAGGAAATAATGACTGCAGTAGTTACCATATTACATCACTAGGACAAGAAAAATTAAAAACAACTTGCTTCAAATGTAGTAGAACTAAGCCTGGCCATCTGAATATGTCTTCTGCTGTCCCTATGCTCAGTCCTATTGTAATATTTCTCCACTGTCCCAGATAACCTTCTCTGTTTCCACCTCAGTGTACTTAATTCCTATTGCCCGTGCATTGCCGTATCCCCAGATCTGCTCTGCTCTTGCACCTGTGGTTTCTTTCCTGCTTTTCCATTGGCCCTTCAGTATCTGTTACAATTACCACATTACTGACCTTTGCTAGCCCTGCAGGCAGGTGAAAAAGCAACAGCTTGGCAGTTTATTGGCGCTAGGTGCTTCCAGGTTAGCTGACCAGGTGGCTTGCTGAGGTCTGAACCTGTCTGGACTTCCCTGCGTTGAGACACTGATAGCCAAACAGAGAGATGTTATCATTGCTTGAAGCCAGTATCTATGGTGAAAGAGATTGAAAAAGTGAAAAGAAGCAGACATCTGGTTGCAAAAAGCCAATACTTTCAGGAAATGTGTTCAGATTGTTACTATGCCACTCGTGTAATACAGTAGTGAATTCTGAATAAACAAAGATGTGGACTAAGGAAGATTTTTTTAAAAGACAATGCAGTACTTATTTTTACAAAAACAAATAATTGTCATCTGTCTTACCTTGTTTTTAAATACTTCTGGCACATACTTCATATTTTGCCTGTGAGCACCTAATTTATGGTCCACTAAGTAATTTAGGTTCTAGATGCTTAAACACTAGATTATACAAAAGGGAGATAAAAGAAACCAACTTTTTGTTATAAGCCAATGGTCTAAGTGCAGCTGTCATCAGTAATGTCCAGAAATCAGTAATAATTGTTGTCCAGTGGCACACAGGGAACATATCTGATTGGCTTGAGTATGAGCCTGTTCTTTAGTTTTCCACCTCACAAAGATGTCTCCTGGGACATGAATGTGGCTGGTTTGCAACATCATATCCAGGTTTTTGGATTTACAGGAATAATTTGAAATTTTCTTTTGGAGGTCAAGATTGCTTTTTAAGATTGGTTGAAGCTTTTACATTTTCTGGTCTGTACGCCTTTCACAGAACAGTATGTGCCACAGCCTTTTGCATAGAACGTNNNACAGCCTTTTGCATAGAACGTAGACATCAAAAAAAAAAAAAAAAAAAAAAACTAGGGTCTTTCAGGGGAGGCAGAATATGCCAGTTCTGATTGAAGACTAAAAATTTATAGTACTTGATAGAAAACGTCACAGTATAGACTGTTAAAAATCAAAAATTCCCAAGCTCACTGATCTTTCTATATCATTTCTGTATGTCCTTGTTGGAGTATCAGTGCAATGAGCACAGGAAGTAAAAGAAAATTTCTGTTAATTTGAATATCGTACTAATTCTATTTCATTTTTGCCTTTTGAAGTCTTTATATGTGAAGCAAAGCCTGTATATTGTTCAGTGTCCTGACTGCACACTATAAGGATAAAAACTTGATCCCACTCTTTGTTCTTAGTTTCTTAGTCCTGTTCTTTCATAACTATTTATATTTTAAAAGTACTTTGATACAGCTGTTAACTCTGCAATGAGAATATTAGTCGTAAAAAATAAAAAAAAAAAGTCATTGTTTGACATTTTCCAAAAGCTTCAGATAAGAGCCTAGCAAAAGTTGGATGACTTTGAACATTTATGACCATTAGACAAGCTTTACCTCTGTTTTCGTAACAGATTATTTGTATTATTAAAAAACTATAAAAAGCTATAGTGAAATATGTTTTAGACCAAGGGTATCTACAGCTTTAAAACAGCTAGAAAGGAAGATCTGTCAGATTCTGCTATAGCTATAGCTATGGAAGTGTAGTTGCAAAATCTTTTTTGTAGAACTATTGTATTGTCTGTCTTTTACTATCCCAGCTTATAGGTAATGACAGTTTCCCATTACTGACCATTATATTTATTGTTAAGGTTTAGTAAGATCTTTTAAAAGAATATGACATAATTTAATCCTCTTCCTTTCTACGTCTAAGTCTCTGATCATTGGCATTTTCAAATAAACACTGACACAAAAGAAATCCAGGACCTCAGGGCAGTAAGTATCTTACTTTCTGTTTCAGAAAGCATGAAATGCAGTCTTGTTTTCTCTAATAATACACAGGCAGTGTGTCATACAAACACAGCAGCTTTGCAAAGGAAAAGAACTGATATGTGGCTATCAATCTTTTAAATTAAAATTATATTGCATTTAATGAAGAAAGTTTAAAATCCCTCCCTACATTACCAAATGGCAAAGAAGTAGCAAGTCTGAGGTCTCACTGCATTTTCCCATAGAGCTATTTTGTAAGTAGCACCTCATATCTAAATTCAAGATGGAGACATGGACTGAGCATAGGACACAGCATGGAGGTGTTGCTAACAGCATCAATGCTGAGTTCAATGCTGAACTTAGAAATTCTTTGCTTATACAAAGAAACATAGTTTTCACCAAGTTAAAGTATTATTCCAAAGAATTTCAGCTAAACTAAAATTGTCTGTAAAATGTTCTTGTCCTGAATTATTGTAAGAGGATTCTACATTTCTAAAAGTTTGATACTGGAGTAACGTAGACTCTAAATCCTTTCATCTAAGAAAGCTGTAAATATGTTCCAAGAATTCAGGATATAATTAAAGTTATTAGCAATGTTCAAGTAATTATAAGCAATATCTGAGACAAAGGTCAATAGTCAATAAAAGGTAGCTGGCTCAGTCATTGTTTTCCTTTAGCATATTTTCATCCTGTCTGAAATTTCCTGTACTGAGAAATGGGTCAATGTACCACCAAGGGCTTCCACATTAAAAGACTCAGTCACTCAGGGTCAGTGGTTCTGACTGTTCTGCTTTCTAGCCCTCAGTAAGTGAGGTACTGCAGCACTGCTAGCCCAGGTGAGGCAGCACAGGCAAAGCCATTCAGAGTTCAAGGGTACTGGGATGAGAGAGATGCTTGTTGGAAGCACCACAGTTACAACATTATGCATCTTTGCAATACCAATCCTGACTCCAGACAAAGGTTTACCCTCCCTCTCGTCAATTCATTTATTTCTGTGTTCCCTGAAAACATGCCGTCCTCACATGAAACTATGTCACATCTACATTTGGTTCTCCCTGGTGGAGAAACCAAGAAGGACATGTAGACCTTTAGGGACAAGGGTCATAATTTTCTTAATTTCAGAAATATATATTCACAGCATTCAAGTCTTGAATTCATAAAACTTGCATGTACTGGAGATACCAGAGGTTGAAGATTGTGATACTACCGTTGAAGATTTTCCATTAGTCTTACTAATATCTTTACCATGGAATCATGGAGTAGAATCACTTAGAATCATTTTAATTGGAAGAGACCTTTAATGGATCCCATTTGGCCTCACAGTCTTGTGCGTGTGTAAGTGGTGTAGTGGATCACTGACCACTTCCTCATCAAGTATGGGGGCTTCATTCTGCTCCCCATTCCTCTTATCCATCTCAGGGGATTGTATACCCAGGGAAAACAGGTCTTACTCGTAAGGACTGAGGCAAAAGTGTCATGCAGCACCTCAGTCTTCTTCTCATACTTGGTCACTATGTTTCTCCCCACATCCAACAGAGGATGGAGNTTTAAAGTCCCCCAGGAGAACAAGTGGTAGCAATTGTGAGACTTCTCCCATCTGCTTATAGAATATTTCCTCTGCCTCTTCATCCTAATTGGATGGTCTATAACAGACTCCCACCATTTTCTCTGTCTTGTTGGCCTTCCCTCTGATTCTTTCCCATAAACCCATAAACCATCTATCATCACCATCATTAAGGTCAAGACATTTAAAACACCCCCTAACATACAGGGCCACTTCACGACCTCTGTGTCCTGGCCTAACTCTTCTGAAAGGTTTATAGCCATCCAATGTAGAATTTCAGTTGTGCAAATCATCCCACCATGAATGGCCTGTCCCGTCTTCCAAGGGTCATAAACTCTTTTTTCCCTTGAGTTCCAGCCAAACATCTATGTTCAATCAGGCCTTATTCCATGCTGGCTCACTTTTTGGCATATGGGTACAGCCTGCTCCTGTGGCTTTAAGGTTTCCTTTTTCACGTATGTCCACCCTTCCTGTACTCCTTTGCCCTTCCAGACAGCCTCCCCAGTGACTGTCAACCAGTCTCCTAANCCATATTGTGTCACAGTTTTCTGCTGTACAATGGCTTCCAGAGAGACAAGCCTCTAGGCATGTGAAATTAGTGGTTTTTTTTTAATTCAAGTATAATTACAGTTCTCTTAAGAGATGAATACTGATGGTGTCAGCTGTGACAGTTTTCTATCACAATGATCTTTAAGTACCACAGGCTGAAGTTAGAAGTGTTAAATATAACTTGTGCTGAACCTGAACTGCTGAACTAGGAGCTGACTGCTTGAGCCACTCAACTGCTTGAACTAAACTTTTAAAGTAAGGCTAGAGATTAAGGATCTATAATTTTGCCTTTCATTTGCATTCTCTTCTAGATGGCAGAATAAACCCTTGTATAAATTGGTTTCATGCCTTTCTGTGCAAACACCAAATCTCACATATTTCTGTGCATTTGTGTTTCAGTAAAAGTACTAAATTGTTCATACTAAATTGTTCTTACTGCAGCCTATGCAACAATCTCCTAGCCTGAGATTCTGATCCAGCATCTTTTTTTTCTGGCCTGCAGAGGTTGTAATCTAGTCACTTTGCATATGAAAACCCTTATCTCAAACACTTCCCCCTGTTTTGTCGACCCTTCACCCAGAATGCTGCTGTGACACAGCACAATACATACAGCACAGCAGCTTTAAAAATCCCCAAATTTCTCTACCACTCCTCTGAGCTCCTCTTACATTCACGTCTGAATTTCACACAAATCCTTCAGATGCTTTTTTTCTCATCTGCATAAAGAAATGTTTTGAATTACTGTAGAGCAAATAATTTAAAAGTATCTCAGACAGGTGAATCATGCCAATGTAAATCACTGATTTAAGCTAGCACACCATTTTTATTTTAGTTGTCTAGGATTCAACATAGGATCAGTTACACAGCTAAGTAGATAAACGAGTACTTAAGTAGTAGCAAATTTCTGACTTATGTCTGCCCATAATTTGAATTATCCTATGCCCAACTAGTTTAAGCTGAAGCTGAAAATTACTCTTCCAAAATAAATCTCCATACAAACAACTTTTCTGAAATAATGTCTAAAGTAGCTTTTTTGATTGATTTGGTTTGATGGGTTTTTTACATAAACTTAATTCAACACTGTAATGCTAAACTCCTAACTTCATTATAGCTACATTGAAAAAGCAGAGATACCCAGTCCTGAAACTTTTCCTCTTAGTTACAGCCACCAAACCATGCTGNGCCACCAAACCATGCTGCAGAAGACCCTGTTGTAGAGGTAACACTAGTGGCAGGTGTCAGAATTGCCCCATGAACACACTGATGACCCATGCAGTGGGCCAGCATAAATAGAACAGGGTGGGGAGAGTTTCATTACTATCTGTGGCTACCTGTCTGATAATCTCCATAGCCCTCCTCTGTACCTATTCCAACAGATCCATGTCCTTCTTGTGTTGGGGGCTCCAGAGCTGAAGACAGTACTCCAGGTGGGATCTCACCAGAGCAGAGAGGGGCAGAATCATCTCCCTCAATCTGCTGGCCACACTTTTTTTGATGCAGCCCAGGATATTGTTGGCTTTCTGGGCTGTGTTTGTACATTGTTGGCTCATATTGAGCTTTTCATCAACCAGCACGCCCAAGTCTTTCTCCTCAGGACTGCTCTCAATCCATACTCTGCCCAGCCTGCACTTGTGCTTGGGATTGCCTCCACCCAGGTGCAGGACCTTGAATCAGTAATTAACCTTATTATTTTGCATTGCTAATATGATCTTAGCTTTCCTTTCTGAAATAAGATTTCACTTCCCCATAGCATGTAAATGTTTGCTTATTAATCTTAATATTTTCTTATTTTTCAGCCTCCCCATATAATAGCAGCATGCCACATGTCAGAAGTTTTGTCCTCTCTTTTGTAAGTCACGAGGATGACCCAATACCTATGGAAGGTGATACAGCAGATGACTTGGAACCTGGATCAGGAGCCATTAATCAGACTAGATCGTCCGTACATGAACAACGAATAGTGTCAGTGCAAACTGCAAGATACCTCACAAGTCCATGGCTGACACGTTTTGTTCCTTCAGTTTACACCGTAGTGCTTGTTTTGAGTCTCCCACTGAACATCACGGCGATACTCGTGTTTCTGAAAAAAATGAAAATTGAAAAGCCAGCAGTAGTATACATGCTGAATTTGGCCCTTGCAGATGTCTTGTTTGTAAGCGTTCTTCCTTTTAAGATTGTTTATCACTTTTATGGAAACAACTGGGTTTTTGGGCCTCACATGTGCCGTTTCATCACTGCTGCCTTCTACTGTAACATGTACTGTTCAGTAATGCTTATGACAAGCATAAGCTTTGATCGCTTCTTAGCAGTGGTGTATCCCATGCAGTCTCTAAGGTGGCGTACATTACCACGTGCCTCACTGACTTGTTTCATCATATGGCTTGTAGCAGTAACTGGGGTTATACCTTTTCTCATCAGAGAGCAAACAATGGAAATACCCAAGTTAAATATAACTACTTGCCATGATGTGCTAAGAGAATCTGAACTTCACAGCTATTACCTCCACTTCTTCTCCATCTTCTCTTCTGTGTTTTTTGTAGTGCCATTTATCATTTCTACTGTCTGTTATGTCTGCATCATTCGATGTCTTAGTTCTTCTACCATTGTTGCAAAACAAAACAAGAAGACACGTGCCTTGCTTTTGTGTGTGGCTGTTTTTTCTGTTTTTGTCATTTGCTTTGGACCAACAAATGTCCTCCTATTAATTCATTATATCCATTTTTCTTATGACAACAGCTTAGAGTATCTCTACTTTGCCTATCTACTCTGTGTTTGTGTCAGCAGTGTTAGCTGTTGCATTGACCCCTTTATTTACTATTACGGTTCTTCTCAATATCAGAGACAACTTTTCAGTCTCTTCAACTGTAAAAAGCCTTTTGATCCCAACAGTAGTAACAGCAGTGGCCAGTCAATGTCCACCACCAGTAGAAGGCCAACGTGCTCTACTAATGTTAATAATAATAGTGTCTACAGTAAATTACTAGCAATGCATTGAGATAACCTGTTTTACACATGCTTAATTTTTAGACAATTTCAGACAAAAATAAGACTGTATTATATCCAAGAAATGCAAAATCTTAAATCAAGTTGTTGTACAATACATAATTCTATGGTTTCAGTATAGTAGTGCACAATTCAAATGATAACCCTGTAAATGTATATATATAGTATATGTAAATAGGTTAATGTAGAGGGGAAAAGTAATTTCATAATAATAGTTGCTGATGTTTTTCAAATAAACTTCTTTTTTCAAACAAACTCTTTGCATTGTCAGTTCAGTTTATTGCATGGGTTTTAGGAAATCCCATTTTAGGATTTTTGTACTGTATTGGGTTGATTAAAATTTTACTTGTAGAACCACTCCGTCTATCCTGTACTGCCTGAAAAAAAAGTTAAAAAATCTTTCCAGATCCTATTTTTTATTATTTCTGTAATTATCTGTAAACCTCATTTTCTAAGCATTATTTTGCATCTTGGACACTGAAAGTGTTTATTTTACATTTTTATATATTCCACTTCAAAGCAGACTATATAGTTTTAGGAATGCGAGCAACTGAAAACTATCTACTGATAGGTGCAGTGTGTCAGGGAAGATAATTCTCAGATATAGAACTAGGTTTTTTTCTTTTTGCATTCCTACCATTAGTGTATAGTAGGCATCTTGGTTAGGAATGTGGTATTTCTCACAATTAATTTGAGAAAACACTGTGACATTTTATTTCACAATAAAGCAATGCTTAAAGGCTCTTGGCAAATATACTGAAAAATCTGTATTCATCATCTTGTTGCGCCGTTTGCAAATGTGTGCTTTTGTGTATGTGCTTAATCATCATGCACATGTTTAGGACTTGAAAACATCCTTTATTCCTGCCAAGTCTGGATGTTTTTTATATGCTATAGTGTGATCAGGTCTACTAAAACTGCTGTGGTATAGATCCAAATAGCTAATTTCATTCTGCATAGCATTCTTTTACTCCAAAGTATACAAAAGCCAAATAATGGGAATTCGGGTTTAGAAACAAGCATGTAGGTAATAGCAATACATGGCAATGGAAATCAAATTAAGTAGGAATTTGGTTAATGTAGGATTTGCCATAGGTATCTGCAAAGAATACATCAGTGGATAAAAGCTGTCTTCAGTCTGGCACAAATGATAAGAAACCTAATCTTTCTACATACAGTGTGACAGTGAGAAAGCTTTTTCTAACCATGATCTCTTGCCAGTTTATGTTTCCACTTAAGTATAATCAAGTACTGTATTACTGGGGCATCTTGATTTTTGTTCTCAAGTATTTGCGACTTCTGAAGTATAGGAATACTAAAAATACATGTATATGTCATTTATAAGGCTAACACCCCACAAATGTTTATGAGACATAATCAGTTACATTCTTATTTTGTTTAATACCATATTAAAGGTGGTTTTGGTTTTCAGCAAAATCCAAATTTACCTTAAAAGTATGAATATCCCCTTCTGGCTGACAGAAAAAATTAACGCTGTTTTTTCCTGTAGTTACTGGCTAGGAAACTGATTTTTAGGACTGTTACATAGTTGGGATTTGTTTCAATGTTGTGATATTTTGTTTTGATATAGTGTTGGGATTTTTGTTTTGTTTTTTTTTGTGATATTTTGTTTTGTTATAGTGGTTTAGTTTCAGGTAGCCAAAAGAGACCATTTAGGCTGCATTGCAAGAAGCAGTATTACATACTAGGAAGGAAGAAAATGTACGTGTAAAACAGTTCATCAATCATAGGGATTGATTACTTCGTGTTTTTCCGTAGTTGGGTGGTTTCACTTGTTGCTACATTCTGTGTGCTGGAGAACATCTGCAACTGAGCAACTTCCTCTTACCCTATAGAATGGAAAAATGGGAGGGGTGAACACACCTGTTTATCCCTATGGCTAAAAGTATCAACAAGATCTTGAATAAGGAAAAATGTTTGTAAGGTGGTACCCCAGATCTAACAGGCACGCTCCTGAAGCTGGGTTTGTTGAGGAATTGGGTAAGAAAGGAAAGGAAAAAGGGGAAAAAAGGGGAAATGGGGAAAAAATAAAAAAAAAAAAAGGGGAAAAGGTGGAAAAAGGGAGGAAAAAAAGAGAATAAAAGTTCAAAAAGAAAGAAAAAAAGAATAAGAAAGGCACTTCCTGCACAAAATCCTTAAATAAGGGAGCAGTCATAGCCCAGAAAGCCAACCATAATCTGGGCTGTATCAAAAGAAGCATGGCCAGCTGGTCAAGGGAGGTGATTCTGCCCCTGTAGTCTACTCTTGTAAGAACCCCTCCTGGAATACTGTGTTCAGCTCTGAAGTTCTCAGCACAGGAAAGACATGGGCCTGTTGAAGCAGGTCCAGAGGAAGGCCACAAAAATGATCACAGGGCTGGAACACCTCTCCTGTGAGAACAAGCTGAGAAAGTTGAGGTTGTTCAGCAAGAAGAGAAGACTCCAGGGATACCTTATTGCAGCCGTCCAGTACTTAAAGGAGGCTTATAAGAAAGACAGAGACAGACTTCTTACCAGGGCCTGAAGTGATAAGACAAGAGGTAATTATTTTGAACTGAAAGAGGACAGGTTTAGAACAAATATAAAGAGAGGTGGTGGATGCCACATCCCCACAAGTGTTCAGGGTCATATTGGATGGGTCTGGGCATCCTGGTCTAGTAGAAGATGTTCCTGGTTATTTCAGAGGGTTTGGAAATAGATGACTTTTTAAGGTCCCCTCCAAACCATTCAATGATACATGCACAGGCATCCTAATTATACTGATCGTCAAGAGCTTCTAGACAGCTTCTTAATAGCCTGTAAATGAATATTTCTGCTACATATGGAGAGTTGTAGTCAACTGACACACAGCATACTTTCTAAAACATGCAGCAAATACCACCTTTTCATGGCAAATGAAGCATTAATAATTACTCCTTGTTTTCATTTTCCACAGCTAGTGTCACATCTCTGCTTTCTGTTTGTATCTTATTGAGGCTTCAGACTCATTGGATTGAAAAAATAAGTAAACTGCTACATGACTGGAGAAGTCTTATACCAAGGTAATGGTACCTCAGCTCCTACTGAAACTGGCATTTCTGTGTAACAAGTTAGTTGGAACATGCTATAGTATTCAGCGTCTGCTTTTGCTGCTGTATTAGATGGCACAAAGAAGAGCAGGACCTGCTTAAGCAGCAGCAGTTTATGGACCCCATCTCAGGCACAAAGAAGATTTGCAAAACAGGTTATAATTGCTGAGCAGGGCCATGCAGCAAAGCACGATGTGGTATCCTTTTGAGGAAACTGAATCAGAGAAGTACTGCAATTTAGTCTGTCGTGCTTAAGCTAACAGAAAAAAGTAACCATCTCTTCATGCTCAATGCACCCTTACACTGCTGGCTGAGAAAGAAAATGAACTCTTGTTTCAAGGGGAAAGGGCGAAAATCTGACCAAAAGAAACAAAACCCATCAATGTTACATGCTTTTTTCATATCCTCATACTTTTTTTAATAATGTCAGGGGAGGGGGGATTCCGCTGCATCATTTTCTGTATGAAGGAAACCAACATTCCTGTGCCAAATCACATTTGGAGAGGAGAAGGTGTCAGGCACTACACATGCACAAAAAACCTTCCTAATGTTCCGGATATGCCAGATTCATGTTGTGGCAAAATTGGCAGGGGCGAGATTTGTAATTGAAGTGGTTTCTGTTGGAAAAACACCTAATACAGTGGCTGTCATGGTTATAACTTATTCCACAGGGAAAGGTTTGCTTAATTTAGCATGGCAAGGATTTTGCAGGCATTGGTGTATTTTGTCTATAAGCATTTTATCAGTTAAAGCCAAGCATACATCTGCCTTACAATGTGCTCCCGGCGCCTTGACTGCAGACACAGTATGGTCTGCTGGCTGTTATCTCTGTTTCCCCATTTAGTTGAATCCTAGCCAGAAATGTGACCATGGCTGCAAAGTGTGTTCATTATGTTTTGCATCAGATAAACTGGACTAGGCCATTGGATCTCTCCCTACTAGAGATGGGATCCAGAAACAGAAAGCAAGTATCAGCTGGATAGTAGATCACCAGTTACAACTTTGCATCAGAGCTGTCCAAGAGCTGGGGGAGAAAAGAGAGGGCCTGGTGTGTTAAGTTCAATAAAGTAAATTCTTGGCTAAGGCTCTTTTTTTACTGATCATTTTAATGTTGTTTTATTTTTAATCTGATCACAGTTTTATCTTTCAAGATGCTGAGCAAATAAGAAATGGATGTGACCTCCCACATGTTTAAAAATAATGACCCACATGAATGCTTTTTCATAGCATTTTGCATTTTGCAAATCTTATGAAAATGGTTTAGTGATAGCTCATTGTCCTGGTTTGAATTAGAACAGAACAAATTCTGTTTAGTGATATAACCTTTCAGTCAAGTATCTTCTAAGTAACTTACCTTTCTGAAGTTAACA
>VWZY01003083.1:0-53025 GCA_013399075.1 Chloroceryle aenea
TCATCAAGCCCAGCCATTAACCTGCCACTGCCACTGCCATGGCTAAAGCGTGTCCCTAAGCACTGTGCCTGCACACGTGCCAGCGATGGAGATTCAAATGCTTCCCTGGGAAGCCTGGTCCAGTCCCTGATAACTCTTTCAGTGAAGAAATGTTTCGTAATATCCAACCTAGACCTTCCCTGGCATAACTTGAGGACATTGCCTCCAGTGCTATCAGTTCTTACTTCTGAGAAGTGACTGGCACCCCCTCTCTATAACCCTGCCTCAGGTCGTCGTAGAGAGCAGCAAGATCTCCCCTTGGATTCCTTTTCTTCAGACTAAACAGCCCCAGGTCTCTCAGCTGCTCCTCACCAGACTGCTGCTCTAGACCCTTCCCCAGCTCTGTTGCCCTTCTCTGGACTCACTCCAGCCCCTCAGTGTCCCTCTGGGAGTGTGGGGCCCAAACCTGACCCCAGGATTCAAGGTGCAACCTCCCCAGTGCTGAGTCTGGGGGACAGTCTGTTCCCTGGCCCTTCTGGCTGCACAGTTTCTGCCACGCTCCAGCAGGCTGGTGGCCTTCTGGGCACACTCGTGCTCAGCCAGCTCTCGACCAGCACCCCCAGGGCCCAGCTTTCCCGGGCCAGTAGCGTTGCATGGGGGACCAGTAGCAAGTTCCTAGTGAACTGCTGGTTCCTAAAATGTCAACAGTGGGCAGTGGCTCAGAGTAGTCTGGGAAACAGACTGGGCTACAGGTGCAGAAATGTGGCAGGCCTTGCTGTATTCTTATGTGGGTGCAGTTATTTCAGTAGAGGAGTATGAAGTGCATTGTAATAGCAGTCTAGGAAATCATCAGGTCAATAGAAGCAGGATTTCAAAATTAAATGAGTAGTTTGGTGTGAGATAGAGAATAATTACGTGTATATTGTCTCCAGCTAGCTAAGTTATGCTCAGTCATACTCCAGCCACACCGTACTGCTGTCGTTGATCCACCCGTGGTTCGATCGCTTCTCCTTCCTAGGAAATGTTCTGCTTTTTCATACTAGAAAGGTCTGTGTAAAAGTGATGTTTCTCTGAAGTGGGACACTTTGGAAATGATAAACTAAAACCTGACAGAGATTTTAAAAACAATAAAACACAATGGTTTGAAAAAAGGATTGTATGCTAAGGACTCCCAAGTTCTGATGGCAGAAATAAGTGATCAGAGAGCCCTTACTGCTGGAATAAACCATCCTGCAGTGCTGTGTTCAGCCAGAGGCAGGCAGGGCCCCACAGATCTAGAGCAGAATGAAAGGAAAGCAGGCGAGGGCAATTACCAGGGTCACGTTTGCTCTTCTAAACAGTAACTGCACCAATAACAGACACTGGTTCTGGAGCCATCCTGGGGTTTGCTGCAGCGTGAGACGAGACAGTGCTGCTGCTGTCAGGTACCCACAGCTGCAATACAGGAACACTGGGAAAAGTCTCAATCTCTCTCACCGTGCAGCATTATCACTGAGCATCAATGGGAACTGACTGTTAGGTGAGGTTCAGAGCAGGAAGAGAACAGACTGTGTCTCTTCAGTAAGATGATAATTCATTCTGTAAAGAAGCTGTTCTGTTTTCGAGGGTCAAACTGTTGTGGAAGGCTGTAGCTGCTGCCCTTTTCATAGAGCAGTGGCATCACATGACTGTTGGAGGCTTTTTATTGTGGCAGGAGTCTGTTCTCCCCTCCCTCTCCAAATACACTTTGTGTAATGTTGTGTGGAGTGTTGATATATCCATCCTAAGTGCCCTAGGTGTAAAAAGCACCACCACACAACTGGAGGCTTCCATTGCTTTGTTGCTATCAGGACCTGTATGCTGATACACCCACTATGTTCCTGTATTGGCCTCTTCACTCTTCTAGCTTAGGGCCATATTGAACATGCTATTAACTGTGCTTATCTTTCATAACTCTTGGGGTTTCTTCAAACAGTCCCCTCGTACTTGGTTCCCAGATAGCCAGCACTGGCTTAACCCAGGGAAGAACTAGCTTGTTCTGCATATTAGGAAGGAGTTTCCTCACTGCACTCTCTTTAACGGCTGGTTTCCATCTCTGTAAATTGTTTCATCTGTTCCTAGAAGTCCTCTCACACGCAGTCCCACCAGTCACTGGCTCTGCTAAAGAGGCTTCTGCGAAGGGAGATAATCGGCGTGTAATTGCGTGCCTGTGGCGTGTAGCAGGAGTCTGCCTGAAGCTCTGTAACACTTCTGAGGGTTCTCAAGTGGTAAAATGCAGACCCTAAAACTGTCCTGTGCTGCCATCAAATTCGTGCTTGTATGTCAGATGTGTGGACAGCTTTTGTCAGCAATCAGACTTGGTCTGACTCAAGAAGTGCCATCCTGATCAATGTGTGACCGTTCCCTGTAAGGCTTCAGCAGCAACACTCGCTTGCTGGCTTCTCAGCCAGGTCCATCCCCCCAGGAGATAGAGTCCCTTTCTTCTTTCACAGCTTTGTCTCTGCCTTACATTCTGTGCTCAGCTGTAACTTCATTGTTAGCAGCTTTGCAAACCAGATCATGTTGTTGCTTAGCTGATTCTTTCCCCTTAGACTTTGAGTCTTTGTAGCCATAATCTCTTTCTTCAATGTTGATGTCTTTCCCTGAAGAATGGCTTAGACCTAAAAGCATATTTATTTTCCCTTCCACTCCTTATTCCAACTCATTAATATCTTCTAGAATAAATGGTGTTCAAAACATTCAATTACTCTTCCACTGGGTTTCTCTGTCAGGGAAGATGTGGTGGTTGTAGGTGAAAAAAGTCCTTCTGATTGGCTATGAAATGTAAAGAAATAATAGAGACTTTTCAAGGCAATTTTCCCAAGGAAACCTGTAGGAGAAGTTATTTAATTGTTCACTTTGTGAGCTTTTGTGAATGTTGTTTTCTAGCTCTGATGCAGTAATTAAGGTGCAGTCGTTTCAGTGCATCCTGATTAAAGGGGGGGGTAGTTTTTTGCTTGGTTTGGTTTGGTTTGGTTTTGTTCTCCCCCCAGAAACTGCTAAACAAAAATCCTGACTGGGATTTTTGTTGGTGTCCCCCCACCTTGTTTTCTTCTCTGGTGATATTTACACTCTTCTTGCTGTTCCCAAACTGCCCCTGCTCTCCTCAGGACTGGCTAGGCACAGCAGGGGCTGTGCCTTTCCTGCTGTGAGCAAAATAGGGTTGTTTTGGGTGAAAGAAGAGGAGAGGCGAAGTGTACAAATCTGGGGAAGGGCTGAAATCACTGTTTCAGCCATTCCTGAAACGACTTCCACGAATGTTCTTTCCTTACAGACCTCTTTCTGGTGGACTCACTGTTATATTTGAAGGGTTTTTTTCCTGTATTTTGTATTTTACCCAAGTTACTGAACTATGGGGTTTTTCTTGGGGTATGTTGTTTGGTTTTGTCACAAATCTGTCACATCTCTTTACTTTTGGTGCCTACCCGTGTGTCTTTTCTATCAGTTAAAGGGATCTCTAGGAAAGGCAGCAATATAGGTTTAGGTAACTGAGACAGTAGCAGCATATTAAAAACAGAAGACACTGGGTGGCAGGGGAGCAGGGGAGCACAGGCTGGAACTGGTGAAGCTGGTGTTCTTTGTGGAGTGCATCTCTCACTGTTCCTGGGTCCAGTCCTGCTGTGGATCAGAAGCAGCTGTTCTTTTGCTCCTTCCTTCCCCATTTACCTCTTGCATTTTCAAGTGGTTTTCCTCGCCTTCTTTTGTGATGGCAGTTTTCTGCTGCTTGATAATTGAGAAATTCCACTGAATAACTGAAATCTAATTTGATTTAGCCATATAACAGAAGGGATGATATTTCATGTAACATCATGGTAGAACTATCTCTCATTATTGAATTTTACTGTAACAAGACATAATTAATCTCTTCTCTTATTTGGCTCAGTTTATATTTTGAATTGACAACTTAATTAATTTCCTGCTCTTACCAGTGTGAGTTGCAAGTAGAGAAGACAATTTCCAAAGGCTTTGAACGTACATAATCTAAATATAGTAACTGTGGAAAGAAAAATGTGGAGGAACCTGTCAGCCTGTGCTTTGTGTTACGTCGTTTCTGAATGACCAGTCCGAGGGGAAGCTCAGATTTATGAAGTCAGCAGGACATGAAGAAAGACTGAGTAATCACTGTCCTGGAGTTACTTGTGGTGCCTTCACAGTACTAGCTGATCTTGAGCTAAATGTGACCCCTGTTAGGTTTTTTGAAGTAATACCTGTTGGGCATCGGCAGCGATGCCCAAGCTCTGGGTGCAGCTGGAAGCACTGTGTGGCTTTTGGAGGCATGTGTTTAGTTCTGTCTTTCCAGAGCCAACCTGGCTCCCTTCCACTATAAAGAAAGTAGTATACATTGTTTTCCTTGGGTGGCAGACAGATTCAGTGTGAACTCTGGAAGGCATTTCACTCCTATTGTGTAGATGAAGTCTATTCAAGGATTTGGAGGCAATGTAAGTTGAGTTCTGCTCAGCTGATTAAAATTAAATAGCAGAAATAATTGCTTTCAGTGTGCATCTAGTTACAAAATGCATTTGACAAAGCATATCATCATTCATTAGTTGTACTATCTTCCACTACTTGTTTTCTCTTCAGATGTCTTCTGAGGTTTGAATACCCCAACACGTGACTCCGTTGTGAATTCATTTCCTTGCATATCTTCAGTGGGATGCAGTGAATCACAAAGAACCGAGAAAGAGACTTTGTATCTGAAACCTAAATGAACCATTCTCATTCTTCATTACTTTATAGCTTGCTGTTCTTCTGTAGGGCACGTGCAAATTAATCATTGCTTCTTAAAGAAACCATCACTCTCTGTCTGTCCTGTGGTATTCATACTAATTTTTAATGAAATAATCTAAATGGTTTATTGACACCTCTATCTTTTTCTCAACAGTATTCAAGATCTTGTTAATGTGATGGCAGCAACTAGTGAACATGTGCTTGGATTGCATCATGGACACCAGCAGTGGTGACTGACAGTAGTCGAGCGGTGCCGTACGAGTCAGCTGTAGGCAATGTCAGAAGTTTGTGTTTCTCCTGGTTTTGCCATGGTAAGTTTTTTTTGCATTTTGTACCAAGTACAGACTTTTTAACTAGTTACATAATGTGCACTTCTTTAGAAAGTAACCTACCAAGAAAGCAGTAAAGGTTTCTGTCTTGCATATGGTTTCTACTGCCTGTTGAGTTCTGCAGTAGCTGCTCACCAAGCTGGAATTTGCTTTGCTTTTTCATTGGTATCCATTTGAAATGCCAGGTAATTCATCCTCAGTGTGTGCTAGCCATACCCAGAAGAAATGGAATAGCTAAATGAACCTGGCTTTCATATTTGGATTGTACTCCACGTGAGAGCACTGCTGAGGAGGTCTGGAGCTGGTGTGTAGAAGGGGAGAATGTACAGGGGAGTTTATCCAGGTGGAGAACAGGTATAAACCACCNTTTGAAAAGAGGAAAGGAATAGAAGGACGAGACTGAACTGATTTCTATTAAAAATGTTATTTTGGGATTGGGCAAGTAGAGTACTCCTACATTTCACCCTGGAATCTGAAATGCAGACACTCTCAAACTGAATGTTTGAAACTCAGTTTTGAGTCTGAATTTACTTAAAGCTGGTGTAGGGGATGATTCATCTCACCAAGTGTATGAGCAGTTTGAAAATGGAGAAGGATTAGGGAACAGTCTGCAGGTACCTCAGAGTCATCTCAGAGGAGATGACTGAGAAGATAGAGCCTTGACTTTTGTTGATAGAAATGTTGCAAAAACAGGGGAGGCCCCACCTGGGTATAATAAAAAAAATATTTTCACCGCAAGGACCATTAAACACTGGAAAAGGTTGCCCAGAGAANGTGTACGCTGGAATTTGCTTTGCTTTTTCATTGGTATCCATTTGAAATGCCAGGTAATTCATCCTCAGTGTGTGCTAGCCATACCCAGAAGAAATGGAATAGCTAAATGAACCTGGCTTTCACATTTGGATTGTACTCCACGTGAGAGCACTGCTGAGGAGGTCTGGAGCTGGTGTGTAGAAGGGGAGAATGTACAGGGGAGTTTATCCAGGTGGAGAACAGGTATAAACCACCATCACAGGCAACACGAGTTCCCAGCACATGCCTCTGAGGCAGCAGGAATAGCCAACAAGCAGGAGGGTTTCAGCAGCACCAATATGACACAGTTTGGAGAATATTTAAAACTTCCACTTATAATTGTCTGGGGTTTTGTTACATAAAATGATGTGCTGTCTCACACACTTGTCTGGAGCTACACCACAGTTACACAAGACTGTGTGATGTCTCTGTAAGAGTTGCACCTACAACTAGATGAAGCAGTACTTCTAGGATACGTTACTTTCATTAAGAAATGCTACTTGAATTATGAGTCCTGAGACAATCTAGTAATTACTGTTAATTGTCAAGAGAATGGTATTGCTTCGGAGGTACACTGGTCTGCTCTGGGGCTGTCTTGACACCTAAATGGTAGATCCATGAGAATTTAGGAGATGGGTTTTTTTTCTCTCTCCTTTTCTGAAGATGATAAACACCTATTGAAACAATTTTTCTCCATTTGTCATTTTCAGCCTTTCTAAATAACATGTAAAAGGTTCGATTCTATATTTAAAATTTGAAGTATTCTCATCAAATGCCAGCTGAGCAGGTTTGTGTAATGTGGAATTTGGGTAGATGGAAAGGGAGGGTGTGCCATTGTGTACCAACGTGAGCCTGCTCATTGTCAGGGATATTATGACAGGTTTGTGGTGATCCACAGTTTGACACAATGAATTTGCAAAGAGGAAAGGAATAGAAGGACGAGACTGAACTGATTTCTATTAAAAATGTTATTTTGGGATTGGGCAAGTAGAGTACTCCTACATTTCACCCTGGAATCTGAAATGCAGACACTCTCAAACTGAATGTTTGAAACTCAGTTTTGAGTCTGAATTTACTTAAAGCTGGTGTAGGGGATGATTCATCTCACCAAGTGTATGAGCAGTTTGAAAATGGAGAAGGATTAGGGAACAGTCTGCAGGTACCTCAGAGTCATCTCAGAGGAGATGACTGAGAAGATAGAGCCTTGACTTTTGTTGATAGAAATGTTGCAAAAACAGGGGAGGCCCCACCTGGGTATAATAAAAAAAATATTTTCACCGCAAGGACCATTAAACACTGGAAAAGGTTGCCCAGAGAAGTCGTGGAATATCTGTACTTGGAGAATTTCAAGACACAGCTGGATGGTGTCCTTTGTAACCAAACCTGACTTTAGTCTCCATATCCCTTCAGGCAGGAGGTTGGACTAGATTGCCTCCCACAGTCCTTTCCACCTTGTATGATTTTATACTTCCGATTCAGGCATTTTGTTTGATTTTTACTATTAATGACTGTAACTGTCTTTCACTGGTGTGATTTTAATTTTTTTTTGTTTAATTCCCTGTAATATTAGAATTGTAATTCTCTTTTGTGACTTAGGAGCAATTTGATTTTGTTTTAAGCAACAAGTGAGCGAGCAAATACGACTTGGTTTCCTTTTTGGCACATGAGGCCATCTAACTGTAGGCTGTGGATAGTAAGAGTTTGATTTGATACCTCTCATGTGACCAGACAGAGTTAAACAATCATACCAACACACGATACCACGTCTGCAAAGCATCACAATAGTGTGTTTAGTAACTGGAGCCCAGCTGGAACGTTCCAGCCTTACAGAAGGCATAAATATGGACAACATTCACACAGAAGAACTAAAGCCAGAACAACCTCAAGTACCAAGTCAGCAACTTCGTAGCTTAGATGGAAAACTTTAGTGCCCTAAAGAAATAGCCTGAGAAAGAAGTGGTGTTAGCACATGGCAGAGTCCTGCCCAGGTCCCCACTAGGTACCCTTGTGGCACTGTTCAGCAGGTTTGCGATGTCTGTCGGTGGTTTAATAATACCTTTCTTTCTGACTGTTTTGTTTGTGTTTTTTTTGAAGGTTTCCCAGTGAGCGGGTCACGATGAGCATACTTTAGGGACTTGCCATAGTATGGCTGCTTCTCGATCTACCCGTGTTACAAGATCTACAGTGGGTTTAAATGGTTTGGATGAAAACTTTTGTGGCAGAACATTAAGAAACCGTAGTATTGCTCATCCAGAGGAAGTTTCACCCCATCCTCAAATACGATCCAGGTCACCAAAGAAGAGGCCAGAGTCTGTGCAAAGTCAGAAGGGAAGTAACGGTGGAAGAACTACTGATCTGAAACAACAGAGTGCTCGGGAATCATGGGTGAGCCCTAGGAAGAGAGGGCTGTCTACTTCGGAAAAAGATAATGTTGATAAACAAACTGTGGAAAATTGTGAAAAAAAACAGGCAGAACCTGTTTCCCCAGTTTTGAAAAGAATCAAGCGCTGTCTACGCTCAGAGGCACCCAACAGTTCGGAAGAAGACTTGTCTACTAAAGCAGAGAAGGAATCATTGGAGCATAAAAGCTTAGTGTCGGACAATGATGCGGTCTCCACGGGGACTAAGCGAGCTTGTCGATGTCTTATATTGGATGATTGTGACAAAAGGGAGGTTAAAAAGGTGAACGTCTGCGCAGAAGGATTTAATAATTCTGCAATAGTTGATGAGATCGCAAGCTATCAGACTGTCAATGGAGTTGGTGAGAGAGACTTAAATTCTCTCAACTGTGACGACTGTCAGCTCGACGGGAACACGAAGCAGAACAGTGCTGGTTCCTGTATGCCCAAGGACAAACCGGTAGCAGAAAACGGAAACTCGTTCGCCCATTCTTCGTTGCTGCTTAATAGCAGCAAGGAGGACAGTGTTGTAGACCATTATGTGCCTTGCACAAACTCTCAAGAACAGGTAAAGGTAGAGGACCACAAACCAATAAATGACTGCTTGCCTGAGGAGCACGCTAATCAGGCGTGCGAGCCAGCTACAGGGTCCTTTTCTGAAATCCAGTCCTCTTTGTTAAGGGATTCGGAGGAGGAGGTCGATGTCGTAGGAGATAGCAGTGCCTCTAAGGAACAGTGTGCTGAAAACACCAACAGCAACCCGAATACTCAGCATGACAGTGCATCAATCTCAGGTGAACCTGAACCACATTCTTCAGTGCTGGACTGCGTGTCCGCTCAAATGACAGCTCTGTCTGAACTCCAAGAACACAGGTACACGTTGAGAACTTCACCGCGAAGGGCTGCCCCGGCCAGAAGCAGCCCTACTAAAAACAACTCTCCTTGTCGAGAAAATGGACAGGTCGAGGAGAATAACCTTAGTCCCACTGAAAAGAATGTACCCGGGGGTATTAATAATATCAATGGGTCTCCCCAAAAGTCTGAAGAAAGGAAACAGAACGAAAAAGAGAGAAATTGTAATACGGGAGATCACGGGAGCGAGGGACTAAGAAAGCCACTGGCCGAGGCTCGGCTCGGCGCGGGATACGTGCCACCTGCCAAAGAGAGTGCCAACGTCCACGCGGCAGAGGAGGATGAGGAAGAGCCCGATGTGTATTACTTTGAATCAGATCATGTGGCATTGAAACACAACAAAGAGTATGTGTAACTATGGTAACCATGAATTCTGCTTTTGTTTCTTACCAACAAGTATACCAGTTAACACCTATTGAAAGTACTCGCACAGCATTTTCAGCACTTTAGAATTCTCATGCTCTTCAGCCTTCATCTTCCTTCCTTGTTTCTACCTCAAACAAAATTAAAGTCTATTTAATATGCAGTATGGTACAGCAATGTGGTTTATACATTTCTAGCAGTAGGAATTATTTAGCCAGGACTTGGATAGTTTGTTGTTGTTGGTTTTCTTTTTTTCTTGGTATTGTTTTTTGTTTTATAAACCCACATTTGTTACCTCTTTTGTCTAAAAAAAAACACCTATCTGGAAACAAACCCAAAGGAATTCTACCCCTTAATTAGAGTTCAGCTATTTACAGCACAACAGCTGATGAAATGATCATTCTGTTGGAAATAGAATGTAGGTTAGACACCCATGTTCAGCGTGTCATGGGAAGGATGTCCTGTTGCTGTGTTCAGGAGGAGAAACTGATCCAGGGCAGCAATCTGAGGGAGCAGATGACGTCCACATTGCTGTTTATATTCATTCCATGTAAACACATACGTGTTCTAGTTAATATTGGGAGAGAGAATTAACTTGGTTTTATCTTTATCGACTGAATGTCTGCCAGTAAAACTGCAGTTACAAAGTTGTGGTAACTGTGGAATTGATTCTGGAAAGAAAAGAGCAGTATTTTCTCAGGGAAGAAAGTTTACCCAGAGAAAATTTGTCCTCAGATCATAGAATCATAGAATATTAAGGGCTGGATCATCGATTCAGCGGCAGAGTCTTTGTAACGCTGCTCTGACCTCTGTGTTCCGTTGATCGGTGGATGTTCTCCAGTTTCTGTGAGTACCCAGAGGCAGATCATCTTCAGTTTGCTTCATCTGAAGAGTTAAAGCACTGCTGGTGGTTTTGTAAACACCCACAGCACAACTGTTACCAGCACGGGGCACGAGGCGCAGGTGGTTGGTGGGTCCAGCAGGAGTTTGGCTGGGTTTTTGGTATTAGAGTTGCATTATTTGATGAGGAAATTTTGTTCAATATTGGATGTGAATAAATTATTTCAGTGGGAGAAAATTGTGCCTTACAGCATGGTTCAGACAAACTGTGGTTTCAGAATAATGATCAAGGCTCTGCAGCTTCAGCCATCAGCCCAAAGGCTGATGCACACTTCTCCTGGTAGGCAGAAGATTGCTGCTTCCTAACTTAGAAATGGGAAAAGAGGACTGTTGTTCTCTGGTGGTTTGGGGATGATTTTCCATCTGTCTGTAGGATGAGCTTGCTCATTATGTTAGTACAAAGATACACTAGTAATGCATCTTGTTTGGCTGGGTGGTTTTTTGTATTAGGTGAGAAATGATAAAGATCATATGAACTTTATAGATCTAGCTTCAAAGTTTTTACTTCTTTCAAATCAAACGTTTCCAAAATGCACAGTTCTTCAAAATCAAAATCTGCAGTTCAGTGTTAATATTGGAAAAATAACAGGGTTTTTTTCTACTACAACTAAACGCAGGTGTAACTTGTTCTTGCAAAACATTGAGGAACATGCCCTCGTGGTAGCTTTTGAACACTTCCTAACAACCAAGTTGCTGTTCAGTCTGGCAACCTGGTTGTGAGAGGTGCTGTGGAGCTCTTGAGATCGCAGCCGGGAGCTGGTAGCCTGCTGCTGACCAACTGCCTGAGTGCAGAATTCCAAATGAAGTGCTGCTATTTTTATCCTAGCTCCTCTTTTACTGATTTCTGGTGGGGAATAAAAAAACAGAACCTCAAAGCTGGGCTTCTCTTCTGGATTAGGAAAGAACCATTTCTGTTTTTCAGGAGGGAAGCGTGCTGCTGAAGGTACTGTTAGCTTGATTATTTTTTAACTTAAAAAATCCTGATGTAACTGGAAAATTATGGGCAGTTGTTTAGAGTTTTCTTGTTTATATTTGCAAGAAAATCAATCTAGTTTTCTGGTTAATAGCTCATGGTAATAGGATCCTTCTAAGAAACTGAAGTCCGTATTTGGATACTTGAGTGCCTTTGGGCTTTATCTGCAACTTTGATCTTCAGGAGTTCATCAAATACAGTTAAAAATACCAAAGTTAATGAGAGGATTCTCCTAACTCATGTTACTGTTCTTGAATGGCATCTTAATTATACCTTTGTTTAATCTCACTTGATGCTGCTTTCTGAAACGTTAAACTACAACCAACCCAACAGAAGGGTGTAGTAGAAATGTTTTCCCTGGTGGGTCAGGTGTAAAGAATTCCCAGTTCCCCTGCTGTCAGGTGAAGGCTGTTGACTTGACCTGTGGGGCTTCTGGCTAAGCAAAGAATGCTGCTCTTCTGCTTCCCAGACCTTCAGCCAGCACACAGCTTTGGTTCTCTGTCCTTCACCTGTTTGTGATTCACCTTGTCCTCATGGGTCATTTTTTCCCTGGTTTATTCTTTCAAAAGCCAACTCTCATAAATGGTATGAGCATCTCGGCGAGGCTGAGGAGGCAGGTGTCACCACGAAGGCATTAACACCATTCTTGGGATGTTCCACGATGGAAAAACAAAGCTGTAGATCTCTGTGTTGTGGAAGCAAATTGATGCATGTGTAACCTCAGGTTATTTCTTGTTACATTGCATGGCTTGATGACATACGTGTTCACACGGCCGGTACGTGTTCAGGCAACAGTCGTGTGTTCTGGTCTCTGGGAAACCCATTGTTTTATCTAATGGGATAAGTGATCAGTGCAGAAAGCAAAGGGTGGAATATTC
Source organism: Chloroceryle aenea (assembly GCA_013399075.1). NCBI lineage: Eukaryota > Metazoa > Chordata > Aves > Coraciiformes > Cerylidae > Chloroceryle > Chloroceryle aenea. Next base: position 12,272 of record VWZY01003083.1, read on the forward strand.
AGAGAGAAGATTGAAATGGTGGATGTGCTACAACTCCTTTAATAAAATAGAGCCATCCTACAAAGACAGATCCAGAATCTCTAAGCAGAACTTTTATCACAACGTAGACATTCGTGTAGCTAACCACGGATCGAGGGGGTTGTTTAATTGTGAAGTATTGTTCATTTTTTCTGCTATTACTCACACAGTTGGATTTTTGTGTATTAAGTGCTCAGAAAAATGTGGTTTGATGTATATATGAGAAATTTGCTTGTATATTCTGGCTCGGAAACAGCTGCATTTTCTCTTGAGATATTTTCATGCTGAACTTGATGATTTAAATCTTTTCACACTGCTTAATTCTATATGCTGTGCTTAGTGGTTTGCTTTTGTCTTTCCTCAGGAGTTTCTCTTATCTCGTTGCTGTATCTTTTTATAGTTTAATTCTCTCTTAGAGTGTTGTAGCTTACTCCAGTGTTCTACCTTAGGCACCATCTTGTGCTCAGTACATTTTCCCTTTTCAGTGCCCTTTCATCTGTTGTGGTTGGGCTTGGTTTGGTTTTCTCCTTTTGACTCGCCGTTTATTAGGTGGCATGAAGGAAAATGTGTTGTTTCACACTTAGCTCCGAGTTCTAGATGAAGGGGTAATGGAGGAGTTGAGTTTTCATATGAAACTAATGCATTATACAGTGTGTTTCTGGGACCCTGAACTGTGATTATCTTCACAGCAACCTCTTGGGCCTGTGGGTAAGCTCACTGACATAAGTAGAAGAATTGTGCATGAGTATTTACCTGCAGGCATGCAGCTGCAAGAGTTAGAACCTTGCCTTCGTTCAGCAAATAGGTATTTTCACATAGCTGTGGTTTCATTTAATACTTTAGAGTATTGAAAATCATTATAGCTGTACTGGCAGCTAAACTGAAGACAGATCAAAATGAAATACTTGAATACATTTCTTAAAACCCAGCCTTAGGAATTCTTGCCTGCTATGGCTTGTGTTGTTGCCGAGGCTTGGAAAGAGGGAGGAATGTGTTGGATTGTCAGCTGAGATCAAAGATACAATTGACAGTTCCTAGTAATGCACTTAATGTATTTGGATGTACTTGAAATATATGAATGAGAGGAAGAAAGGCAACATCTGTGGTATTCTGTGGTACAGGTTTTGTATTTCACTGGGTCACTGATGTTTCTGCCTGGTGCATTAGATCCAACAGTTCTCTTGCCTTGTTAGAACAGGGCCTGGTCACCGTGCCACAGCAGCTGCTGGAGAGCTGCCTCCCTCAGACTCTCTGGAGGTGTGACTATAACATAATCCCCCAGCAGTCTCTTACACCAAGGTGAACTTCTCATTTCACCTGCACCGTGGTTTTTCCTTAACTGGAAGGCAATATTAAACATTAAACTGCTTTTCATTAACATGTTTTAGGTTAAAATCTCCGTGTCTATCTTCATATATTGGATAAGAATAAAAATATTGCATCGATTTTGTAATCTATGCCCGTGTGTTCTGATAAAACAATTGGAACTAAGGTCAGAGTTATCACAGTGTGGGTTTGTTTTCTTGTACAGATGATCTTAGCATTCCTTTGTAGTGATGACAGGGAGCTATGAGTAGCTAGTGCTATAGAATAGTACCCTCCTGTATTATTTTTAAGGGCACTTGTGTCTTACTTTCCTATGAGACTCAAAGTTCTAGTCTGAGGAGGCTTTGGCTCTCATGTTGTTTGATCTTAAGGAATACAAGGAATTGGTATAAATAAGTAAATCAAGCTACTTTTTGTAGTAGCAATTTCAATCCATACTGGGGTCAAGAACGTTAAAGGATGTCAACTCCTGTGCTGTGTAGCAGAGTAAATACATCTGTAACTACATAGCATCGACGTACTTGATAGAGTTTATCATGAGGACTTGAGGAATTGCTCATTTTTAGTGTTGAAGAATAATAGACGTAGTAGATTGCAGTGTGGTTTGATTCATCCTTTGTTCCACACAAGAACGATGTGGCACACGGTGATGTTTTCCTTAAACTACTTACTAGGGGAGAACTTAAACATACAGGAGAGTGGTGCTTGCTGTCCACCAGAAGGTGGTTTCTGCTGTCTGGTAGATTGGTCTGTGTTCATCTGCAGAACAGAAGTAGAACAGAAATCAATTACAAGCTTCTGATAGTAGTTTCTGATCAACCTGGTGTTGCGGAGAATCGCATTACTCAGACACTTTGTGATAGTGTCACAAGCAGGCAACCATGTTGATTGCTGTTATATTTTACACCAGCATGAAATATTAAGTGCTTCGAGGAGTTTTTTTATTGTCAGCATTGTCATTTAACCCTGTGTTATCATTTCTCTCTATTTCATTTCTGTCTGTAAATACTTAGAAATGGAAAAGCTGTAAGTGGCACAAAAGTATGGTGGGGCTAAAGATTAAGGTTTAGTTAAGAGTATTTTGGTAGTGGTAGAATCATGTTTTATAATTGCATAAAATGTTGAAGAAGTACTAGAGTTCTTAATTAGCAAGAGCTACTTTGGGCACGTGCTGATCTGCTTTTCTGTCTAGTAACAAACAGGCTTATCCTCAGAGCCTGCGAGTGTCAAGTGCATTTGTCAAATCGTTTTTCTCTCAGGACATAGTTCTCTTGCCATCACCCAGAGCCCAAGCCCAGTCACCAGCACTACCAGCACAGTGGCAGCACCAAGAAGAGAATGGTGGCCGTGCTGTGAGAATGCAGGTTGTCTTTGCTCTTCAGCTCCTGCCAGCCTGCTGTGAAATCACTCCAGTGCCGGGCTCAGTTACTTGTTCTGGTCTCCCATGGAGTTTTGACAGCATCCCCTGAGCAGCTGCAGTATCTTTAGGAAGGAGTCGCACGAGCAGCACGTTCTAATGCTTGCTTTAGTCTCTGCAGTAAGTTCTGAACAAGAAAGGTGTTCCTTTGGTACTACCAAGTGCTTGTGTTGTTCAGAGGGGAGCAAGGAGCCTCTTTACTGCTTTCCTTTAACGTTTGATTTTGGTAGGAATAGCTGATGTTTAATTTGTCATTTTTGCACCTTCTCTTTTGCTTTGCATCGTTCAAGGTGCAAGTGCCTTGTTTTGCATAGAAGCCTGTGAAAGGTTTAAGCTTCCTAAGCCAAGGACCAGCTGTGTTTGCCCGTGGTTTATGATCATAGTGAGTGCTAAGAAAAATACACAGTTTACTAATTTTCTTCCAAACTTTTATCTCTAATGATTCTTCTCCTTTAGCCAAAGAAGCTGGCTTGAGTAATTCCCTGTATTGCTGTTAGAACAGTCAGCTTCTGGTGATTGCAAAGCATGTTCCTGGGATCCAGTCACAGTCTTTGGGTATTACTGCAGCAGAACACTTGAGGGCTAAGTGAATTTGTTATTTATATTTATTTGTTAATTATATTTACTATTGATGCAGACCTGAGTGATGGGGGGGTCCTCCTCAGGCTTTGGTGACACCCTGCGTAAACTAACGGAGCCAGCTGGAGAAGCTCAGGAACTGGTGCTCCCAACTCCAGTGGGGTTTTGCTCAGAGGATTTCTGTCCAGTTGGGTGAGCTTTGTGGTAACAGGGGCTGCTCCTGACAAAAGCCCCTTCCAAATGGCAGCTTTCCCCAGTATCTCCTTAGAGGAGACAAAGTGGAGGTGCTGGAGAAACCTGCGTGGTGCTTTCTCTCAGCAGCAGAACTGGGGCTGTTCTCTTGGTGAGGATCTGGAGGGAGGAGAGAGTTGGGGATATGCTGTCAGTCTTTCTTTCTGTGCCCCCTGTGAGGAAAACAATTCTACTGCTATTTCCTCATGTCACTCCAACCCTTCAAAACAGAGAAATGACAGGGGCCTAAATCTGCTTCCCTGCTAAATGTCACAGCTCCACAGGCACATGCTTCAGACAGTGTTGTTACAGGAAGATCAAAAGGCCCCATTAAAATGTGTTAACTGAGGGAGGACTGATGGATGATGCTTCAGCCTTTGGTGTTGACAAGACTGAAATGTTACATGTTTGTTTACAGGCACAGAGACCTAATTGCTACTAAGAACTCTGAAAACTTGCTGGAAATGAGGGGTTTTGATGAAGGGGGTTTTGGTGAGGGTGCTTTGGTACAGCTAATATGAAATCTGCTGAGCGTGGTGGACAGCTCTTGACAGGAAAGAAGCCTATAAAAGTATGTGAGTGGGTGTTCTGTTTCTGGGACAGAGTTCAGGATTTAAGAAAGAAAGGGACATAGTGAATAAAATACTGTTCAGATGCTTGAAAAGCAAAGCCTGAAGCTGTGGAAGTTGGAAGGGGAAATCAGAGTGGAAACTGGCTCTTTTGCATCTGGGTAGAAGGCTGCAATAGGGTTTTCTGGTCTTTCTGTTTTGATTTAGGGGCTTGTTGAGAGCTTCTTTACAGTGTCCTTTAAAAAAAAGAAAAGAAAAGTGCTTTTTGATGCGAATCGCAGTTGTTTCCTGTAGAAAATGGAGATCCCCTTTAATTCTTTATTTATCTCAGAAGCCTTGTAAAAGATCTGTGTATGTGTGCATGTGAAATATGGGTAGAGAAAGTAGGGTAAATTACAGGACACGTGAAGAGGTTAAGCTAGAGTGGAAACCAATTTCATAATGAGCAGCAGAACTGGCTGTAAGGAGATTACCTTGGTGATAGTATCGAGGCATTAGGTAAGTGAAAACCTGCTCTGTGCTGCTTTCTTCAGGCGAAGGTGCTTTTAGTAAGTCCTGCCAGGACTTGCTCTAAACCCTTATTGATTACACCCTTAAACACTTTTCTGTTTCTTAAGGGAGATCAAAGAAAGGCCTCTCTTGATCAGTCTCTTCAGCTTCCTCCTTGCTTTCCTGCTGAACCCCAGCACTCCTCCCTGCTGCAGCAGCAGCTCTTTGGAATACTCTCAGATGTGCATTAGAATCATTTGTGAGCATCACAGTTACTGTGTCATGACACTGGCAAAGGCTTCATGCCAAGCTCAAGAGCTAGGAGCATGATTTGGTATTTCTGCACTCAACCAACCCCCTCATTTCCTTGAGCCAGTAAGATTGGGTTTGATCTGACCTAAAGATTTCTCCAGGAAGCCGGTCGCAGTACCACAGCTTCACTTGGAAATTCTAAGTGCAATTCATCTTTCCCTTTTCCCACGGTAATTTGCAGTCTGCTGTTGTAACGTGTTCAATATCCGATGCTTTCTTTGCTTAGCATCTAAGAAGGGAACTTCTGAATCGTTGTGAGTAGACCAGAATCCAGAGTGAGACATGATTGAAGTGTGGGAGAGCAGGTTTGAATCTGTGCTTTGCTGGCGTGCCAGTAGATGGCAATAAAACAAAGACTTGCTCAAATCCTCCGATCACTGACTGATCTCTAATGGTTTTTCTCACTGCTCTTGGAAAGAGGGAAAAAAAAAGCAAGTTTGCTTTAATAGGTATTTTTTCTACATATATTCTAGCCGTGTTTTGTTATGAGAAGTGTCTACTCCACTTACATCCTAGCTGCACAAGAAATAACTCAGTATTTCTAGTAGAAAATTTAAATTGCTACACATTTTTGCCTTCTTGTCCCCAAAGCTGATGTTCATTGTGAGCTGTAGAAATAAATGTGCAGCCAGTTTTGGCAGCGGCGAGTGGCGACCAGCAGCTGCACAGCATTTTATCAGTCTAGAGGATAAGCCATGACTTTTTAACTTGGGCATCTTTGCAAGGTACTAAATGATCACTGCAAAGCAAGTACAGCTGACAGCATCAGTTTCTATTTCCAGTAATTTTGTGAGTGTCCAGAAAATACATTACGGGCAGCTCTGTGCTGATTTTCTTACATGAATTACAAATAATGTCTTGCTGCAGTTTTCCACTGTTAGCAAGTGTCACATTCTGTCCCCTGCTAGCTGTGGAAAACTATTTTATATATTCTCAGGTCCTTAAAAGAAATACTGGATAGGGCTGCATTAGTGATCTGACAATGATTAATATTTTAAATGGGGGGGAAATTATTACTGTGATGAGAATGTAGAGGTTATAAATCCACACAGGGTTCATGCTAAAAGCAAGGAATAAACATTTAGCTCTGTGTCTGTAACATTGCCTGAATGCTGCCTGAAAATGTGAGGCAGCCAAAGTTGCCTGAGTCTGTATATAAAGGAAATTAATTACATCCTTACTGCAGAGGTGATTATGTAAGGTTGAAAGGGGTGAAATAATGACTAAACTCTGGGGTTGCAAGGACATCCTTCTGTTTCTTTTGATTTGAGGGGAGAGTGGAAGCAATACTGCTGAGGTGAGAAAATGCATTATAATTCTGTTGGAATATTAGGGAAGGAGGAGTCCAGCAAATAGTGTACACTAGTGCTTGGAGGCAGCCCGTGCTGATTTCAAACCTGTGTGTGTTTCCTCTGGGTAAATACCCCTAGAGATGAAAATTCTTCCTTCTCATGGGCAACACCAGTGGCAGAAAGTTGTTTGAGCAGAAAGATTTTGTAGGGTCTTGGCATTTTCGTGGTGTTTGGTGAATGTTACCAACAGCCACTTTTACATCTGCCCCTTAACACTCTTCCAACAGGACAGAGCTGATTCTCAACATTTATTTACCTCAGTTTAACTGAAATGCTTCAGTTATTTTACTCCATATACAATATAGTGCTTTCTAAAGCTTGTTGTTAGTGTCTGATGCAAAGAGAATAAAGTCTGTGATGTAACCAGGTACTTAGGTCTGGAAAGATCTAATGTGTTACCACAGGGTGGAAAGAATGAAGGGAAAAAAGGCATCCTGAAAGTAGATCTCTGAAAACTGGGTCACAGTGGAAGGGGGTCTCATTAAGGTGCTAGCTGTGCTATTTTCACCCTCAGCACAGGCAAGAGAGGAGGCTGCTGGGTCCCTAACCGCAGGTAAAGCAAGGTTGATGGAAGTGAAGAGTCTGACAGCATTCCTTACAGCAGGGCTTCCAGAAACAGGGATCTGCTGGGTGACATTTATTTTCCAGAGCAAAGCCAGAGTGGAGTGGTAGCAATTAGAACTGAGGGAAGTGTAGCTTGATGGGACTGACTGTGAGTTTACTCAGGTTATGCATTTTTAGTCGTATGAATTTGTTTCAGCAGAGGATGTGAGATAATTTTCCTTGGTAATTCCTCACAGATCTTTCAGAGAAAATTGTATTACTGTAGCTAGAAAATGTAGAGATGGTTGCTCTTCGATTGCCTCGTTGAGAGCTGGAGCAGGTTTTGCAGCAGAGGTTCCAGTTGCTTTCTCTTTACCTTCCTTAGGCATTTTCAGTAACTGCAGGAGGTAGTTTGAATTGCCAGTGGTGTGCTTATTTGCAAAGAAAATTGGAAGACACATAGTACAATTGTTGCCACTTTTTTTTTCCTTCTCTTTTTCTTTTTTTTTCTTTTAAATACTCCTGGAAATGATGCCTGCAGTGTCTTTTGCTTCCTGTGGCAGAAACATGGTACTGTTTGGGACTAAGAAGCCAGACAGAGACTTCAAGACAGTGCTTGACGTGTGCATTGTGGTTTGGCTTGATGCTTTTCCAGAGAAACACCTGGCCTTGGAACGGCCACGTTCCCAAATCCTGACATTGCTGTGATACTTTGGAGCTGCTGTGAGACCCAGAGCTGGCGCTTCTGAGCCACTTACCCTCGCCCGTGATCCCTTCAGTGAGGTCACAGGAATGTTCATTATTCTTTTCTTGTTTGTCATTTCCCCCCAAATGTAATTTCATTCTTGTGCCATTCAGACTTAATTATTTAAGGCCACCTCATTAAGATGATTTCTTCTCCCACTTTACGCATGTGAATAATCGTTAAATTAGCACCTCGTCTACATCACCAACATTTGGTTGCTCTTAATTTCTTCTACCTATGTAAATGCTTTAAATTAAATTATTGTTTTCTTTCAGTTTCATTTGGAAAAGCAATCACTTCAATACAATTTGAATAAGAGAGGTAAAATGGCTCAAGAAAAGAAAGGCAGGTATTTATTTCACATCTTCCCGTTGCAAAGCCTTTTTGCACGCTGCTGAGCCTCCGTTACTGTGACTAAAGTGAACTCCAGTCTCATACCAAAGTTCTGGCACCTGCTGGTAGAGAAAGGCTCTCTGCTGTCCGGGGTAAATCATCTCCCCAGGTACCCTCAGGCCGCTGCATGCTGCTGCAGCTGCATCTACATCCCGTGTGTTAGCAGCCGCCCACCGCCCGTCTCTGAGCGGGCAAGGCAGGCTCCTGCACCAGGGGTGCTGCCAGGCTGCCCACTGCAGAGCTGGGCAACAAGCAGATGCTGTTGGCAAACTCCAAGTGAAGATCTTCACTCCAGCCACGATCCCTGTGAGGCTGTGAGGGCCGGGACCGCCGGCCTGTCTCGGGCCAGGCTGGCTGAGCTCTTCCCGAGCTCGTTCAGCAATAGTCTTGCTGGTGCTTTTCCAGTAGTGGAAATATTCCAGTGCTGTTGCAAAGTGAATGGGCTGTTGAAGAAGCATTCGAGGCGTTGGTTGTGTATAAACCTGGAGATGTGTGTGCAAATGCAGATAATGGTAAACTCCTAACAGACTCGCATCCTGCCGGCTTTAAACCAGCTCGGTGGTTTAGTTCAAGCTGCAGAAGTATGCTGTATTTTATGCCAGTATTGCCTCTGAGTGGAAGGAAAAGCACCCTTTTTCATGGGGAGGCAGCAGTTTAAAGCCTAGGAAGAAAGTTAAATATTTGCTGATGCAGAGGCTGTGTTCTGCCTTGAGGCTGGTTACTTCTCTCCCCTTAAAGCCTTGCCCAATTAACAGTGGAGTCAATTAAAGAGCTTAGCTCAGTAACCTCTGGACCTTTTCTCTAATACACCTGGACTTCATTGTGTTAGGCTTGTCTTTGGTTTGGTATGGAGGGATTGGAAATAAAACACTGTACCAGGGACTAGATCTTACCTAATTTCATTATGTATGGCAGGCTGCATTTTGTGCTGAACTAAAATACAATTGTAATATTAAATATTGAATATTGGCTAGTCAGTATTGACTGTGGGATATTGGCCATTCAATATTAGCTATTCAGTATTGACTTGGCTATTCAATATTGGCTGTGGAATATTGGCCATTCAATATTGACTAGACTATTCAATATTGGCTATTCAATATTAACTATTCAGTATTGACTAGACTATTCAATATTGGCTATTCAATATTAAAGAGTGAATATTAAATAAAACAAATACAAATAAGTAAAATTTCGTTTTCATGAAAAAAAGTTGATACCTAATAATTTGCAACACCAGGGCCTTAGGGGTAACTACCTGATTCAGAAGAGGAGGTGGGCAGCTGTAACTTGAAAGCTAATAAATCCATTAACTGTAGCTACCTGGTTCTTAAAGGCTGTCTTGCAGCGTTGGGTGATCTCCTGGCTGTGAGTTGGCTTCCTGGCAAGCAGGTTGGGAAGCCCAGGGGGTGAGAGGCACATCAGCCACTCTCAGACACATCTGCTGAACAGGCTGCCTCTGAGGGCAGGTTTGGAGGCACGCTGGCACTTGCCCTCCACTCCTGTATTCCTAGAGGAGGCTGGTTTGCATGCCTTGCTGTTGCAAGTTGCTTGTTCTTGGCTTATGGTTACGCTTCGTAACTGGTTCTGGTGCTGCACTCTTGGGTGAGGCTTCTGTGAAATGCTCAGATCCAGTTCATAAGCCATTCCTGGCTGTCCTCTGGGTGGTTGAGTGAAATACTAAAATTCCCTGGTAGTGTGGCTTACATTGTTGTAGAAGGAAGCTGATTTTGAAGTGGAAGAGAAATTAGGCCATCTTTTGTGTGGGTTTTTTTATTTTACTTTTAAGCAAAGCTTGTTGTTCATAGCTATTGAGAATTTGAACAGCCTGATCCTGATGCCTTATTGTCTTAGCTAGTGTAGAATTTACATTTGAAGGAAATCACTAGGGGGGTTAATTCTTTTTTTAATGGCTTTCTATAAATCTACTACTTAAATGAGCTTCGATCTCTTTTTTCCAATGTTTTCAGTAGCAATATCTCTGAGCTGTTCCAGATAAGCGATGACATCTCGTAGCTACTGGGAGATAAGCACGCCTAGTATTTAGCTGGGGGGTGTCACTTTTAAAGACAAATTTAGTGAGCTGTTTTCCTTTGTCTCTGTAGTTATCAGAGACTGTTACAGACGATTGCTGTACTCGAGGCTCAACGTACTCAAGCAGTTCAAGACCTTGAATGTTTAGGCAGACACCAGAGAGAAGCACTGAAAGATCCTATTGGATTTGTGGAAAGACTCCAGAAGAAGGTATTTCAATGGGCTTTTCTTAAATCTTATTTGGACTCTTTATGATTTGAATGACTAGTAATTCACCTGTAGAAATCAGAGAATTCGGTACACACTGAATTTAAACACTGTGAGTGTAAAATCCTGTGTCTGTTGAGCAAAAATGGCCCTTTATTTTCTTGTTAAACCTGTAAGGCATAGGTCTTCAATGATTTTAGTAGAGACGCTTTCTTTCCTTTATTTTTTGATATATAGAAATGTAGTCATTCCATTTCTAATTATAACCTAGGTATTTTAAGACAACCTGAAGTCTACAGGTAACTGGAAGTAGTTCACAGTAGGGTGTTAGATCAAGAATCCACCATTTTTCCCTTTAGAGCAATTAAATGTTGTGCAATGAGTGAATTTGGTGGGGTGCTTTTTAACCAGTGGGAAATGCAGTTGAGAGCCTAAAACCAAAATGAAAACATACCTGAGGTCTGGGTGACAGAACATTGTCAGATGGAGGAGAATTAATTTTGATAAGGAAACATTTTCAAGCTTTAAAAACGTTGCAGTAACAAGGATGCTGAAAGGATGTTTAAAGATGGGATGGTTTCAGCTGCCACATGGAACACAAATACACCTGGCCTTCTAGTCTGGCAGCAACGTGTGGTATTGCAGTCAGGGACAAGGTTTCTATGGTGCTCTTTCTTTAGGTTTGTAGAGTATAGGCTTAAAGAGAGGTCTGATGCAAGCCCATTGCTTTCAGTAGTTGTCTTTCCACTAGATTCTGAGGGGAGTTAATAGCACGCGTGATGTGATAGTGCTGCATTTGAGAGTCAGTGTGTGGAGAAATCCTACTGCTAGTTGAAACTATCTGGTGTATTTTTGTCTCCAAACCAAAGGAATGACAGGCTTTAGGTTGACCCTTAAATTAAATGTTGAGCTTTGCAACAGCCACGTTCTAGGCAGACAGCAGCAAAATCAGTGTCCAATATACATTGGTTTCTTAGATGGGAAGAGTGTAGGTTTCTCAGATGATAAAACCCTGAAACAAAACATCAGACAGGCTGTGATGGGATATTGAAGTCAGAAGCACCTTTTTCAGCTGTGAAATAAGCTTCCAAGTTCTATGCTCAATAAGCCATCATTGACCGTGCCGCTGCATATTTTATATGCACTGTTGTGTGTTATTCCTGAACGATGCCTTCTCCCTAAACACTGTGTGCTGCATGGCACTCGAAAGATTCTGATTTTGAATTCTGCTGTTAGCTGAGGGGCAGTACCAGGTTTGCATAACCGTGCAGGATCCGGAGTGTTCTGTTGGGATGTGCAGCCCTGGTGTTAAATATTGCTTCTCACTTGGCATTCTTCTTTTCCAGGTCGATATGGGTCTCCCGTACCCACAGAGAGTTGTTCAGCTCCCTGAGATTGCCTGGGACCAATACACCAGTAGCCTTGGGAACTTCGAGAGAGAATTCAAAAACCGAAAACGTAACAGTAGGAGAGTGAAGCTGATTTTTGACAAAGGTAAAAGCAGAGCGGGCCGAAAGCGGGGAGAAGGAAAACTCCACCAGTGTGGAGCTTTATGGTTCATTCTTGTGTTGCTTACAGTAGGTATACCTGCAAGACCAAAAAGTCCTTTGGATCCCAAGAAGGATGGAGAGTCTATTTCATACTCTGTCTTGCCTTTAAGTGATGGTCCAGAAGGTTCTACAAACAGTCGCCCGCAGGTGGGTGCTACAAAAGGAAAGACAAAATTTTATTAAAAAGTAATTTTTGAAATGTTTTTTTTTTCATTTTTAATCTGGGTACATGATAAGTGCCACTGGTTCTTCAGAGGTTAACGTCGGTGGTGACGCCTCATTCACGTGCTCAAGTCAGAGAACTTACTCTCCTGGGTTAGGCAAATTTTACTGCAAATTTTCATGTGGTTTGGTTTTCCTCAGGTAGGAAACAGGTTAAAATTGAGTTACCCTAAGTGTGCTTTTTCTAACCCTGTGTTCCATTGCTTATCCTCTTTCGGAGCAGATGATAAGAGGACGACTTTGCGATGAGACCAAACCTGAAACTTTTAACCAGCTGTGGACTGTAGAGGAACAGGTAATGGGAAACTCTTCCATTCTGCAGCTCTGGTAACAAACAGGGTGTAGGAATGTTTGAAAGAGCCACGTGTAAGTAGGTACTGATCTCTTCTAGCAGAGATGTATTTATTTATTTTTTTCCTCTGTTAATTTAGAAAAAACTTGAGCAATTGCTTTTGAAGTATCCACCAGAGGAAGTAGAGTCCCGACGGTGGCAGAAGATAGCTGATGAACTGGGAAACAGAACAGCAAAGCAGGTAACAAGGAAAGCACTTGGAGAAGTCATCCCTTGCCTTGACCTTTAAGCTTTTGGACTTTAAACTAATGAGAGATTTCCAGGTTTCTCTTCAGCACTCCAGTAATTTATTTCTAATTTGGTGGAGTTTTCTGTCAAAAAAACCCACAATTCCTAAGCTGAGGGACTAACAAAAGAGGGATATTTTTCTATAATGTTCATAATTAAAGGAGTAAAATTTATTTTGTTTAAAACACAATTTTACTTCTTGGCCATTGTTTGAGTGCTTGTGCAGTGCTGGCAGTGATGTCAGTCACTGCATCCCAGCAGTTGATTCAGATTCACGAAACATTTAGTTCTAGATACCATTGCTTATTTTAAACAGCAATAAATAAAATCCAGTATGCTTCAGTTATCTGTCGTGGTTGAGGAGAGGTTTAGCTTTAGTGCATCACAGCCTATGAAGAGTCCTTCTTTACCCTTACAATTTCACTGGATTTCCTCTGTACTTTTAATCAATGGTAGATTTTGCTCTGAAAGCCTTTGAAGTGTCTGGAAATATTCCAAACACAGCACTGCAGGACAGGTAATGTTAGAGTAGTTGTCACAGAGAAAGAAAATGAGGATTTCTCCTCCTTGTGTTCTGCACCACTGTAGCAGTGCTGGCAAAACGTTGAAATCGGTTTCGTTTCATCTGACATTTAATCATCGCATGTTGTTTTTTTCTAGGTTGCCAGTAGAGTGCAAAAATATTTTATTAAATTGACTAAAGCTGGTATTCCAGTTCCAGGAAGAACTCCAAACTTGTATTTATATTCCAAAAAGGTGAGAGAATATTCCAGCATAAATTCTGTATTTCTGTTTGCATCCACGTGCAAATCGAGTTGCGGTCGGTGATGTTTTCGACAGACTTAAGCCTGGATTAGTGCTTCCAACTGAATGCTTCCACCTCCCATGCATGACCTGCATCTTGCTCTTTTGCCATGAGCACCGTGGAGCGAGTTGGGTTCGTTCAGATGTGCTTTTTGTGAAATCCCCAGCCCTCTTACTATGCTGGGAATGCTACCACCCTGTAGATCTTTAAGCCTGTATGGAGAACAAACCTAATACTGCTGTTTTCACAGTATGATTCATCTCCTGCTTGCCAGGCCATAAGAGAAAGGTCATTGTGCCCTGGTTTTTATTAAGGTAGCATCTCCATTTTATCTTCCTGTCACAAATAAGAAATGCAGCAGATGAAAAAAATCAGGCAAATCACATATGTGGGGGAATTGAACTCAGCCTGCTAATAGAGAGAGCTGTCTGCTGGGAGCTCAGACTGACAGCACTGCACCAGGTCATCCTTCTGCTGTGCTCATCCTTGCTCTGATACCGAGTGTGCACGCAGGCTCTCAGCTCTGGCACCTGTGCCATTGCCAGTAACAGAAGGAGGCAGATTGGAGGCTGATACTTAAAGCAGACGTCCACGGGAGAATAAAAGCAAGAGATATCTTTAATGGAAATAATGGTGTCAGAGGGATGCTTGCATTTCAACATGGGGCTGGCCCAGCTTGCTTTTGTCAACGCTTACTGGGGAGGTGAAGCCTGTTCAGTAACATCTTGAAAGTACTGGGTGGGTCTCCTCCTGTGTCCTAATGTCACTTCTGATAAGTGATACAGGAAATTAAACGGGATGCATCAGTTTATTTTCCTGTACAACCATTAGCTGCTACTGGTGAAAATAAAACAATGAGAGATTTAGAACTCTAGAATATTCAGTTCTTCAATTACTGCTGGTCATGTTCATTTTAATGCTTATATAATGGCATTAGTGCACCTGCTTTTAAGCAGGTGCAGGAGATACTTTTTCCACAGGAAAAATGCTACTTTAATGTCTGCTTTTAGGTAGTATTTTAGTTCATTCTTCACCAGAAGTAGAATCATGTTAAAAAGAGAATTCAAGCTCTCAGTTAAATGCCTAAGTCATAGCTGTGCGTGGAGCAGTGCTGCTATTTAAGTGTAGACACACTTTCCCTGGCTTCAGCCAAGTGTTGAATGCAGACCTGTTTTCTGTTAGCAAAAAACTGAAACCACTGTGTCAGCTCCTGCTGAAATACCATCTGACTTAGAAATGGACTGTTCTGGGGGGGTGGAATCCTAAGGGAAACCAGAAAGGCAGCAAAACAGGGGAAGTTGGTGATCCCAAGGCAGAACAACACAGTGGATAGCACATCAGTCTCAGAACAAAACATTAATTTTTATCCTGTAACTCAGATCCTGCAGATCTGAGCAGAGACTTCATCTCTCTCTTCCCTGGAGAGTGGATGGAACTCGTGTCAGTTCCTTGCTTCACGTCTGTGTTCATGTCTACAGTCCATCAGAGATAATTTGTGTGCTCTTTGCCTTTACTTTGCAAGCTGTGCACAAGTGTTAAATAATTCTAGATCCCTCTCTAGGGGTTGGATCCCTCTAGAGGTAAATGGTAGTGCAGTATTACAGATTAGTAACTGATGCAGACCCACAGAATGATTTGGCTTGGAAGGGACTTTAAAAATCACCCCCCTTGCTGTGGGCAGGGACACCTCCCACTAGAGCAGGGTGCTCCAAGCCCCATCAAACCTGGCTTGAACACTTTGAGGGATGGGGCAGCCTTTGCGATGGGTGAATTGCCTCTGCTCCCCCTGGACTAGGAAGGAGCTCGGGACAATTAGCTAGGCTTAGATTGTCCACGGCACAGATTAAGCCAAGAAGTTGAAGATAAATGTCAAGCGTGGCCGGGTCTCGGATCCTGGACCTGTGAACACTGCAGCTTTGTTCAGTCTCGCACTCGGACTGTTCGTGACTCTTGGGAGTCTTTTATAGCTTTGCACTTTGGTTCTCAGCCTTCAGAGCTGTGATGGCTTTACTTTCTGTCTCCTGTTGGTGTCAGTCCGATGCTGAGGTGGTGAGGGGTTTATGGGAAGGACTCACTGTGTTCTTACCAGAGGAGCGTTCCACTCTCCGGCTGCTGTCGCCTCTTAGGGGCAGAAAAAGGCTCTGTGAGGCTCTGGATATGCAGGGTTTAATTAAAAATAACCAGGAGTATGAATAGAGAGTTCCGTGCCCGAGAGCGGATTCCTGGCAGTGGTTTGTTGATGAGGATCACGTAAGCAATAGCCAAGGAATCTTTAAAAATATGTCCTTTTTTCACTGCAGTCATCAAGTAGACGGCAGCATCCTTTAAATAAACATCTTTTCAAACCTTCAACTTTTATGACATCTCATGAACCTCCAGTTTATATGGATGAAGACGACGACAGGTCCAGTTTTCACAGCCATATGGACACTGCAGCAGAAGAGGAAGTGTCGGTATGTCATTTGATGTCTTGCTCACTGTCATTTTAACCTGGTTAATGAACAGTAGGGGCATTAAGCATCCTTGCCATAAAATAAATATCCAGGAAGTATTAAACTGTGCTGAGGTTCGTGAGCCATTCTGAATTCTAAACAGATCGTTGAATATAAAGCCCTTCAACTGCAGAAAATGGAGGCTGAATGCCAGAGGAAGGATGTTGGTGTAGTAATGAGCAGTTGTGTCCTGAAACAGCTCTAAAAACTCTCAGCTGTGCATGTTCAGCAAGGGAGCTGAGATGAGGTGGAGCTGGGAAAATCATAGAAACTATAGAGGTACAGTTCTGATGAAAAACAGGGGAATTAATTAAGGGGTTTATAAAAAGTCCACTTCAAAGCATGAACCAACAGGCTGAGCTGTTGATCAGCAAGCAAATTTATGTGGTTTCAGAGGCAAATTCCAGTAGGCATCCTTTCCCAATGTTAGTGTTCCACTTCCTAATTCATCACAGGAGGCCACCCAGTAAAAGTCCCGCGTAGTTTCTGTATTGACTTTTTCACATGCACTGCAAAATCTTCCTTTAATTATTCAATTTGCTCTTTTATTTCTCAATCTTAAATCCCATCTTCACCCACGTTCTGCATTCTCTTTCCCATGGTCTGTTGGTTCGCCTACAGACGTTCCTCGTAACCTTGTGTATGCCAGTGAGAACCTTCAAAGGCCTGGATGGGGAATGCCTGTTGGAATTGCTGCAGAGTGATGGTCATTTCTCTGGAACTGGTCTTGAGCAGACAGCCTTTTGTTCTGCATTGCTTTCCAATAGATGTTCTCTAATCTTGTCCCAAAGCATTTTGGTTTCGTTGATGTCCTGCGGGCACCGTGAACCAAGTGGGATTTATTTTAAATTGGATAGAAGGCCCTGTTTATGTTTTTGCAGTGCTGATGGTGGACCTGTGCCTGCCCACCTCCACCCCCCACCCTTTTGGGGTTTTTTTACATTTGGATTAATCTTTTTCTCCTTCACTAGTGCAGCATTTCCAGGTGGATATTTTTTGGGCGTGCAGTAATGTAGAAAGACTCAGGTGAGCTCAGTTACCAAACAGACCCCCACTGTCAGTGCAAAATTGAAGCAATTTTGAAGAAGAAAAGAGATTGTATTCAAAATGAATGTACAGGACTCTGTTTTCATGTTAAAGGTCAGATTCTTACTGACACTCACTGGCTTGCAGGAAAAACACTGCACAGCGTGAGAGAGATTCAGTGGAGCAAGAAAATGATAGGAGAAGTTTTGACTTCTTGACAGTGGCAGTACCAGCTGCTCTTCCCTCCCAAAGACAAAAGATTTTGCCTGGATATTACATCAGCTTGACTGGCATAACCATTCCTGAGGAACTGGTTTAGTATAAAGGAATTACTCCCAGGTGAAGACCCTCTAGTCCTAACAGAGCAAATTTACCTTTCAGTTACAATTACTTAATCCTGTGAGGAGTTTAATTATTCCAGAACACAGCTGCTTACTGCTGCAGAATGCAGAGTCCACACAGAACCAGGACAGCATCATTTGTGCCATGTGCAGCTTCCTGCTTCATACTGAGGCTGCAGCCTATCACCACACAAATGAATCCTCTCGTTTAACCTCGATTCTTCTGATAATTGCAGTCCAATCCTTTAAATAGGTTCATAATACAGTTAAATAATTGATAAGACCTTTAGAAATCTGCCAGTGAAGAGTGAGCCTGTTTCCCTCACTTCCTTTCATAAACTTACTAAGACATGCAGGTTCTTTAATCTTCACGGATTCGTAAAAAGAAACTGAAATGTTGTGTGGGGGCTACATGAGGAGAATTTTGATTACTATCTTTAAGTTGTTTTCCATAACTGAGCATTCCTGGCGGTGTAGGACCTGCGAATGCTCTCCACCAACAGAGACTTGTATCTTTGCACACAGCTGGCATCTGCCACGTGCAGCTGCTGCAGTAAAGTGGCCGTTTTGAAACGGGCATCTGAACTTGAGAGCTTCTGTCCTCTCGTAACAGAGAGGCCCTCAACCTTTGTTGAAGAAAAGAGGATCAGAAATAACAAGAAAAGAAACCCCAGAAATGGTTTGCTTCTTTAAAAAGAGACAGCCACTTGTTGTCAAGCTCTGGCAAAGGTGTGTTTACCAGCCTGCAGGGAGAGTTTGTCATCATTTAGAAAAAACAGGAATCTGTTTTCTTAAGCTAGTAAGAGACAGCATGAAGAAAGGGCTGGAGGAGTTGGGTAACCTTGAAGCCTTTACTCTTGCAATCATGGAAGGATGCTTCTTAGCACTTTTCATTCTTCCAGGTAAAGGAGAGAAGTTAGTACTATTAAGATTGTCTGCCTTCAAATAATAAATAGATAAAATGGGTCTTTATGGGGCTTTTAAAGAGCTGAGTTCATGCAAAAAGTCTTAGCACAGTAAAAAGTTTTGGGGCGTAACATTTCTAATACTTCCCCAGCTTTCAGAGTAGTTCAGAACAGTGATGATAACTGTGCTTCGACTGGTGCTGCTCCCTGCCATTCCCCAGAACAGTGAAGAGAAAGATCAATTAACTCCATACCACGGACCTGAAATTTCAGTTCTCAAGTGTATTGTCTGATGCTGAGCATTTAAAACTAAAACGAGCTTTGTCTGAACCAAGGCCAGGTTATGAACCATACACAGTGGTTTGTGGAAATTCTGTCTCACTGCATTCCTAAAGAATGGTTCTCTTTGTGGTTTCCTTTAACCGTGAACAAGGATGAAGAGAGTATTCCCATAACATATCGAGAGCTACCCGAATACAAAGAACTGTTAGAATTTAAAAAGTTGAAGAAACAGAAGCTCCAGCAGATGCATGCAGAAAGTGGATTTGTGCAGCATGTGGGATTCAAGGTGAGTTGTCACTGGGTGGATTGTAGGTTTCAAAGATAACATGGTTTGGAATTTGGTAGAACACTGGAACAGGGTGCCCAGGGGGGTGGTTGAGGCCCCATCCCTGGAGACATTCCAGGTGGGGCTGACAGAGCTCTGAGCACCCTGCTCTAGTTGGGGATGTCCCTGCTCTTAGCAGGGGGTTGGACTGGATGGCCTCTGGAGGTCCCTTCCAACCCAGACATTTCCATCATTCTCTGATTTCCTAAAAAGGCTGTGTTTGCTCTGGCGAGCTTGGTTTGTTGCTGTGGTTCCAGACTCTGTCTGCTTCCCCTCGCCCTCTGTAATAAAAACCACTCAAGTAATTCACTTCTTCCAGTAGCTCAGATTTCACTGAGCACTGATCCTGTGAGAGAATTCACAGCATACTGTCTATTCCTCATTCATCTTAGGAAAAGACCACTCCAGAGCCTTGTTGCACCATGACAGAATTCCCCCCGACGCGGCGCTTTGCCGTGGCAATGACTCGCCGATAACAATTCTCTGATCATGAATTGGGAGTCACTTTGCCTCCACTGGAGGCCAAAGAAGGGACCAAGATTTTGGAATGACAACAGTCATAGATTAACAATTGTTTTGCCTGTTGTAGCAACTTCCCAACCCTATCAATAATAGCTCACAGCAGCTGAAGCAAGAGCACGGAACAATTGTTACGTGAAATTAAGCAAATCAGCATTGAGTGGACTCCTGGTCCCAGTGTCCAGCACTGGCAGGCAGCGTTCTCCAGCAGACTGACTGATTGGCAGGAGGGGGTCTCTGTATCCAGCTGCTACAGTGGAGCTGTTTCTTTACCTTGCTTCGTGTTACACACATGGATTTATTTTCTAATCCCGCTGATAGGAGAACTCAAAGATTTGCAGTTTAGAGTTCAGTTTGGAATGAGTGGGAAGTTCAGGCAGCCTCATAATTGACACTGATGACTCAATCACATTGTGACACCACCAAGGAGCTTTTTGGGTTTGCTTGCTTTTTTTTTGCCTTTTTTTTTCCCTTTAAGTTAGCGTGGTGCATTTGGTCTCTTTGGCTTTGCTTTGGTTTGGGTTTTCTCCTCCTGTTTTTGCTTTGGTTTGGGGTTTTTGAAGTTAGTCTTTTCTCCCCCCAGAGCTCAGAACTTTGACCAGGCAGACCAGACTTCCAGGTAACAACCCAGCTGCTTTTTCTGCATAAATTACTCTGAAAAGTAAACAGGCAGTGGGCAGTGTCAAGCATTTGAAGTTCAGAAGTTTCTTTGCAGCCTGCACGAGGTTTCATTACGCATTACAGTGGTGTGATCATGAACCATCCCTCCTCGGGAGCGCCGCTGCCTCGCTCAGCTGCCTGGCTGCAGCTCACCTGGTGCGCAGCCGTTCGGAGCGGCGTTGGTTCTGCGTGGCCTTCAGCCTCATTTACTACACATTATTCAAACTCTGCTTTGAATATGGAATTATTGAATCCCCTCGTGGGCTTTTTTATGGCTTTCATTGCTGTAATATCAGAGCAATTTGCAAAGACTTCTTTTCTTTCCTTAGGAAATGAGAGTCGTGGTATTTTGGGCTCACGGGGGAGAGGGAAGCTGGAGCATAGAAATGAAGGTCAGGGGTTTCCACCTCTTAGTGCTCAAATGGAGATAACTGGAAGCAATTATCATGTTTTCTTTTTCAGAAGTATTTAGCATTATTCTGAACTTGGTATTTTCAGGGAACAGCCCTGAGCTTGCTTAGTCCCTCATTATCAGCCCGCAGACTCTGAAAGCCATCTGTGGAAGGAAGGCACAAAGCTGTGACAAAGTGTTCCTGAGGTGTAAGCTCTCTGAAACCCTGAGGGGATCAGTTGTGGCCAGGAACGAGCTGCTGGGCAAGTGTGTTTCACAAGATGCTGTGAGAGAACTGAAGGAGGATGAGCTGTGGGAGCAGAGGCTTGTTTCCCACATCTCTGTTTCCTCCTCAGTCCTGTCTCTGCAGCACTCTGGAGATTTTCGAAGAGTTCTCCTCTGCCTTCAAGTCCCATTTTCCAGGTTTCCTTTTTTTATCAAATTTCTGCCCTTGTTCTCCACCACAATGAATTTTTCATCCAGCTTTGATGTTTCATTTGTGCTTTGTTTCCTCCTCTTCATGCCACACTCTTCCTGCCCTTCGCTGCTGTCGTGTTGTCCTTGATTATTCTCAGGGGATTAGTTACTGCCTTCTTGCTCAGCTTTAGTTTCAGGCTGCTGTTCCCTTGAACGTGTTGTCTCCCTTCCTTCCCAGCCAGCTGGCTTTTAGTTCCAGCCCACCTATCATGTGGTGCTCTATTTCCTGGTCTGGAATCGCACCAGTCTGACCTGTCATGTCCTGACTGCAGCCCATCAGCAGCCTCCCGACAAGCTGTACTGGTCTAGACTTACTGCTGCCTCCTGCCATGGGCCGTGGAGCTGCTGACGTTTCAGATGGCTGGACTGAGCTGTGGCAGTGCCACGTGCTGCCCGTCTCGCGTCGCAGCAGTTCTTACGGCCAGGGGAGGACGGGCAGCGGCTGCAGGCAGGAGTAGCTCTGCTTCTGTTGAGCAGCAGGGCGATGTCCGCGGGGAGCTCTGGGGAGCAAGGCGAGAAGAAGGTCGATCAGATCAATCCTCAGGGCTCTGGAGGGCTCTTCTAGAGCGCAATGACTTCTTCATCCGTGCCTAAGTTATGGTGTGTGGGGAGAGGAATTCATCCGTGTGGGCCAGCAGCGATCGACCTGCATCCTCCTGCTCGGTGTACTGGAGCATGCTGCTGTAACCCGGGGGTTACAGCTGCCGTTCAATCCTCTTCCCTCTGCTTCACAGTGCGATAACTGCGGGATTGAACCCATCCAGGGGGTTCGGTGGCACTGCCAAGACTGCCCTCAAGAAATGTCCCTGGATTTCTGTGATTCTTGTTCTGACTGGTGAGCAGCGTGCGCTTTCACTCCTTATTTGTGATTAGCTGGAGTCTCTCCGCGTGGCTTCACTGCTGGGTGTGCTGGAAACCTCTGCTCCAGCACAGGCCAGGCGTCCCGTGGTGGGGGAAGCGGAAGGTGCTTTGTGGTGGGTTTGTGGGAGTGACGTTCTGTAAGCACGGCCTGGATGCAGAGAACACGTGTGTTCTTAACGCGGCGGACAGATAAGTTTGGCACCGTGAACGAGGGACGGGAAGTAGACTTTAGGAATCGCTATGGAATTTGGTACGGGTCTGTTCGTAGGAGCACTGTTTGTGAAAGTAAAGAGAAGGAAAATATTTGACTTTTAAACTGTTATCTTTTTCTTTCCCTTGCAGTCTGCATGAAACAGAGATTCATAAGGAAGATCATCAGTTAGAGCCTATTTACAGAGCAGAGACATTTTTAGACAGAGACTACTGCATGTCCCAGGGCACCAGTTACAATTATCTTGACCCAAACTACTTTCCAGCAAATAGATGACATGGGAAGCAGATCTACCATCTTGGGCTTACTATCCTCTTTGAAAACTAACAATGGCACCATTGTTAATTCTGTGCACATTTTGGAAAGACTCTGCTTTCCCTGAAATGTCGCTCACAGCATGACAGCTTCCTGGGTGTACTTGTCAAACTACAGCTTTGAGCTGTCATGGTTCTAGATCACTGAACAGCAGCTGAACATTCCTAGTGTGCGGAAGGTTTCGCTGGGAGACTTTTCTTTCACCACGTTAGTCATTTTTAGGTGGTGAATCTAAACACAAAAGAAAAACATACAAAAGGGTGAGCCAGAAATGAGAGCACACATTAAAGATAGAGTAAATTCCAAAGGCTTTGAAGAACTTGGTTGTAACGAGATCCAGAGGAGATGAAGTATTTATATCAAACCAGTTTAGTAGCTTGCAGTTTTGTTGTGAAATAGTTTTCAGCACAGTAACTGACTTCTTTAGGCAAGGTTTTAACCAATGACAGTGTTTGCTTCTAGGATGTACTCTAAAAACTACTCACTGTCTCGGCGATGGTTGGTTACAGGCCTTTATTAAATCAGAGCTGCTTAATCACATCGACTTCAAATTTTTTTTTTTATTATTATTATTTTTTTTAATTTTAAAAAAAAGAGAAAACCACGATGAACTCTATTTACCAACAGTGAAGCACTACAGGGGGCAACTGTGGCATTGCTTCCTTAACCAGCTCATGGTGTGTGAATGTTATAAAATTGTCACTCAGATATATTTTTTAAATGTAATGTTATATAAGATGATCGTGTGATGTGTACAAAATATGGTGAAAAGTGCCAGTGGTAGTAACTGTGTAAAGTCTCTAATACTCAACATTAACTCCTTTAAAATAAAATACACAGCCTCTGCCTCTGTATTTGGAGTTGTTAGTGCAACTCATCAAAGAAAACTGCCTAATATAAATCATATATATGGTAATAATTTTTCCTCTTTTGTAGTCTGCACAAGATCCATGAAAGATTGTATTTTTATTACTATTTAAACAGTGATTAAATTTAGCCTGAGCAGTGAGCAAGGGTTCACATGCATTCTTTTATACTGCTGGATTTTGTTGTGCATCATTTAAAACATTTTGTATGTTTCTTCTTATCTGTGTATACAGTATGTTCTTAAATAATGTTCAATTGTCAGGAGAACTGTGAGAAATAAACTATGTGGATACAGTCTGTTTATATATAGAATGCTTGCTGTGACTTCCTTTCTGTGTAGTTCTGACTTTTTAATCAGGATGGAAAACATTCAGAGGACATTTCCCACGTCATCCCAGTAGTGACTATGCAGACCTGCAAGCTGCCCAGCGCCTTCCTCTGCTCTCCTTACACACGCTCCGCCTTTTGCAGGACTGGCTATCACCTCCCTCCCGTCTCACTCACCGACTGTTCTTTCAGGTAGCAGAAAAGCCAGAGTTTAGGAGCCTTGGTACACTGTATGCCCTTGTCTGGGAAGCTTTGTAATTATTGTGACATATTTTAGTTAATATATTTTCTATTGAAATGTATAGCTTGTGGTTCAGAAACACTTGGTTATTTTCTAACTGTCATAGACTTCCAGTCGCTTTCAAACTTGAACACTCGGAGTCGTTAGCTAGAGCAGAAATTAATTTGACTTTAAAAGATGGCAATAAGGATAATTGGCTGGCTGCACCTAATAACTTTAATTACAAACTGATCAGTATTAATCTCTGCAATAACTTTAGGTGTAGTTATTTTTCGCTTCAGAAAAAAAGAGTAATTCTTAGAAGGCCATGTGGTGAAGTTACTAAAACACCGAGCAAGTATCGTGTGTAAACTCACCCCACGTTGTCTGACATACTTGGGTAAATTGAGTAAGCCTTGGAAAAAAGACAACACAAAAATTCACAGGATGGATTTTAGTTTCTAATTGGAAAAGATGCTGCTCAAAGGGTCTGGGATACCGTAAAAAAATGTGCTTTCTGTATCATTCGTGCTGTTTCTAGGAAGCTAGAGTCAGTGGAGGTGGATGAGCAGCCAGAGTCTGTGGTAATAATACTTCTGTTGCTATCCTGGAAAAATTATCAGAGGAAAATAACAAAAGTACATCAGTGAGGTTATCCACTCACCGCTTTCGGGTAGCTTGGGAAGAACAAAAAGCCACGGTATAATTGGAATGAGATTGGAAGCAGAAGGAGGATCTCAAGTCTGAATCACCCAAGGACGAAGTGTCTGGGATAAGCCCTCTTTCTCCTGCCAGTGTGTAAATGTTTCTGTTTCCAGGTGCATGCACAGCCAGCTATGTCTCTTGCGTACATTACGAGCCTAGGTGAATAGGTGTCTAATGCACATACACCCAGTCGAGCATGGGAAGTTGTCTTTGTGTTGTTCCACAGAAAAGACCAGAAGAAGCAGAAAGAAAAAATTAAACTGAATCTGTATGTTAAAGCATTTTTGTAACTTGATTTAAAAAAAAAAAAGGAGAAAAAAAAAAAAATAGCAGCTGATTGTTGCCTTTGTTCCCAACCCGCACAAGTGTGATACTCCACACTTCTTATATTGTAATTAGAAGTAATAAAAAATACTCCAGAAAACCTTCCCAGATGAATTTGCAGCTTCATGGTAAGCCCAGGATTTCTGTGGGGAAAATACTCCAGCAGAGAGCTGCTAGTGCCTCAGGGCTGGGCTGGAACAGCCTGCCTTCTCAGGCTGCTGAGCTGCAGATGCTACTGGCCACCTAATGGCAGGGGTGTGGAGCTGGAGGAGAACCTCCGAGGTAAAATGTAGGCTATGAAAGGACCCAGGAAAGAAGGAACATCCAGGATATGAAGGATAAGAACATATCTAAACCAGTCCCTTAGAAATAATTGAATTAGCGTTTCCAGGGCGAATGCCAAGGAAGAGAAAGACGACGGAAGAGCCTGCCCTGGATGGAAAAAGGACATACTCTGTAAGCATGCGGATTTGAGCTATATTTTCAAGTCATGTACTGTGCTTTAAAAGGATTAAACCCACGTATACTGTAACACGAATCATTACTCCTCATTTTTGTACATGGTTTATTGGTATTATGTCTTCATTACAAGAAAGGTAACTTAAAAAATGCAAACCTGCCGCATAAAGTACAACTGTGACAGTGAGAGCAGTCATGCAGCCCGCTCCAACTGCGCATTCATCCGCACTTCCAGAAAGAGGATGCAATTACTTCACAGCAATGTCAGACAAGCTTTCATTTTGCTATCGGAATACCAAAGAAACTCCACAATATTTTGGTTAACCTAAGGGAAATAGAGTGGGATTTTTACAGGCTTCTTTCCCTCGATATTACGGATAAATGGCTTACTAAAGATGCAAGCAATACAAATCAAATAATCCCCGGTATTTTCCATGCCCCACCCCACCCCAGAAAATCAATACTAAAAAAGTTTTGGCAATGCCAGTACAAGACAACGGATGAGGATCTGAATCTTGCCCTTCTGAAGCACGATCTAAAGGTGTCTCCGTACATTCTGGCGCGTAGTCAGCTTTCTACGTAGACTTTAATACAGTAAACCTGCTGTTCATACGGGGAACTACTGAGCTGCACGTTTGACTCTGCCATGCAGTCATTATCTTCACCTCAGCTCACAAAACTGGGAAGTCATCCTCTTTTAATATCTTACAATTCCCAGCAGAAGACAAAGTCTGGCTCAAAAACGGTGTCTGCTCCAGAGCAGCAGTGTGATTGACAGACTTCCACAGTGTTCAGCCCTGTCTTCACCCTCCATCATGTTTCTGCTTCGTACTCTGATAGTGCTCTGGGGATGTCTTGAAAGTTTAACTTCCAGCTTGAGTAATTCCAGTTATTGCTGCATGTAACAGAGTCCACATTTTAGTCCCTAAAACCCGAGAACAAGCTTAAGTGACACTGCAAAATGAATACTGTTAATTAAAAGGAAATAATAACCGATGGGAAACTCGTACGCAGTAATCTGAAGTTCATGTGCTAAACGGTGAGAGACGTGGTCGAGGAGCTCACCGGTGGCCAGGCACTGTCTGATTTCCAGTCAGATGTAGGAGATGTGAAATGCAAACGAGAGCTGCTGTTCACCATGCTGCTTTTAACCCGTGAAGAGCAAACAACCATTAAAACAACAGACAGTTCCTAGCGTAGAGTTAGCGGACAGACCACTTTCTATCGAGTGTACTGTCAGGAAAGAGAGAAAAGATTTCATCTAGGACAACATACCACATGCACAAATTCCAGGTGCCCCTCAAGCAAGCAGTATTGCTTTGAACAGCATTTTACTCGTGGCTGCCAGGTGCACGTGCGGGGAGGCTGTGGAGGCACCGTCACTGCCTTTCTGCTGAGAGAGAAAATGCTGCCTCTTCCTTCTTCAGAAAACAGTCAATTGCCTTGCAGACTTCCAGAAAAACATCCTCCTGCGCTCCTTCGGCATCAACCTGTGAAGCAGGCAAAAAACATTCGTTCTGATTAAGTTACAAAGAACAATCCCCAAATCTAAACACGGGTATGAAAAAACTGGCCCAGTGTAAAAGTTGTTCTGGTTCAAGTTAGCAGCTTTCTGATGGAGAGGAGCAGCTCCCACGAACCAAGTGACTCTGTGTTTCCACAGATTGAGGTGAGAAGGGTCTGTTGGCTCTGACATCTGGAGCAAAGTGAGGGAGCTTTGTACTCGTGTCTGAAGGTGGAATTACACCTTTGGTGGAGGGAACAGTTTCAGAAGATATTCAGAAACTGATTTAACATTTCACAGTCTCCCAAAGAAGCCTACTAGCGTAACCTCGCCATCACACCGTTGATGAGAGCAGAAGCACTGACCCAGTGCATTTCTTTCTTGCCACCTAAAGCGTCAGAGCACGTCAGGCTGGGACTGACCTCAGCTTTCAAACGGCAGGAGCTCAGCAGGTCGAGTTTCTGTGTGTCTGTGTTTGCAAGCCTGGTGAATCAGTCCTGGTTTTAAGACCACCTTTGGGCAGCGCACGTTTTATAGGGACACTGGTTTTGTTGTATGAGAACTTAACTTCCACTGGAGAAGTGTTTAACACGCCAAAGATTCTGGTTTGGTCAGAGGTTGTCCAGGCTGTTTGAGTCATTTTTCATGACTGGACTAAAACAAAACCAAGACCAGTTTACTTCCCTAAGCTAAGGAACAGAGAGGTGTGTTTCAGCACAGAGGAATGATGTTTGCAATGCAGCACTCAGCTTTTCTGAGCGATGAGTTGCAGGTCTCTCCCCCACAGCATCAGCCAGGCCATTACTTGAGGAAGGAGAGCTGTCTTTTCCCTTCACGGTAGTGACAGAAGAAGCCTCCGTGCTGGCTGTGTCCACCACGCAGATTGTATCTGCTGATCATTCAGCTCCTCTCAAATGTCTGCCTTAAGTCCCTACTCAAGAGCAGGTTTCCTCTCTGCCTCTCCTGGCTTACTCTGGCATGCATGCGTGCTGTAGAGTCTGCACATGTTCAAACTGACCCCTGATAACTTTGCCAAAGCCAGTTTTTCTAATTATCTGCTGCGTTTTCATCTCCCAAGCTGCTGACTAGGAAAGCTAGATGCTTGTTTGAAGGGGACAATCCCTGACTGTCATACTTTCTGCCACCAGCTTGTTCCTCAGGAGAACAAAAGGAGTTTCAAAGTCCAAAACCTGTATTTTTTAAATAGGCCATGAAATCCTTCCTAGATCCGGCGCTGGCCTGCAGCCAGCTCCTCTACAGTCTGACTGCACTCCATGTACGTTTAGCGCCTCGGTGTTAAGTCTTGCGTGGGAGTCAGCAGCTGCTCCGTGCAGAGATCCAGCAAGGGATTGCGTTCCTGCTCCGTAGCTCGGTGGCACACACAGAGAGATGCTGCCAAGTTTGGGCCCCCGTTGCATCCTGTGGAAGTGCTGACACATCCAGCCAGTCTACTTCCACAGGCAGCAGGTGCAGCACTGGAAATGACCAGCCTGGCCAGCCCCTCAGGAGCCATGCCTGACTGGGCCCAGCCCGCTTGGACTCACTGCAAGGGCTGAGCTACCCTCTCCCTGCCTGGCTTTTGGAAGCACGGTTCTCTTGCTTCCCTTGCTCTTTGCCCTGTTGATGTTTGCTGACATCGCTGGCTTACGGGATGCTCGAGCACGTCCCTGCTGGGATAATTTGTGAAGCAACAGGTGATGCTTAGAAAGGTCAGTTCTCATAGAATCGTAGAATGGTTTGGGTTGGAAGGGACTCTAAAGGTCATGTAACCCCCCACTCCTGCAGGGACATGTTCATCTAGATCAAGTTGCTCAGAACCCTGGCCGACCTGACCTGGAATGTTTCCAGGGGTGGGGCATTGACCACCTCTCTGGGAAACATGTTCCAGTGTTGCACCACCCTCATGATAAAACACTTCTTCATGTCTAGTCTAAATGTCCCCTCTTTTAGTTACAAACCACCACCCCTTGTCCTGTTGCATCAGGTCCTGCTAACAAGATTGTCCCCATCTTTCTTATTGTCCCCCTTCAAGTACTGAAAGGCTGCAGCGAGGTTTCCCTGGAGCCATCTCTTCTCCAGACTGAACAGCCCCAAGTCTCTCAGCCTTTCTTCACAGGAGAGGTGCTCAGCCCTTGGATCATTTTTGTGGCCCTCCTCTGGACTTGCTCCAACAGGTCCATGTCTTTCTGTTGCTGCGGACTCTGGAGCTGGACACAGTCCTCCAGGGGAGGTCTCCCAAGAGCAGGGTAGAGGGGGAGATTCACCTCTGTCAACCTGCTGGCCGTGTTTCTTTTGATGCAGCCCAGGGTACAGCTGGCCTTCTGGGGCAGCTTTTCATCAAACCACCCCCAGGCAGTTGTGGTTAAGAATTAGGGTTGTAGGTGTGGAAATTGCCATCCTTTCTGACTTCACTGGAACGCTGACTTCCTAGCAGTCCCAGTGAAATGTGGATGAGCATGACTAATGCCAGCCCCAGTGCCTCCCGTGCTGGCCTCCTAAGTAACAACTAACAAAAGTTGTGGCACAAAACTAACTTCATGTGACCACAATTCACAGCTAGTGCCACACTAATTCAATGACACTCTCTGCAGCTGCAGGAGAGAAAGAAAACTGTGTGTTTCTCCTTCTCAGATTATAACAAACCTCATAAATTAGGACTGTTTGCAAGGTTATTCAAGGCTACTCGCTTCCCAGACACAATTTTTCATAGCACTTCAAATTTTCAAACACCACTATGGCTTTAGGTAATTTCAAAACCAGAGAAATTCAACGAGCTCATGTGAAAAATGACTGGAGTAATTATCTCCATAGTACAATGTTGCTCCTTTTGGCATTAAAATCAGCTAATTAAATTTTCCAACATCAAATCTCCACTTATTGCAGGTTTTGAGATTTGGAAGTCTAAATGTTCGCTGCTACCGGGAAAATCCTGATTGTAGAGCAGATGGCCAAGGACCCCTGTCTTCAGACTGAAACTGGAATAAACTCCCTTCTTACTGAAGGTCAGTCAAGTTCAGCTGTGTGGCCACTCAGATTTAGATCGTTGTTGTTAAAAAGAGTGTTAAAAAGCTGTCTGAGACAGCACAGTACCTGGTTCTGAGCAGTGGGTCACGCTGCCTGGGAGTCCAGCTGCAAGATGCTGCCCCAGTTCCTATCTGCATACGGTGTGAACCAACTGCTCTGCTTGGCCCTAATCCCTGCGGACGTGTCCGATGAACCTTTCTAGACCAGCATCTCAGCTCGTGGGTCAGAAGCCAACAGGGGGGTGACACAGAACCCCCTGCTCCTTTGTTCCACACTGACTTTACACCAGGTGAGTGAGTCTCTGACAGCCTTTCAGAAGATGCAGATAAATGGCATACCTGCTCTCACCAGTACCACTGATTATCCCAGCTCCAAGGGGAGAACACCACGCTTGGCACCCCCAGGGACACTTCTAGCAGAGGATCAGCATGAGATGGCTCAGAAGGGGGAGATCACGAGAGCAGGGGGGGTGGTCACTTGCTCTTTCATAATGGTTCTAGAAACTGTGCTAAGAATCTAGTAAGTACTGCTAACCCAACTGACTTTAGGAGAAAGAAACTAGAACAGTAGTATGAAAAAAAGGAGAAAGAAATAGAAAAATGCATTTGGTTGAACTTCT
The DNA here is from genome assembly GCA_013399075.1 of Chloroceryle aenea. Taxonomy (NCBI): domain Eukaryota; kingdom Metazoa; phylum Chordata; class Aves; order Coraciiformes; family Cerylidae; genus Chloroceryle; species Chloroceryle aenea. The sequence goes on from VWZY01003083.1 coordinate 42,498, forward strand.
CTAGGCTAAGCTTCCACAGTGCATGATGTGAAATAGCCAAGTTTCCTGGCCAGCCCTGACGATCCTCTGCTCTGGACTGCCTGCCCTGTTTGTTACACTCCTGCCCCTTCTCCTCAGCTGACTTTGGATAGGGAACTTGTATTAAAGACACCTACTAGGTGTCTTAGGTTAGCTAGGCAGGATCAGCTTTGTCTTGCTTGACTACCAATTCATTGCTCTTCTCTATTACTTATTACCCTCCCACACACTGTCACTTGGAAAAAAGCTTTAAAGGATGAGTCAGACATTAAGAACAATCAGAGTTTTTCTCCCTTTCTTCTCAGCTGACAGAGGGCCACATTCACAGCTATTTACAACGAGCCACGTTCAAACCCAAGCAGGTGCCTGCTGAATTTTACGCTGCATTCTTCCATCCGGCTGCTTTGGAAATCACAGGGAAATGAATTTTCAAACAACAGTACCTGCTTGCTACAGCCACCAGAGTGTATTTTGGTTCACTTCACTCATCCAAAACATCTGATTCCTGCAGATTCAGGCAGCTTGCAGCCGTTGTTTTTGTGAGCAGTGCTTTCAGTCCCTGCATTTCCAGTATGAGGTATCTGTTAAAAAGCACTCGCTGCTGCCTTAGTGGCAGGCAGGTTGTTCTGGAACTGATGATGGAAGAATTATAGAATATTAAACTATATCCCCAAGACATGGTTCTCTAAAAATTAACTGGAAATTTTCCATCTTATGGTTACAGCTACTTTAACTTCCAGAGCACAGTTCAGAAACTTCATGCCTTAGCACAAAAGTGAGCAGAGGACACTGCCATTCTTTGCCCTTCATTCTTCAGTCAGTTTATCTTCCCTCATAAATACAGCCCTGCGAGGTGCATCACAGTCCTTCATCTCAGCTGGGTGGCTGGAAGCTTCACTATTAGTTATTCCTGGCAGGCTCACAGACATTTTATCTGTGCCCAAAACCTCTACCCTCTGTGCATGCTTCATGCTTCTCCTGCTGAGCAGAAACACTGCCAGGTAATATTGGTCAAAAGGAAATTTCAGACAGAGTCCTGATCTTTTGGCAGCTTCCTCAGGGCACTGCTCTTGCTCAGAGGTCAGCAGAATGGAAAGATGTTCCAAATACCACATCAGGTATTTATGAATGCATCTACACACAGTAAGTTCAGAGAAGAATATCAACTCCTCACTGACTGAAATGGGAATGCTGGTGCAATCATACACCATTGCCTCTTCTGTGCTGGTAAAGCAAGAGAGAATTCCCAACGACTGCAGAGGAAGCTGGGGGGCACTGGAGTTTGTCTCCACTGTGTTTATTAGGCTCCTTCCACCCACCCTTGCTGTAACACCTCTCCCAGTGCAGAGAACAGGAATGCTAATTTGACACTGTAGTCTCAAGCACACATCGACACGGCGTGACGGATCAGTTCCTCCTCCACTGAGTGCTCATCCAACATCTAATTCCCTTTTGCTGGCCTTATGCCCAGGACTGAATTTTACATTTGCATATTGAATCTGCAGGTCTCAGGACTGAAAACTGTTAGGCTGGATAGGACAAGTTAAGGATGTGCTTGCTCTTCCCAATCGGTGGAAAACTTTCCCCAGCCCTAAATACACTTAAAATGTAGAAATCAAATAGTACCAACACTCCAACCCTATTTTCCTGTTAAACAAGTCTATTTAACAATCCTGATTTTCTCTTTTGTGGCAAAGCAGGGACTAAGTGCTACCAGCAAGCCCTACAAGCCACAATCCCTTACACAATTAAATACTATTTTACCTGCTAAGATTCTATTCTACCCTTCCTCTCTCCCTCTCTTTAATAGCTTCTCTTCAGTTGCTTTGGCCATCACTTATCCTGGGATCACAGACACCTGGATCTGCAAACAGCACCTTCAGGTATGACATCACTTCCCTGAAGCTACTGGCTCCCACCAGCTTTGCTTGAGAAAAAGAGTGTGCAAGCCTCTTGTCTGTGGTTTCATGAAGGTCCATGGAATGTAGGTGAGAGAATTTATTTTAAAGGGTCTTCACAATCAGCACTTGTAAATTAACTTTGGTGGCTTTGCCTGGAAGGGGTTAGGAAACATATACACAGTTCTTTCAGTGCACAGAATTACAGAGGCAGCAGCATCTTCATCTTCAACCAGCACTGGTCAATGCTGGACAGTAACAAAACCCACTTGGGAATGAACAGATTCCCAAGGCTGAAAACATCTGGCATTATAAGTAAAGTCAGGAAGAAAAGTATTAATCATGCTAGTCTGCCTGTAGGTACAGTCTTGGTGTTCTGTGTGTGTATGCAGCACTACAAATAACAAAACCCAAGGACTATTTTAGCCTAGCCCCCACACCAAAGAAGTCAGAAGTATTAGTGTTTTTCTGCTTTCCACCTGAATTTCCCTTCTTCATTCAGACAATATCAGAGTGACTGCCAGTGTCAGTGCTTAGCACTCTGTATAAGAAACTAACCCCATGTCCTGGGGACTGGAATCTTCCCCTTTCTCTCTGCTTTCTTCAACATGTGCAGCTTAAATATATTCACCACTAAAATAGTTCTAAACTGTAAGTGTAAATGGCTGGTTGCTCTTCATTTCCACATTGCTCACAGTTAGACATTTTGTGTTATCCAGGTCTCTTTGTTTCAAAACTGTTCATCAAGTCTTGATATTTTTTCTTTGTCTTTTATCCTTTGTCTTTTATTCTTTGTCTTTTTTCTTTGTCTTTTTTTCTTTGTCTTTTATTCTTTGTCTTTTTTTCTTTGTCTTTTTTCTTTGTCTTTTTTTTCTTTGTCTTTTTTTTCATCTTTTTCTTGGTCTTTTTCTTTGTCTTTTTTCTTTGTCTGTGTGTGGCTCACCTAGCCTAGCCCAGGCTCCTGCTCAAAGCAGAACTGGGCACTGAACAGATGCCACTGTGCCAGGCACTGTGTTTGAGTTGTGTCACTGACCGAGTCAGACCATATCATAAACCTCCTCGAGTTCACTCATCCAGGAAAACTGCTTAGAGAAACTTCCTAAACAAGCATTCCTTCCAGAATTCCTTCCTACTCTAATGCTTCAGAAAGAGCATGAGTAAGACACAGAGAGCTCCATTCTCCTTTGCATTGTGCTGTGTTGGTGAACTCTGTATCGTACTGAATTCTTCATTAGATGCATCCTTGCAATGTTGGCATAGTAGCTCACAGAGAAAACCCAAATAAAACCAGGTAATAGTTCTTATGCTTAAAAAAGGGATTTTTTCCCTGCCACTCCAGAGCTGCCTTCTGTGCGCTTATGGTGGGGTTAGCAAAGGATGCAAACCAGGACTCTCCCTTTAGGTATCCTTTTATCTTAGAACTACATAATTTGCTCTGTTCTCAGGTCAGGCTATGAGTGCATAAATTATCTGCATGTTTCTCTTTTAGGACCTTTTCAGAGGAGAAAGGTTTGGGATTGTGATTTGCTTATTTGCTACAGCCTCTAGAAAAAAGCTCCCATAATATTTCCAGAAACTATTACTGGATTCTTTTCCCTTTTAGAACAAGAAGGATCAGCAGGACTACATCTTTCTGTAGCTGAATGTAAGAGACAGTTTGCCATGACGAAGCAGAAAAAAGAAACATAAACATCTCATGTGAATGGGTTTACAGATGTGCTAGCACATCCATCACTTAATTGCACTGATGGAAATTTTCTTGCTTCTGTGTGAAGTATTGATTAGAGAATAAAAAGAATGCTTTAATATCACAGCCTGAGCAGGTGTAAACTGAGGTAATTAATTGAAATTAATATAACCATGTCACTTCTTCCAGCAGAAAGATCTTTCTTGTGTGCAAGTCTGTTTCATTTCAGGATACACACTGTCAGTTTTGTAAATTTAACTAAAAGGCTTTGGATTAACATAATCTTCCATCCTAATTCTGAAAGCCCTTACAGAGGAATAAATCCTAATACTTAAAGAAAAGCTTTCCAGCATTAATGTTTAATAAGAGATTCTGTACAGATGAGGTAGTGATTCAGGACATGTTCTCAGACTGGGGATAAATCCCTGCTTTCGTTTGTTCAGATTGTACTGCAGAGCTCAGGAGTTTGTAGAAGCTGCAAACAAACCAGGGAAGCATAAAAGGAGAACCAGCTGGGCAGTGCAGAAGCTAATAGAGTCTAGAAAGGGTCTCGTGTCAATATTTTCCGTGTATTGCTTATCTAATGGGAGTTAAAAGCCATAGTAACACTAAAAAGGTCAAGCAACTTACCTTGCATAACTGTGTCTTCCTTTCATAGAATGCAATCATAGGTTTGGATGCTTGGTAGTAGTCTTCAATTTGTTCTTTGATGGTTTCAGGGTTATCAGGCTGCTGACTGCTCTGGTTTCTCATCAGAAGGCGACTGCTCATGGTTTCTGCAGAGCAGTCCAGGAAAAACACAAGTTTTGGTTCCCCAACCTAGACACAAAGCAAACCAGTAAGTATTCAAACCACTGGCCTGTGAAACTGATTTCTCTTTGGCTAATTTTAGAAAGAAATGGTACCAGTAAAGTCACCAAGGAATTTATTAGCAAATTATGTGCTTTTCTTTTTAGAAAATATGCTTAGTAACAAACACCTCTTATTGTGGCAGAACTGAGAGATCCCAGCATTTAGAATCTAGGTTGTGCTTGATTTGTCTCTACACATACAGAGAAAAAGAGATAGGAACTGAAAAATTCTGTTCATTATTTGCAACTGTTCAATCAAACCTTGATGCAGGCAGCACTGGAGTCATGGAATGCTTGACACAGTTATTCCTCTAGCCTTTGCTTTGAATGGGTATATATATAAAAATATGTTTGGAAAGTAAATTTTCATTCAGGAAGGGATAAATTATAGCTTAGAATTTCAAGAGGCAATAGAAGGAAATGTCCAAATCAAAGTGTGCCCACTTGAGATGGAAATGAGTTGCCACAGACAAGCTCAGGGACACCATCAAATGCTTGCCACTGGACATATTCACAGGAATATATCCCATAAATTACTTCATGTCACACACTCTTTCATGTCAATATTTGCAGTGTACCTCTACCTCATTTCTACCCATAGCCTAAAAGATGGATGTGATGTATTTATCTGCATTTTCAAACTGGTAATTTCCCAGTCCTGTGAGAAGCCCACCATTTAGTGCTTTTGGGCTAGTGCCAAGCTAGTCATAAGGGAGAGCCTGCCCTTTTCTGGAAAGAAAATAAACTTGGATTTATTTATTTTTATTCCCAGGCCTTGGCAAGAATAATAAATAATTGTGCCTATCTGCCTTTTACTGTTGATATTGCAGTACTTTATGGGTGAAAATGAACTGGCAAGAAAGAGCAAAGTGTTCCTTATAATAATTCAGGAGAGAATCAAAAGTTCTAAACACAAATCCCCATCATTCTTTCCTCGAGATGCTGAAAAATATGCATCTCATTTAGCATAAATCTTGCAGTTTACTCTGTCATGCACCCTGCTCAGGCACAGCTCCCTCTGACACAAGGTTTTGTGTGAGCAACAACTGTTGGGCTGAGGCTAAAAAGGGATAAACCCCACTCTATCCAGTAAAATAATGCTGTTACAGTATCAGATAAAAGTAATGTGATGATTTTTTCCACGCAGTTATGTATTAAATCCTCCAATGATGCTCTTGGGCTTTTTTCTTATTCCTTCCCTTTCTTGCAAGGAACATTTTTGAGGGAAGAATGAGCAGTCTTGAGAAAGGATGACTGATGGCCACACTAGTGACCATTAGATATCCATGCTTTTACCATGGCTACAGCAAAGAAAGTCTAAATGACTGACACATGGAAACAGCCAATGCTGCCTTGCTTGACAGCCCTTAAAGGAAGAAATATTCTACAAGTAAATAGTTCATGTTAGGCCTTCTGCATTTGACTGGGGATGACTGGATTATGTTGACCTTTCTCCTACCTTAACAACTTTCTAAGAGACAGCTGAAGCCAAGGGATTATGTCGAACAGCTCAATGACAGGCTTTTATCCATCCTTTTTTTCCACACAGCTCAGAAAACATTAATGCTATTAGCAGCAGCACTATTGGGTTGGGGGATTAAAAAAGTCACCAAGGCAGTTGTAACAGTGCAAGAGACTTAGATCAAGAAGTTTAAAAAGACGTGGGCTTAATCAATGAATTAAAACCCACGTCCTTTTGTATAACTGGACTAGGATGGTGAGAAGTTATTTCCTCCCAGTTCCACATGAGGAATTGCATGGTCTGTTCCAAATAATAATAGAATAAATGAGGAATGATTGCTTTCATCCCTTATAGTCGTATCATCATCTTACAATTGAGTCTACTGACTGGTAGGATCAGATAATAGTATCTTGTTTGACAGGCTGGGTCTGATTAGCTTTTGAAAAATCTTTATGTTTCTCTTAAAGGGTTTCAACATTGCTGTTCTCTGGAATTCAGAATGTTACCAAAAAAATGTCATTCTCCCGAGTTAAAAATTGCAAAAGTAAAAGTAAATCCCCTGTTGGGTATTACAACAATTTTCATTACTGTTGTTTTGTTGGTGGTTTTTTTTTAATTACTGCTTTGCTGATGCAGTTTACCTTAAACAGTGCGTGCTGTGGGGACATCTGCAGGAAGCCAAACAAGTCTAATGTATTCATTCTTTATATTATTGGGTATCTTCCACCTGGTGATGTGGAACCTATAATTTAATACTGTTTTCTACCTCTCACCTAGCAGAAAGACCAAGGAGGGAAGAGAGATATGTGTTTCTCTAGAATTATGGCTAGGTAAAAGTAAATTACATCCCAGAAAGGAATTGGGGAAAACTGGCTGGAGAATAAGCTGTTTCTACATAGCTGATTTTATTTAGGGCTGTCAAGCTTTTAAGAATAAGCACTATCCCTGATGCCTACAAAATAGAACAGCTCTTAGTTCACAATTACAATGCTTTTTACACGTGATGTAGATTTCTAGCATTATTCATTTGCACTTGGCTGACATTAATTAACAAAGCCTGATGTCTACTTCTTTTCATTCAATTACAACGTAGGAAGAACTTCTCATTGTCCTTTAGAAAGAACTGCAATGCATTATCTCAATAATGACTCATTTCAAAAAACTTCACAGACTTGGTGAGCTGCTTACAGCCAGCCAAGTTCACCCTGTGAAAACTGTAGTGGATACAGGAATATAACAGGGGTGACTTAGCACATTTAAAATAATCACCTGGGGACTCAAGGCCCTTGTATTTTTACACCAAATGTCAAAGGCAGCTCAAGTGTACGGGATCTTTTACAGCTGCAGTGTCCTTGGGCACTGAAAGGGGCTCTGCTTTTGTACTGGATTTGTTTGCCTGGCAGTGCCTCAGTCCAGGACATGCCAATCTCCAAGTCCTACTTCATAGCATACACCAGTGCTCACAGGACACGACACGTATGGCCGCATGAAGGCAGCACTGATGAAAGAGCTCCTCCTCCTACACAAAATGAAAGAAATCTCTAATAGTCCGTGGCCATCTAGTAAAGGAACTAGCAGATCAACATTTCTGTGAATGGCTTCTATAGCAAATCCTATTGCCCATCATTTTGTCCAGTTTCTGATGCTTAGATCTTGCTAGGCTTTTGTGGGAATCAACTAAATAAAGCAGCTCAAGTTTCAGAGAGAAAACGTATGATTTGTCGGAGTTATATCACCTGTCAAAGTTGTACAGGACATTTGTGGAGTGTAATAGGATAGAATGTATGCTGAACTGTCTCCTCCAGTTTACCACTTCGCCTAAACCCTGGCAAATCCATTCACAGGGCTTACAGAGAGTATTTTCTGCAGGTTGGCAAATGTACAGCTGAGACTCCTCAGCAGGTCTTAGCACATCCTGAGGAAATCGATGACTCTCTGAACTGCCACACAGTCACTTGTGAAAGGCTCTTTTTACAGCTATGCCACCTGTTACTCATCACCAAAACTAGCTCTGTGTTTTGCCGTTTCAAAGTGGCAGCAAGCTTTAGCATGGCAAGAGATACTAACTGTGAAGATGCATGCTTTCAGGAAGCTACATCAAAGAGTGCCTGATGGGATTGTTGTCAGAAAAGTGACAGCCATCAATGAGAATTAGAAAACTGATATTACAAAGGGTGGTTTCCACTAGATGTGAATTGTTCCTGGTTTATGTTAAATTTGGGTGAGATTGGCCTTTACTTCTCCTGGCATCACAGAGTCTGTGTGGTGACAGCAAAAGCTGGAGCTGCTATACTGATGGGGTGACAAAGTTTCAGTGACCAGCAGCACAGTGCTGTTGGATTGGCTCTTTACAAGTCCCTTTTGGATCAGGTGAAGATGGAGACCCAAGGGACGTCAGAAGTACAGTCCTCTCTTGACAGAAGTTATAACAGCATTATGATTATATGGTCACCTTGCTCTCAAACTCTTCTGCTTCTTTCAGCTCCCGGGGATACCCATCGATCAAGAATCCTTTTGTGTCCCCTACCTTGGAAACCATAGCTTCCTTTAGTAGCTCTAGAAGAATATCCTGCATTGGGAAGAAAGGGAGTTACTTGGTTAATTACTGAGAAAGACTGATACCTCTGTTTACCACACTGACTTTATTTTGCTAAAAGCAGGTGCCATGAAGGCAGGTGTCCTGCAGGTAGCAGGGCACCCTACTTTTTCTTCTCTCCAGACAGGTTATGCTATGTAAATCTAGCATTGTGGCCCATTAAAAAGTTCCTAAAGTGTCCTCTAGTATTTCTTAGCTTCCAAACCGATGTTAATAGCTGTGAAATGTTGGGAGTACTGCTGCAGCATTTTCTGAGCTGATTGCACTTTCCTGTCACTGATAGAACTTTATTACATGGAAAGTGACAGCAGACCCTCTCTGCCCAAACACACCAAAGAGCAAAGCAATCGAAATCGAGCCTAAGCACAGCTTTTAGTTTCCCCCGAGCGGCACTTCCCAGTATCCTTCATTAACAAACACATCCTGTGATGCACTTGCTGAAGACCCACCAAGAGCTGGGGCTGCGGACTTGCTGTAAAGTCAAGTCCAGCTGAGAACAACACACTCTGTCTTCATTGTCTCTATTTAACTGCAGTCCAGCTACTCTGGGATGTCAACCAGCTCTGCAGGGAAGTGCTGCAGGTACTGTAAATTACAATAGCTGCCAGGAGGACCAATTCTGAATCTGAAATGTGAAGCTATAAAATGGACATAAAGTTTCTGTTTCCTGTGCTTAGTCTCACATTTTGCAATGCGTAGCGCAGCATCTGTCCCGCTGTATTTCATGATTAATTTGTTGCCTGTGTGAGTCTGAAATGTAAAGAAATACTGGCATAGAAAAGGGAGAGAAGTGCCACAGATCTGGCAATCAGGAAACATCTCCCTCAAATTGCAGATTAACTTTCCTTAAATGGGAATCAACAGCTCTAATGTCTTCTTCCCACCCTTTGGACAACTCTATTTAACCATCAGGACTCCAAATAAAACCATCACTTACACCAGGCACAGGTTCACCACATTCCATGATGTCTTTGATCAATTTACTTCTCTCTGATAATGATGATAACTCATTCTGGAGAAGGTCACCAGTAGACAGGTGAGTAAATCCATATTTCTCAGCTAACTGTTCACATTGGCTGCCTTTGCCAGAGCCAGGCCCACCTTTGTGAGGGAAAAAATATAGAGAATTAGAAAAAAACCAAATATTTTCCTTTTCTCAAACTACAGCGACCAAGAAAACAAGAGGAAATTGATGAGACAGTCTTTTTTGCAATTATTTTTTCTTGCAGAGACACTTTACATGGTAGAACGAGTCACGTCCCTCCCTTCTGAGGCATTACACTGCTGGCTCAAAAATGTGTGTTGAACTCAGAGGAGTCACAACGGTGTGATATCTTTTGCAGAAGAGAACCTGCTCTGCATTGTGACCCATTAAAGAGTTCCCAAAGTGTCTTCTAGATCTCTGAGAATATTTCTTAGCTTCAAAATTAGTATGTTAATAAAAAATAGATGTTAATACACTGTTATGGTATAAAGGGCAAACATGAAACGGCCAGTGAGGAAAGGCATTTGGCTCGGTAGATGTTCAGCAACAAATATTAGCAAACTAATGTTCACTCCATCCTCGTGGGAGAAATATTTTGCCCCCATTTACAGAATGGAAAAGTATAGGCAAAGAGATTGCAAAACTGGCCTCTGTCCTGGGGGATGCACAATGCTGTACAGGAACTGAACTGTTTTGCACTGTGGTAAACCTAAGAGCAAAATGTGACCGTGCTGGCACCCTTTGGAAAGCTGGAAAGCTATCCCATGCTGCCCTGCCTGCCCAAGGCAGGGCCAGGAATGAAAGGTGGCAGGGCCAGGAATGAACGGTGGCAGGGCCGAGGGAGATCTGCCTGCGGCAGGGGCTTGGGCCTGCTCTCCGGGCCTGCACATGGCGACCTCCTCCCCACCCGCTCTTCCACCTCCACAGCTGTACTCAGCTGGGCAAACAGGCCGAGAGTCAATCAGCCCGAAGGGCGAGGGGCAGCCTCAGCCAGCAGGACACTCCGGTGAAGCTGCGCAAGTGATTTTTGT
>VWZY01003083.1:54962-125943 GCA_013399075.1 Chloroceryle aenea
GGGGGGGGAGGCAGTAGCATTGAAGAAGTGGCTTTGTCTCTTACTTCAGCTTCACAAGGACAATTACTCAGTGGTGTGAGAATCACACTTGTGCTACTTTAGCTTGAAATATTTTTGTCACAGTCTCCTTTTCTTGACAGTGATGTGGGTTGTGTGTTGGTTTTCCATTGCTTTAGTACAAAGAACATTATTCTGTTGTAAAAGCACTGACTGAAAGAAAATGTGGACTAAATAAGCATGGCTACAAAGAAATAGGTATGGAGAAATTATAGGCAACTTATCTGTAATGAGGCTGTTAAATACCTGTAGTGAAAATTAACTTCTGGTCTGTTTTGGTTTTTTAGGTTAGTGAGTTTGTGTGTGTGCGCTGTGTGCTTGTTTACATGTTCTGCCTCTTGACCTTGAATATGCTAGCAGTGAAGCAATTTCATCCTATTTATTTGGAGGGTGTGCGTATGCACAGTATTAGAAAAATTGGCTATAAAGATAACTTTATCTGCTTCTTCTATACCTGTTTCTCTTCTGAGTGTAGAGCTGAAACAGAAATGTTGTAATGCCCCTTCATATGCTGAATAAACTAGAATAACAATAACAGGACAGCCTTTGGCTGTTCAGAAAATACATAGAAAAGTTGATATGTTTCTGTATTACCTCTATCTGTTAGTATTTTAAAAGGGAATGCTGTCAGAATGACACATTATGTAGGGTATACCCCATAATGAGAAGCTGTGCCTCCAAAATATTAATTAAAATTGACCATGTGTAGTTTTTATGAAAGAGTTTCAACAAAGCTGAGATTAAAATGCTGAGCTCTTTAAAGAGGAAAAGACCAAATTAAGTTATGTGCTGAAAATGGTAATTTTAATGACCACTGCTATTAATTTAGTGTCATTTGATGAGTAGCAAAGCATCTTACTGCTAGAGAAATGTATATGACCCACTTTACAAGTCTTGTGGTTTCTTATCAAGGAAGGAGACCCAAGTTCTTGCTTGGCCTGATCCCAAGAGACACTGAATGCCCCAGGAAATGCAGCGTTGAGAGCTGAACACATACTCCTGCCAGTATTGATTTACATGCCTGAAGTTCGAGTATTAGTTAGTGTCTCATCTCTCTCTGAAGGCCAGTATTTAATGTGACTGAAAAGGATCTATTTAGGTGGGAAAGATTGCTAATTAGGTAATTCCTTCCGGCTCAGGTTATATACTTAAAGGACTGCTATGTAAGCAGCTTTAACAGCAAGTTAATCCTGCAGTTCTAAAGCTTACTATCAATTTGTAGTGTTGCAAAAAATTGTATTTCCTTCTTTTAGAGGGTCTCTTTATTAAATCTATGCCTTAAAAAAGTGAAAAAATAATAATTTACTTGAAGCAAGTTTATAAGGAACAACAGCTGTATGTAAAAATATAACAAAAATGAGCACCAATGTATTTTCAGTGAAGACCACTTCACTTCAACTTGTTCTGCTGGTTTTCAAAGAGAAAAAAACTTTAGGCACTGAAAAAGGTAGTCAAGTTTTCCCAATGCCTCAGCTGTTAGGAGGAGGAAAACATGTCCCCACTTCTGTTGGGAAGGTGTAAGATTCTTTCTGAACACTCATTTTTTTCTGTATGCTGTCATTTTATACTCTGCCTACGTATAGTCAGGGATAAAAATAAGTGTTAACCAGTGACAGACTGGTCCATGGTAACTTGCTGTACAGATTATCATAGTGTCTTCTGATTTTCATTTATGATGTGAAGTTAAAGAATTATGAGTGCCCTGTGACCTGCAGGAGAATGCAGCACAGCCAGCAGTTCTTCAGCGTTAGCATGGTGAAGTGCAGTGCATCTTGCTTTAAGCTTCTTTGTTAATTTTAATCAAAAGTTGCAGATTAAGCAATTAAGTACATTGTATGAGAGTATTCTCAAACTGAATCCTTTGTGCGTCCCTTTCTGCTTTCTGATACAAAGAGTAGGCAAATATTTGGAGCCAGGGTGCTAGATGAGCACAGAAATTAAATGCAGTTCTGTATATTGCTTTCCTGTAGACAAGGCTGGATTAAAGGCTTTGTGCACTCCCTCAGCACACTTTTCCCTTCCATTATGTTGATTCAGCTGCCTATGAAAGTATGTAAGGGGACTTTCCAGTGAATAAATTCCTGGCAGCACTGCTGACTTGGATGGTCACCTTTCCCCACCTCATTATGGGCTGCAGAAGTGCTGCACAGAGCACACTTCAAGGGGAGAAAAAGGGTGGCCTCCGTGGGCAGGGAGAAATGACAACTGCCCAAGAAACACTTCTGAATGCTGAAGTGCAGCCTGCTTTAGACCAGTGAAAGATCTCAGTTTAAGAAATGGAGTCTTACACCTGATCTCCCTCATGCTCCAGTCCCCCCCAGACTATGGAAGACTGCAACCCTAGGCAGGCGATTCAAATAGACCGGTCTGTCCTGCACAATACCCCAGACAGAGGAATTAATGATGCTGGAGGGAGCTGGGACTGCCACTGCAAGTGAACAGGGACAGGAACAAGCAATATGAGCAGTTCATGAACCAGCTTTGCTGTCAGAAATATTAAGAAAGCACAAGTGCCATATAGACAGACTGGGATGTCTCTATTTTAAACTTGCCAAATCTTATGAGTTCCTCACATACCAAAATACCCTGCACGCTTACATAAACCACCAGCAGCGGGGTTTACAAGAGTCCCACCACTCAGCTAAAACGTTTCCATTTCTAGACCTTATTTTCCTAATGAGTATCATCTCTGTATCATGGAAAAGAGCTTGAGGGGAAACCTAGCTGTGCAATGGGTAACCTCAGAAGTCAGGAATGAAATACATATAACCCCTGTCGGGCTGTGCTCAAATCCAGGCTATGATTTTGAAGGACTTGATCAGCTTGGCAATTCTATCTATGCTACTTGGATTATTTATACAAGTAAAAATAAGCCTTAGCTTCAGAATATAGCATCTGAAGGCTTCTCAGTAGCACCTCATCTGTTGTTCACATATGATTTTAGTCTGAGTGAAACCACATGGGAATGATGCTGTTATTTAAAAACAAAACCTCCTCAACACTTTTTTTTTTTCTGAAAGATGATTTTAATCAGAAAACAACCTGGAGCACATGTTGGCGGGGTGATGTGATGGCCTGGGTCATCACAGGAAAAGTCAGTGTACTTTTTATGCCTCTTTAAGCACTGAATTTATTCCATGGGAAGTCAGAGAAAGCAGCCTTCATCAGCTTCCACTCTCCTGGGACTGACTGGGGTTTTAATTATCCACACTGCTCAGCCTATGCCAGCCTTGTTGTAGAAGGAGCTCTAATACAGTCCCTGTAGCATAATTCAGGTTAGAAGAGACCTCATCTGGTAAAACCCTCTACTCAAAGCATGGCTAAGTTAAAGTGAGAACAAGTTCAAGGTCTGAGATATCTTGGAGAAATAAGGTTTGGTGTTTTGTGTTTTGTTTTATTTATTTTGGCATGCACAGAAGGCTAGTGTCTGCAGCTGGGAGTGTTTTACCTGTAAGTGTAGGTGGTGATGGTACACACAGTGTCAGCTGAAAAGCTGGTCCTAGATTGAGCTTAAACCATCATCAGCTGTGCTTTATCAGCAAGACTATGACAAGGCTTCTGCAGATGAAATTAGTTACACTGATTAAGTTTTAACCACCACTTTTAAGAGTAAGCAGAGAGTTTGTCTCTGATACAAAGTGCAGAAAGATTCCTGAAAAACTTCTGCATCACTTTGAGCCTCAGCCAAAGCCAAATGTGGCTACACAGGATAGGGAGGGGTGATGCTCCCAGCAACTTTATGTATGACACTTTTCTGGATGTGATGTAGATGATCACATAAGTTAAGAATGATGAAACCATACATTTTTCATCTTGGTTAAGATTTTACCTTCCACATTGCTCTGATGAAAAAGGGTTTTTGGTGGGGGGGACTTTTTTGGTAGCTTTTTTTTGGTTGCTTGTTTGTTTTAATTAGTGGCTGACATTACATAAATTTTGGTTATTAGAGCATCCCATATTTATTCTTGCATCTCAAGTTTTATATTTCCCTTGAATTTTACTTTAAAGGCCAAGTTTAACTTGGTTTTGCCCTCTTTTATTACTCTGCTGTTATCTCCCATAATTTTAACTTGCTGGTGCTGTCTCTGTTTGCTGTCTGGATAAAGCACTGACAGTGTTACTTAATCCAAGCTGACTGTTATTCCAATTAATTCCTACATTAGCCCTAATGTAAATCTTTGCTAATGAGATTGGTTTTTTAAATTCTCTTTTAATTTTTGGACAATTTTCAAGGGAAATTAGCAGGGAAGGGAATTGCCTGCTTTTCTGCCTTTGTCTTACAAACAGAATCTTGTCAGCCATGGCAGACAGTGTATGTATTTCAATTAGCTTGTAACCTACCTCAGCTTTAGAACTCTAGTTTTAAAACATCTTTATTCCCTTCTTACTATTTCATCATGAATAGATCTAATGAGTGAACATTCCTAGAGATACCTGAGGCCAAGACAGTTTTTCCCATTCAAGTGTCTACAGCAGCATCCTTCACCCCATCTGCTCTGCCTTCTTTATAGCCAGGGTATTGGGGCTGGATATTTGTAGTGCTGCCCACTGCAAGGGAGAACTTGGCAACTGAGAGTCTGTGGTGGTTTGGGTTTTTTTACTGCCTGATACAAAAAATAATTATTTGCAAGTAATTAGTACCAAGCTTTAAGCTGAAACTTGTAAATCTTTGGTTATAATTTGTTTTGAAAGGCTGTTCAAATACTATGCTAATTAGATTAGTCACATTTAT
Organism: Chloroceryle aenea; assembly: GCA_013399075.1. Taxonomy (NCBI): domain Eukaryota; kingdom Metazoa; phylum Chordata; class Aves; order Coraciiformes; family Cerylidae; genus Chloroceryle; species Chloroceryle aenea. The sequence goes on from VWZY01003083.1 coordinate 59,752, forward strand.
ATCCTAATGGGCATTAACAGGGTGCTTTTCCCTCGTGGACTACCAGAAAGCAAATACAAATTAAACCTTGAACCTGCAGAGCCTCAGTGCATGCTAAACATCATGCATGGTGACTAGCCCAGTGGCTTTTTAACAGCATGCTGAGCACACACAGAATTAAACTCTCTATTTACAGAAATTGTTTCACAAATGAAGAGGTGAAGAGATGTGATTATTTTTTTCCTTTCCCACTTCCAAATTCCGAGTTAAATCCAATCTAGCAACATTTTAATGCCAGTGAGGCAGCTTTGCAGTGGGAGATCACACACCACTACCAAATGGCACAAGAGCTAAGGTCACTGCAAATATACTCAGACATACCTCCTGCTCCAGCTTTACAGGACTGTTGTTAGCATGGACAGAGCCAGGTTAATTACATGACACCAAATCCTATCTCCCTTTCAAACCACGACTGTAATGTAAATACTCTTAACAAGCTGGTTTGTTGAACTTCAGAAATCACATACTTGGTCAAAACTAATTAACAGGGGCTTTTCAGAAGTAGCAGTTAAATTAGGAATACTACTTACCGACCACAAAAATGATATTTGATTTCCTCAGATCTTCTGAGAAGTCTAAAGTGAAAATAAAAAATCTTTAGTTGGCAAGAGCTAATTTTAACCTTAGCTACTTTCTGCACTGAATAATCTTAACTGAAATCCAGGTATTGCTGTCTTTCTAGCACCAAGAGTACTGTATGTAGGACAGGTTTGCCTTTTGCTGAAATTGTATTTTTAAAGACAGCTGTTCCTTCTAGTCTGAGTGGCAGTCATAGCTTGAGTGTATCGGTACAGAAGGGGATCTTGCAGCATCTGAGCCTGCTGGGATTTTATTACCCCTCTGACTTATTCACTTACAAGACATATTAATATACCTCGTGCAATTTTGGATTTTATGTGGCATGTACATTTCTTATTACCTAAAATCATGAGCCATAAAAGGTTGTGATTAATCCTTTCGTTCCTCTTAGACTGACAGCAGCTCCTGCTTTCCAACATGTTTCTCATAACTGCCAACTTCTGCAAACACCTGAGATCTGATGTTAATCAACAGTAATATTTTTCTAATAATTTTGTATCCACTGGCCTAAAGAGTGTGGAAATATCTTTCAGAAGCTTTCATTTGCATTCAAAGAGAATTCACATGAGAAAAATCTTTTGAGATGTAACTTTCACAATATAAATAACTTGAATTCACTTTACCTTCCAAGTAAATAAAATTCTATTTAAATACAAGGGGCAATTGGAGGTTTCAAAATTAAATGGCAAATTACACTGAAAAGGAAACTCACCTCCTGTGCTCTCATAACCAGAAAAACTTGACTGCTCTTCATCCTGTTAATTAAGCAATTAAGCAATTGAAATGGATATTCTTCATCGTTTGCAATTCCTCTTATGTGCTTATCTGTACATCTTGGTATCCCCTCCACATTCTAACCCCCCTGTTTCAATCTATGTTGAGATTTGGTTAACGAGATCAGAGAAATGCTGTCAGCACTGTTTCAGCTGGTAGAACACGAGCACAGAGAACCCAGGATAACTTGTGTTTTTACAAGGAGCAGCTTTCTCCGTGTCCAGCTGCCCAGTTCCAGCATGATGCACAAGCAGTGTGCATGCTGAACTGCTTCCAAAATAACTATGGCAGGACAAGCAGATGGTAGTGGGAAGGCAATACTGGAGTAAGCTCTAGAAGTGAGATACAACATAAAGATTAAATTTGGACTTGAATGTGTTTACTTTCAGAATGCAACGCAAGGTGTGAGTTGTTACAAAGGCTGCAGAGATACAAAGTGGGATCATGCAAGGGGAAACAGGGAACTTTGCATGTTTTCTTTTCCTGATGCTTAGAAACAGAATGGTTTGGGTTGGAAGGAACCTTAGTATGTCTTTCTGATGTAGAGACAAGGATGTTGTGCAGCAGTGACAAACAGTTGTGCTGTACTGTACGTGAGAACAGCGGCCAACCCATGAGGAGGAATTGCCCAGCAAAAATGCCAGTGTGGGAATCTTTGTTACTCTTATAGATCAGAATTCTATGTATGCTGGCCACAGTGCAGGCTCTGTAGTGTCAGTACACTCTCACCATCAGTGCTTTCATCTAGACCCTAAGCTATCAATAACAGCACTGACAGTAGCATGTTTGGATCACCGAGGGCTACATTATCCTAGTCCTCTCGGAACAGCAGGGGGTTAGCAAGCTGTAGTTCCTTACCCTGGTGTTTCAGTACGCTGCCAGAAATAGGCACTGCTGCTCGTTCATGGAGCTGCAAGAAGGGGGGAAGTGAAAGGAGCAGTGTGGGCCACAGAGCAGCCAAACTGCTGGCCACTGTAATTTGTGAGGTTCTTGCACTACCCTTGCAGATCTCTCCTTGTGCTCCCATTATCACTGGAACAGAAGTACCCTTCGTTAGGCTGAAGGGCCATTACACTGGCTACACAGGATTCACAGGGACTCTCAGCCTGTTATACTACAGCAAGAGAACTGCCATGGTGGGGGGAACAAAAAATGGGAAGAGAAAAAAAAGGCAAAATTAAAAAAGCAACTGGATCTACTAAGGTTGCAGGAGAGTATTTCAAGAAAAAAAAAAGTCAAATAAGACATTAATCTCTTTCCTCAAATTCAAGTGATGGTATTACCCCTACATGTTTGGGGTTTTTTGGTGATAATAATAATAATGTCTGACCCTGCGGAGGAGATATTGCATATAAAAGGCCTGGCTTTAGATTCAGCTTCTTATCATACCTTTGAAGGTTTATGGATCAAAATAACTTTAGGCACAAGGCTTAGAGTAAATCAAGAGCATAGTCACAAGTTTACAATCAAGTGGAAGCAGCACTATTCCTTTCAAGTGCTGTTCTTTGTTGTGCCCTGTAACTGCAGAATGAAAGTGCCTCCACAACTCAGATGGGCTGCTCATAGCAGCAGGTGATAGTAAGGGTCAGTTGAAGTCAGGAACAGCTCTCATTTTTTAGAGCTGAACTATTTAAAAGCTAGAGGCAGAACGGAAGGTAAATAATCTATCAGCTGCTTCTATTTAACCAACTCTACCTGCAGGTTAACAAGTTACCCAACCAAGGAGCCAAGTTCACATAAGGAAAAGCCATTCAAGTGAATTCTAATTACAACTCCAAAGCAGGTAAACATAAACTGTCACAGTGACATTGATCAGAACACAGAACATCAAAATAAGGGATTCTGTTTAGATCTGTAACTGCTCAATTTTCAGGGGTAGAAATCTTGCTTTCAGAAGAATTGCCTTTTTTTTTCTCTCCAAAGGGCATCTGTGTCATAATTCTGAGACCACTCTAGGCCTCTAGGTGCTAGAGGCCACTCTAGGTGGCCCTGCTCTGGCAGGGGGGGTTGGACTAGATGATCTTTCGAGGTCCCTTCCAACCCCTAGGATTCTGTGATTCTGTGATTCACTCTCTAGATGTGAGCGAGACCATCAGCCCTGCTGAAGTTGCATGATAAAATAGCTTTCCTGTATTTCAAAGAATAAGTTATTCCATAAAACTTTTTTTAGGCAGAATTGAAAAGCACCTGACTAGGGTGGAAACAAGTCCTGAAAGCCTGGTCTCTAAGGGGAACTGTAAGAAAAGTTAGGACAAATTAGAACAGTTGAGCTACAATTTGTCTTTGATGACAAGGTATTCCTAGTTTTCACTACTCCATACTTAAACCTGACTTAGAACCACTTCCCTTCACCCCTTTCCTTCCAATCTCCTCAAAAGTACAACCAGTTTTTCTGCTGCTCTGGGTAGGGAGCTAGTTTGGTATTCAGCTTGCACCCCTGCCTTGCAGGGAGCGGCCGAGACTGGCACCCTTGTTCAAGCCAGTCACCTCACTCTTACATCTAACAGCAGCCATTGCTGATGGTGTCTTTCTAGCAAGGAGGTGTCTGAACTGTGAATGGCTGAATGTGCATCAGCCTGAAGGTACCGTGCTGCCTGCTTACCCAAGTGCTCTGGAAAATAACTGCTGGAGCACCCAAGGAAAGGTCCCACCAATTCCGAGACTGCTCACAGCACTTGGCACTGTCTTGCCAGCAGGAATGCGGTGACTTAGCAGGAGGACAGTCTCTGTATTCCCAGTCTAGCTGTTTCCATTTAGTAGAAAGCAAGGTGAGGAAGATGATCATCTTGCATGTAATAAGCTCTGAAGGGTAGGCTGTAAATTCAGATGTCTTTGGAGCCAGGTTATATCTACCAGTGTTAGCTGGAAACACATCACTTAGTGGGGCAGAGCTGACCATCTAACTGCTTAAACATTATCAGCAGCACATGCAAATGATTGCTAAATAAGAAGTGTGCTACCTGTAAAGAATCTCTTATCTGACATTTGCCTTTAGAGTTGGAAAGCGCAGGCTCCTGACTGTATTCTGCCTGCTTGTCATTTATCTCATTATTAGTAAATACCTGACTAGTAGTAGGTACTGCAGAGGTTAATGAGTTTAAGCTGCTGCCTGTCGTTGCTAGGTTGTGAAGTAACTTCCATAATAAAAAGCCCCTGACAGTAAGTCACAGCAAATAATGAGGAAATGATAGAGATCTCCAGCTCTTTGAGATTTGCTGCTAATGACTTAGGACTCTTAAGTCATATCACTTATTTAAAAAAAGCAATTATTTTTTATCTAGTGAAGGGTAGTGAATCATTAGGATTTAGCAACAGCTTTTCTGAATGTTTATTACCTGATGAAATGAGAGCTGCTTTGTTACCATTAACAACCTCTGCTCCAGTCCTCGATGGAATTTTTTGTAACATGGAAGAGAAATTGTTGCTTGAATGCTTCTTGAAAATAGTGGTGAAAAGCACCTCATACATTTTATTCAGATTTCTAACAGATACAACGAGTTCCTCCTAGAATTTTACTGAAGAGGATAAATAATCATGGATTGAGAAGAAAAGAGGGACTGAATTTAAAATACAGCACGATTGTTGCCTAAGATTATGCTCCATTTTCAAGTTTGAATTTGAGAATGTAAATATTCAAAGGAACATATCAGACACAAATCAGTTAAACAGAAAGCACTTGTTTCTCTGCCTAAATATATTTAAGAACTGAACTTAATAGGGAAGAAAAAACCAAGCATAGGCAAGCATAACTTTAACTTGGACTGCCCTAATGTATACAGTAGAGAGCACAGGCAAGACCTGACTGTGTAGCTTGATCAAGGCAATCTCATCAGTCTCCCCTCGATGGGAATGCAGGCAAATAACCAGCAATTTCTCAGCACACTGCAGTTATTGAAACCTCCCTTTGCTGGTGTTAGGTATGCAAAACCCTCATACCCCTGTAGCATTTCATTTCTTCAAAGAACACTAGAGTTCCACATAAATCTTCTCTGTATTTCCTTTGGGAATAGAGGTAAGAGCATTATTTCCATCTTGGCAGAGATATGAGGTGGCTTGTCAAGGTAAACACAGTTATATATAGAAGCAGAACTAGGTTTAGGACTTAAATTTCTAGTTTCACCTCTTCAGGCTGTGTTTTATTTACTTTATTAAGGAGCAAGAATTTAATATTGAATGGAATCTCAGATGGCTGCAGATGATGCTTCTACATCTAGTACCCTTAAAATAAACTTTAGCTCTCCACTAAATAAGCTCTTCCATTGATGAATAATAGCTGAGAGAATCAGCAGTATGAGATGTCTTGAGCACCATCTGGATATACAATTTGTCTGCTTCAGCACAGTCCGCTCTGTCGCAGTCTGTATGGTTTTAGTTTGATGTGCTTGCAACTGGATTTAAGAGGGATACACCTAATCACAGAGGGTGGTCGTTCAGATTAGCTGTATGCAGCCTCTAGTTACACAAAGGTGGAGATCCCAGAGTGGTGTCCTTACATATACTGCAAAACATAAAGACCCTGAGCAAGCTGTACCTAGGCAAAGTTAAGCACCAGAAGAAATTTGGGCTAGTCAGAGCTCAGCTGTGGTATTTGTCTTCTAAATTCCTGTTTTCTTCCTGTAAATGTTTGGCTTTTATGAGAGATGCTGGGTTAGCTGCAGGTTTTAGGCGGGGACAGTGGTCCCTGGGAATGGATTTTATGAACCATACCACTTCTTGCCATTGAAACTGCTTTATGACTCTGACTTTTTGAGGCTCCCCTGCATTCTGCCAGCTGAGTGTTAATGTATGCCTCTGGAACACAGGGTGGCTATGCCCTGACCTCCTCTGCTCCACAGCTAACCAAGGGGTGTAAATACGATACAGTCTGAAAACACTCACACTGACTTCAAGCTTTTTTTGGCCCAAAAGGTTTATCTTGCAGAGTTCATACTGCTCAGCAGAATGGAGTTGTTTGTGTCAAAAGGGACTAATGGTGATTAAGATGACAACAGTTACTTGAGGTGCTTTTGCTTTGCTTGGAGTGCAGACAACTAGGAAGTCAAAAAAATACATCTGCAATTGGAATAACATCTACAAAATGCTGACAGATGTTTACTGTAGAGTGGGGGGGTTGAGTCTTTTAAGTTCTGTAGCTTTTTTTAATAACAAATACATGTGATTATTAAACATTAAAAAAAAGAAAGCAAACTTTATTTAGTTTCATATTGATTTCTAGCCACTAGAAATAATTTCAAAGAAATTAACTTGTAAGGGGAAACTTACCAACCAAGTTATGCAATCAGCACACCCCTCCCAGCAGGGTCGCAGCCTTTTGCATGGTCAGAGAAGCCTAAGAGTGCTCTGGAAACCAAACACTTCATTTGCAATTTTCACAGGAGGTTTAAAAGGCCAGACTAGAGGGGACAGCATTATATCCAACTTGAAGAATTGCTGGGGCTTGATTTTTAAATATCTTTGTGTGGTGAAGACATGAGCCACTTGACACTCAGTGTGTGCATAGCTATTCTCTACCACACGTTTAAAACCACCTCTCTCACATACAGTGTGCAGGTACTTTGCAGTAGACCTTTATTTAGAGAAAGCTCCCACTGCCTGCAAAACTCTTCCCAGAAGTTACTGCTGTTTTCCCTTTAGCGTTGTTCTGCCTGTAAATGCCCATCACTCCTTAAGATTCCTCTCAGTCTGGAGTATTTATGCTGCTTGGTATAATTCTCCCAGGGCTTTTTGTTAGGGCAAGCCGCTGCCGCGCAGGAGTGCAGCGGGGGACCTGCCAGTGCTTCTGACCAACCACCCGTGCTGCTCAGCTCCCTCCCTTGGACTGCTAGTGCCAATCCTAGCCAGCAGACCCCGCAGGTCACCCACTGTTGGCAGGCTCTTTGCTCTGAACTGCTGTGCTGCCTCCTGAGAGCTGGATTTCAGTGGTTTGATTTCTCTTTGGCTGATTTGGGTGTGGGGTTTATTTCACTTTTGATGAGAGGCTTTTCTGCAGGCCACTCACCAGTCCAAAATGAAACAGATCTCTGCACAGAGAAGGATCTTATAAAAATAAGACCAATGTGTAGCCTCAGATCTTATGATTTGCTGCTGTTCAAAGTTGACAGCTGTGCTCAAAATTCACCCCTCAAAGACCTGCTCCCCTTTACATCTGACCAAGCATATTCCAGGTTTGCTAGAACACCTAGTTATGCTTTGTAACGTTCAATATGGGACTCTTACACTATTTCTAATTAACTTCTCTGTTAAGAAGGAATTTAACTATGGGAAGAACCAGTCCACTGATCTGAGGTGCACTGCTGTGAAGGAATGCTAAAAGTAGGCCACTTCTCACTCCTTACGACGGGTATTTGAGGCCAGGCTGACAGCACAGTCACAGGATACATAGGGAGGAAAAAGACATCAAATAGGAAACATGGTTTCCTGAAAATACACAGAGGATTTGTACTTTCTTTAAAGTGTTTCCTGTGTATGCAGAGGAGCTACTATTCTGTTTCAATATGATATAAATATGTTAGTTGAAGAGCAGTTCTGTATTGGAGTAAATTTCTGCTGTTTACTAAATGGGAATTCAGTTAAACAGCTTAGTATGTAAACATAAACATGTATAGTATGTACTTTGAAAGTGATGAAGAAATATTAAGAGCTTTTATAAAAGCTTTCTTCTTCAGCTATTTAAAATGAAGGTATTGATGCTAAATATTTTTAAGGAAGGGCTTTGGCAGGGGTTTAGGGATGCTGGACTATGTGAAGAGAAGCCGGCCGCAGCCCCGAGCAAGGTGCCTAAAGCCGGGAGGTGTGGTGAGGGGATTTAAAATACACCTTTGCATTTGTTTATCAGCTTTAGGTGCAGTATGAAATGTTCTGATGTGGATCCTGTTTGCATCAGCCGTGTGGGATGCCTGATAATCCCCAGGAATTATGCAAGCTCTCGGGGCTGTAAAGGTAGATGTGTCAAACACAGAACTCATAAATTTATCTGTGAAGTTGTGTTTTGTGCACAAAAGGGTAAGGCAACTATTTGCCAGCAGAGGGGCAAGCTGGTGTGAAGAAAGGGGGTATGCTATCCTGCTGCCCTTGCCTTGAAAAGAAGGGTGAGCTGCTGTAAATTGCAATGCTTTTTTCTACAGACACCTTCCATAAGCCAGGTTATTCTAGGTTATTGCAGAACTAGCCAGTGGAGCATAAATGCAGCATGTCTTGAAGGATGCTGCTGTCACTGTTGTTTAAATCTCCAGTAACTCATGTGAGCTCACCATCCTTGTAACCGAGTCCTGGGGCCCTGTACTCCCCACCAGAGCTGCCAGTGACAACTTCTGGCTCAAAAATCAGAAAAGAAATGGGGGTGCAAAAACTTCCAGCTAAGCTTGGCAGTTCAGTGCCCTTTGATATATTGACCAACAGAAGTAAATACAAATAACACTGTGAAAGGAGGAGCAAATAACTTCCTGGCATTTCAAAGGGAAAATGCAGGCTGTGTCTAGGGCAATCTTTCTTGCCCCTTTTGTCATGGTTTGGAGGGGGAGGAGAGAGCATTAGGCTTCCATTCACCCACCTTTACCACTGTGTGGATTGGGGATTTTGAGAGAGAAATAATGCTTCAGGCTTACAAAATGATATAGAAGCACCAAAATAAACTTGGTTTGAGCTTATTAAGGGAGCACTTTGTAGCAGGCAAACTGTAGTACTTTGTTTCTAGAACTGATTTTTTTGAAGCATTTAATAGGATAGTTTCCATGGCAACTTGAACTGAACAGATTGTTCATTGACTTCAGTACATTTCTATTAAACATATTTTCTCTATAGTTAAATGGATGCTTATTCATGATCTCTTCTTGCAGATCCTTACACTAGATTGGACTCCATCTTTCTCTTTAACAAAAACAAAGGTTGGGGGAAAAGTTTCACAATCCTTCTCCGAGTTTCCTAGGGTCCATTTTCTTTTCTATTGCCTACTTCTGTTTTAATCAGTTCTCCTGTAGAAAGAGGATTTGAAATTCAAATTGATCCAGCTGCCTATCAGCAAAATGGACTGCACAGAAATCTTCAGCATTAAAAGCCCAAATGGCTCTGGATATTCTTGGTTGCTTTACTGAGGCCTGCAAGGATGAAAGCTGTGCAGAGTGTGAATGGAAATGCTGTTACACCAGAAGTCCCTTATGCTCTCAAGTGAAGAGGAAGCACATGATTAAGACAGTATGTTCCATCTTACCAATCCTTAGAAATCTCTAAGGTGTGGGTGTCAGGGGGATGGGGCCAGTTGCTTTTCAGGTGTCCAGGGATAGGACAAGAGGCAATGAGCGCAAACTGGAACACAGGGACACGAGTTCCACCTCAACAGGAGGAAATACTTTGCTGTGAGGGTGATGAAGCCTGGAACAGGCTGCCCAGAGTGGTTGTGGAGTCTCCTGCTCTGGAGACTTCCAAAACCTGGCTGGATGTGTTCCTGTGCAGCCTGCTCTAGGTGAATCTGTGCTAACAAGAAGGTTGGAGCAGATCTTCAGAGGTCCCTTCTGACCCCTACCATTCTGTCATTCAAGATCTGATCCCTTTGTTGACTTATTCAGTGTTTATCTACTTTTCAAAGGTAGCTTTAGAAGTCCCAATGAAAATTTCTCCTGCTAACTGACATAGGCAGTTTGCTCTTCATCATGTTGGAATGTCAGCCTCTGGAGTGCTGTGTCTGAAGGGTTACATTAATTACTTGGATTGAATCTGATGTAGAGAAAATGGAGTCAAAGCAGAATGGCAACTGCTGTGAAACCTAGCAAGTGGAGGAAAATGCTATTTGGTATAATCCACAGAGCTTTTAAATTTGCTGTTGCCCATTAGTTTTAGGAATATTTTTGTTCTGCTTCTGCATTGAAAAGACTTTCAGGGCCTTTTGATGATGCCCCTTGAATATTGAGGTTTCAAGTGATGACAATCAGGCCAGAAACGTCGTTACAGTCTCGGTAGCAGTGGAGGCTGCTTTTCATCAGCTCACTTCAAGCTTTCCTCCTGCTCCCTAGATCTGTGTGTGCTCTGGGTGGGAAATGACAGCGAGTTGTAAGGAAAGTTGTCACTACATGGCAACAACTTTTAATCAAGAGCTTGTTTCCTCTCGTTAGAAGAGACTCCTAAGTCTCTTTGAGGGCTTTTTTTCCCCCTGCTTCATTTTGGTTTTGCTTGTTGCTTTTCAAGTGAGCTGTCACATTTTCTAATTATAAAACGTTCTGCACTTGCAGTAAGGATTGAGTTACACAATTTTCTTAATGCAATAGATTGCTTGTCACTGCCAAACAGAAAACCTCTTATTATCTTTCAGTCTTTTTTACATCTACTTTCCCTAGGTCTTTGACATACTTGTGGAGAGGCAATCTCTCCCTCTCCTCTGCATGTGCCATTGCATTTACCTAAATGCTGAGTAGCTGCAGCTTGATACTGGGGGAACATGGAAATGCCAGTTATCAACTGGTCACTTCCTCTGAGGCACAAAAATGCATTTTCAAGTTGTGTAGATGTAAAATATATTCATTCCCCCCTCCTCACCCCAAGTATTAGAGAGGCTAAGCGTATTTTTTAAGGTTTTTACTTTGTTTATATATATTTTTATACTTGTATAAATATATATTTTTATTTACTTTATACCTGATTTTCATGTTTCCTGAGTTCTCAAGCTGTGGATTCTGTAAGCACTTGTTCAGGAGTGTATTAACTCCACAGTCGTCTGACTCTGTGCTTTAACTTTATCTCTAATTAGTGTAAATATTCCTCAGACTAATGTTGTCTTGAAAGCCTTGCTTTCACAAGAAAAATAATTGGATGCTCCTTTCTTCTGAAACCCTTTGCTAGGGTTCACTGATGCCAATTTTTCCATACTCCCTTTTGGGCTGAAGGCAGGTGAAATAAGCCAAATGGTGGGTTCCTAATTAAAAATCCAGTTCCTAAAGATAAAACTTCTCTGATCTCTGGAAGAAAGCAGCATTATATTGACAGGCTCTCTGGCATAGATGAGAAGTTGAATGGCATGTGTAAATGAACACAGTGAGTAGTGCAAACCTGGATCACACTTGGGAGCATTCCAGCAGCAAAAGACAATCCTTACTAAAGCAGACACTGCTCACAGCACAGAGTTCTGCACGTTGAGCATATTCTATAAGGCACAGGTTTTCCCTCATTAGAAGCTAGGCTGTTGCACCCAAAAATGAGTGGCCCCAAACATATTCCTGATGTCTTAATAATGGTGAGAATATCTCAAATTTAACAGATGACTGTGCTTTTATGGTTTTTTTTCAATCAAGTCATGAGTAGTGTAATCATTACTCTAGAGATTGCTACCACATCAATCTCTGGCTGGTTCTTCCACAAGGCATTCTCAGTAAGAGGTGCTGTCTGCTTTTATTATTTATTGTTCAGAAGAACTCATTCTGCATAGTCATTCTAAAAACCTGGATGATTCCTTCTGTAATACAGGATCTGACAGCTATAGATCAGAAAAAATAGTTAATAGTGATTTGGAGAGAAAAAAAAGTGTGTTGCTTTGGTTTTGTTTGGTTGGTTTGCTTTTGAAGTATTTCCCTGGTGCCTTTCACTGCTGTAGGGACTTGGTGATTACAAGTGTTCTCGTTCTTGAAGCACTCATGCATAGCCAGTAGGAAACAATCAGCTTGCTTTTAATTTAGTTACAGGAATTTAATTGAGCGTTCATTTATAAAATGGACAATACAAAGCTCAAGCTTTTTCCGAGTTCTTTTTAATTGAGTTTCCCCTGTGTACTGCTCCAGGAAAGCCAGATCTTAGCCTGCATTAGTGGTGCTTTGCACTCCTCCAACAAGAGATACTGAGTGTTCCTGGAAGCACTTTGCTGTGTTTTGGAGCACCTCTAATGATGATTTCATTGGTAGCTGGAACCACACTGACTCTCCTTGCTCCTGCCTGCCAGTAAGAGAGGTTGTTCTGGAAGAAACATCTGAAGAGCTCTGATACTTCTCACAAGGGCTCATAGCGATAGGATAGGGGGTAATGGCTTCAAATGGGGAAGGGGGCAGTTTTAGGTCAGAAATCACTCTGAGGGTGGCAAGACAGTGCAACTGGTTACCCAGGGAAGCTGTGGATGCTCCAGCCCTGGATGTGTTCAAGAACAGGTTGGATGGGGCTTTGAGCTTTGACCCACTCTAGTGGGAGGTGCCCCTGCCTATGGTAGGAGGGTTGGAACAAGATGATCTTTAAGGTACCTTCAAACCCAAACCATTCTGTAATTCATTGTTGGCTTAGTTACAGTGGAGATCTCCCTGTCTCTTTCCAAGAATGAGAAAATGCAAAGGTGTCTGTGTCTGTTTCAGCTCTGCCAAGGGATACTCATCCCCAGCTGTGGCTTGGTCTTCTGTACAGGTGGTGTAATGCTCTAACCCCCAACTCCTCTTGCTCGGTGGCTACCAAGACACTCTGCTAAAATTCATCTGTTTTTAGCAGCTCAGCTGTGCAAGGTTGCTTAGAAACCAGCCTTCTCCTCCCCCACATTCTCATGACAGATTTCCTATGCAATGCCATCACTGCATGACACATTTGTATCCAGACACGCGTCCCTTTTCCACTTGAGATTCTCTGAGTAAAGGTTGTTGGTGCTTCATGTAATTCGTAAATCGCTGAGCTATGAAATCATTGCCCCAGTCAAAATGAGCTCAAGTTTTGAATGCCAGCAGTTCCTCACTCCTGAATTTAGTTATTGAACTTTTCTGCCTGAGAGTAATTTCTAGCTTTTGGTTTTCTGACTGGGTAGCTAGATGGTATCACGACCTCATGGCAATCTCCACTCCCTTCTTTGCTTTCTATACAATACTTGCTTGTACCAAGTCTGAATTTAGACAGTAAGAGCTTTTGGCTCCAGTTGGTTTCTCCTCTATATTTTCTTTATACTTGTACACTGTATCTTATATGAACTGACTACAAAAACATTCATCAGTATAGAAATATTCCTATTTTTTTACATTTCACTACTAAGTATCAAACATCCCAGCCTGCAGCTGAAGAGAGTCCTTGTCAGCCACCTCGTATTTATATATCCCCCTACGACTGGAGAGTTCTTAGCACTATTTTTGCTTAAGTTTTCCTTCTCTGTTTGATAACAGAATTGCAAGGTGTTGGTTTGGCAAAGTAATGAGAGAAGCTAACTGTCACAACTGGCTGAAAGGGTGTTTGCTGGTGACAAAGACAAGAAGGTCCCATTGTGGTGGCCTTGTCTGGTGTCAGAACGTCAGGCAGCATCATTTACAGTACAGTTGGTGCTTTAATGGCCTGTGCAGTGTATCACCAGTGAATCGTAGAGTTTGAAATTGTAAATCAGCATAGCTGAGATTTCTTTCTGTTAGTTTTATTTTGCAACTAGAAAACCTGTGCTTATTCTTTGAGCAGCATTTCAAATGATATGAACCAAGAGTCTGCTTTCATTAGTGTTCATACTCTGTCATAAAGATATATTTAGAATGTCATTTAGAAGTAAAACCTAGTAACAATATAATCTAAATAGGATTTAAATATATATTCTGCTTTATTAGGGTATAAAGGCCTAAACCCTACAATAAAGAAATGTGTAATACAATCAAGACAAAGATGATGAAAAATTTCCGAGTTTCCTAGGGTAGGAATATTTATGAGAGCATGGGATTTAAAATGGGATTTGGAGGCAGGGGTCAGCTCTGTGCTTGAAAAAAGCTGAACTGAAATCACAGAGCCAAAAAGAACAGTGAAAGGATCATAAAGTAACACACATGAATAGAGGTAGAACATGTAGCATGTTGCAGGTGAGGATAAAGCATGCACTGAATACTTTGAAATAAAACAAATGAACCAACAGATGATAGTAAAAGAGAATTCAGCTTTGTTGGTCCTGATTTTGTCACTAGCTTTAAAATTTCCCAAGAGAAGCTGTCCCTTGTGAATAACAAGGGAAGAGGTGACAACATTCACAACTGCATTTAGCTCGGTGATGAGAGAAACACAATGGCATCCTTGGCCAAGCTGCTCACAAATTTAGAGAGGTATTTGTGGTATTCGTGAAGACAATGCAAGCAGAGGTGTGCAAAAGTGAAAGGCAGGAAGCAAACACATAAACCCATCATCCTTAAGTATGGCAGAGTGATTGGCAGGTAGCCTTAAAAATTAATTTTTTAATTAAAAGTAATGCTGTTATTCTTAAACACTTTTTCAAGGAGAGAATGTTTGATTTGTTTTTAGTTAAATTTCACACTATACTTATGCATGCTTCTCTCTTGAAAAATGTTTTACTTCCTCATCTTAAATACACTGTAACCTTCCAGTGCTTTACAACAATCCCATTTACCAACGTTCTAATATTCCTGGAGGAAATCCAGCAACGTACAGTAATGGAAGATACAGGCTCTTAATACCACAATACTCTTCTCATAACCAGACAGCAACCTCCACAGCTCCCAAATATACTTATGTTGCACTTTAAGAGTACCTAAACCAAGGGGCTTTTTAAGTTCCACCTTGTTCAGACAAATTTTACAGCATGGTGTGTACATAAGCTAGCAAACTGTCTCGAGAGAGGCCGTACATACATAAATTACCTGATCATCAAAGTCAAATTCTGTATACACAGCATCTCCAGAATCCATAATCAGACTGCAGTCGAGTTCATTTGGCCCTAAAATAGGAAAGAAAATCAGACTTTAGAAATGGATTGGAACTTTCTGCTGTTTGTGATGGAGCAGTGTAATGCCTCCTGCTGTCTGTATGTATGCAAAAACTGCTCCACAGAAGGATCCAGGTGTGCCAGAGCTCCCAGGTGACTGGTATTCCACTAGCAAAGCCTCCAAAGCATCCACAAAAGCTACCACAGATCTTAAGAAGAGGAGGTCTTCCTAGAAGGTGAATTGCTTCAGCTAAGCATTGATGCAGGAACACAGCAGCATGCTTCCAGCATCAGCGGTCCCCGTTCCTATCCCACCATGCCCCTTTGCAAAGCCACAGTGTGGCTCTGCCTCTTCTCCCCACTGCATTCCTCCAGCAGCATCAGCAACTCCTGCAGCCTCTTGCCCCGGGGGTGACAACATTCAGTTGCTGAGAAGCCTTGAGGTGGCTGAGCTTTGGAGCTTAGCCTCGGGTGAACTGCTGAGGGTACAGGGTAGGAGAAATTGGGCTTGGTGTTTCAAGAAGTCACGTGGAGGGGTGGTCATTGTGACCTTCACTATCCCCACGTGGGGAGCAACAGGTAACAGCAGGGGAAGTATAAGATGTGTGTTGGATTGTGCCCTTGTGTCCCGGGTCATGCAAGATCACTGATGAGGAAGAGAATCCAACTCCTTTCTCCCCGGGTTACAGGTGTCTCAGCTTGCTATGATGCTCCTGCAAGCACTGGCCTTGAGGATACCTCTTGCTGACCTGGAGGTGTTTCTCCCCACTAGGGGTGTTTGTATGGGTGGCTCTGTCACCACCACTACCAATAGCAGATTTTGCAGTGCAATTGGTGTCGGATGCATTTAAGCATTACCTGCCTTTGTTTGCTTTTAAAGTTTACATAGTAATAATCTATGTAGGTGGTGAACTAAACATCATCTAGAGAGGGAACAGGAGAGGAACTGGGTGTTATGATGACTAAAACTGCACTGCCTGGTGGTGATGATGATTCCTGGGTGTCTTACTTTGCAATTCATATTCGAGCTGATGCCAGATTCATCTTTGATGCAACTCTTTAGACTATGTAAAAGACACCAAGGAAAGACTTGGGTCTACCATCTGCTGGTGTTTTTGTTGTGCTTTTTTAGTTGTTGTTTTGGTTTGGATTTTTTTTTTCCCCTAACATTCATGTATACTTTGATAGAAAAAAATAACAGGAAGAGTTTATACTCTTGCTACCATAGAATGTCCCATGTACATATGCAACGTGTTCTCCTGCATCTAAACTTTATGGTCTTTTGAAAATACCTGTCTGTAAAATATATCCTCAACTAAACAGATTTACAACTGCTGAGACAGTCTTTGGTTTAAAATGTATTTTACCCAGATGATACCTCACTCTTAACACTGTCACCATTGATAACATAATTTAACTAAGCCACAGTCGTCCCCAGCACTGGCCTACCTTGACACATCAATCACTTTTAAAGCCACTTGTGTGCAAGGATTTGATTAACTGTCACTTAACTAAAAAGAGCAGTGTGTATCCTTAGCTAGAAACATTAGCATGAAATACAGTGCTGCAAACTCAAATGTAAAAGGTCAGGCTGAAAATGAACACTCATGCATAATGCATCTTAAGTGGTAAAAGCCATCATGGTCATACAGTTTTAATATTGTCAAGCATCTTAAGGCCTTTTTTTCTTGAACTAGGACACCAGTTTCCTTGGGAAGCATAGTTTCTTCCTAGGGAATACTCAAGGTCAGAAAAATTGAAAATATGTACCTTTTCTTTCTTGGTTCAGTGGGAATTGACAGAAGCCATAACCATCTATCACTGAACAGAATACAGACTGCTCTGTCCTTTCAGACTGCCTACAGACAAACCTCCCAGAATGGGAGGGAGGCAAGCAGCTACTCCCAGGACAGGATAAAGTAATGAGGGGACACAGCACAGCACTTGATATCCCTGCTGCAGTATGAATAAATGATGAATAGTTGCTGTTCTGCAGCTCAGTTGGCTGTTGGAGGGAGTTTTGGACTAAATCTAAACCAGGTCTTCTAGAGGAGGACAGCAGGCTCACTAATGCTGCTCTGCCTGGCTGCAGAAGAATACCAGGCAGCCACTTTGCAAGATACTGGGAGTCAGGGGGCTACCTGCAGGTAGGCAAAGCCACTGGCAAGGCTAAACCCCCAAATGACCTGAGCAACTGTACTGCTTTCAGGAGGGGAAACTCAGCAGTGGAAAGAAATGAGGAAATCCATGAAAGCCTCACTGCCATGGAGAAGTAGCTTGCACATACATGATCTGTAAAGGTACTCTTGTGACTTGAAAATAGGCTTTCTCAACCCCAGTGCATGTATAAAGTTGAGGTAAAGGAACACAGGTAACTTCCACATTCCCTGTGTTTTCACTGGGGGAGAAAACTGAGAGGATTTGATTAGCATTTGTAGAGGAGGGTTCATGGTTAAATCAGTTGGAAGTTTTTATTAAATCTCTGTTAACTAAATAATCATCTCTCCAGGCAGGAGCAGGCTGCTGGAGAAAGCAAGCAGATGAGCTAGAGTGTGCTTCCTTTTCTGTATCTTGACACTGAAGGCTTAAGTCATGAAGACTTGTCTCCCTAGGAAGCCAAGAGGGTCCAGTGATGCAGCACTGGGGGCAGAGCTGTATTAATGGGTGGCTGCAGTTGTGCAAGGGTGTGCAGACAGGAGCTGCCCTGCTGGGTCTGATGCTCAGGGAGCACGGACTCCCTGGCCTGCAGAGGGGTGCCAGGCTTGTCTAAGTCACTCCCTTCACCATGAAGCTGTATTTTTAAGTGTTATGCTCTATTTTATGTATCCTTTGTTGCTACCAAGCTGAACTGCACAGGTTTGATGATGGAAAGCTGAGAGGGTATGGTTGTTATGGGCCAGGGTGTGACTCCTGCCACACCAGCACCAGGGGCATCAGGGCCATAAATGGCTCTGGTCCCATCAAACACTTCTGTGCTCAGAGCCTGGGCGTGTGGCATGTCCCTGGAAGTGAGTTCATCCTTAAGCTTCCATGAAGGTGTCTGTCAAGCACTGCTTTTTACAATTCACTGAATTAATTTGTACAATGAAACTAAATTATACTGTTCAGTCTAAATTTATCTGCAACTGATTGATCCTCCCATAAGGAGGTAGCTATACCTCATCGTGCAAGTTAATTAAGCCTGCTCCTTGGGCCACTTGTATTTTGGCAAATCAACTAATGGATTCCCAAGCCTTGCTTAAATCTATTACTTATGGAAAACCCTGGTAGCAGTTCTGCTCAGTACGGTTCAGTGGCTCAAATGTGCCCACACTTGTATTTGAACACTGTAGTATTTTCAGCATGGTCATAACATTAACCTAAGACTATCCTGTAAAAGATGTTGCTTCTGCTAGCAGCATGTTTAAGCTCAATAAAATAAAAATGTCATCTTTATGGAACATGCTCTGAAGCACCATCTAATAATTCAACCAATACTTGTTGTATGAACCTACAAACACTTGGGCAAAACAAATACTTGGATGAATTTCAAGTGAAATATAATAGAAATCATTTACTGAAGGACTGATTAGCATTAGAAAGATTACATGTTAATTTTGTTCTCAGTAAGAAGTATCTAATACAAATTTTATTGCATCCTTACACTGTTTCATGACAGGTTGTTGCTCTTAGCAACAGTCTTAATACGTTGTAGAAGGCAACAAAGAGAAAGCTGTATTATTCTATATTCAGTTATTTCTTTCAGCAGTTGATTACAAATGGATTTTACAGGTATAACATCTGAATTTGATTCATGTGGAGGCATGAAAATATTAGCAATATTATGTTTACATTAACCACCAGTAACCAAAATATATTGCAAAGTAACTAAAAAGATTAAAAGACAAAATGAGAAGAAGGCAATGCTGGAATTGTACCCTGTAGAAATTAACCACCTTGTCTCTGGATCTCTAGAAATCCTACTTCAGAACTCCTTACTATTATTGGTGCTTAGGTGAGGTACCAATTAGGTGACTGCAGCATGACTTCTGATGATGCTCTTACCTCTCCAGTTATTTTGGTGAGGAATTCATTAAGTAGATCAGACTTGCAAGGAACTGACTGGAACTCAGAATCACAAACCATTTGTGCAGATTGTTTAGCAGCTGTCAATCTGTCAGAGCCAGCACATTTATGCCCCTTCTTCCCTTTCTTGCTATTCAGTACTTAGCTCACTTTGGTTAGGGAATCCACAAGTTGTTATAACAAATAAAAGCCATATGGTGGGAATGCCATTCTAGGTTTTCAATCCATCTCTTGTCTCTGAGTAAGCTGAAGCACAAAAAAAACTCAGTGTGCCCCTTGACCAAGACAGCAGTAGTCATTACTCTTGTGTGCCTCTTATCTGGAAGCTGACCACTAGAAACCTGTCTGTTTAGCTAATGCACTTCTTACCATTCTCCAACCCCCATCCAGCCCTGATCACCCCCACCTTGATAATCCTTCTCTAGCTCACTTGGGACATTACCAGAATAGCCTTAGGGGTGGGGTGTGTAGGCTTGCTAGCTTGGAACCCCCTTACAAACCTTCACCATAAGTCCCAGTCTTGCTGTCTGGAGCACTGCTCTTTGCAAATGGCTTGCTAGTCAGTCAGCCCTTTGTCAGCAAGAGATCATGGGTGTCATGGTGCTACCAGGCTTCACTGTGATTCACCAGCTCCTTCCTCAGCACCCCCAGATGGCTGCTCCTGGTTGCAGATGACTGGAGCTACCCTGCCTGTCAATTCATGGCAGACAAGTCTTCCCTCAAACAGAGGATTGGGATCACATAGGCAGTTTTCTCTGCAGAGCTAATCGTGGTTTTAATAAAGCTAGTAAATTTTACAGGGACATAGTTCACCAGGAATTTTCTATTTTTTTGTGTGTTGTTTCACAAGACATTTGTAGAGGAGGGTTCATGGTTGGACTTGATGATCCCAAGGGTCTTTTCCAACCTGAATGATTCTAGCTTGTTTCACCTCATCTACCTACATAACCATCACGGTCTACATGGAAGGCAGCCAGGGATGCCATCTGTAAGAAGAAAGTTGTGAAGTTACAAAGGAACATTTTCCTGTTCCTCTCAAGCAAAATATTTCTGACAGGTTTTCAGTGTTTTGAATTTTTTTTAGCTTGTTATTTTACAGTCTTTGGTCCCTCAAACACTTTTTCTTTTGAAACAATTTAAGCCTTTGTAACCACAAGTCATAAATATATAAATAAATACACAGCCTGACTTATGGTCAGAGCAGGTCTCAGAATTAAATTGGTACCAGTTCTGGGGGAGGAAGCATGACTGTTGAGCTCATAGGACTGGGTTTCTGGTTAACACTGAGGCATCACCTGGAACTGAAACAGCTGACAGCTGGAATCATTTTATATTTTAAAATACATTTTAATTATTAAATATGTTTAAAATATCAGTGTTTTACTAAGTAAAATCCTCAGTATTTTAGGGTGAGCTTGTAGCTAAACAAGATGTGAGGCGAGTTGTGTGAAGTTTCTAAATGTAAAGAGAATTTCTTTTGTCTTTGTGCAAATGTTTGAGGTTGGTCTGGCTTTAGTTGAGCACATCCCTCTGTACCCGGGGACGCGAGAGGCATCCCGGCGATGTCAGATCCACCATGAGAAACACTGCTCTTTAAATCTTGCAGTAACTCACCTGCTGCAGCCTCTTTGTTTGCAAACAGCTTATTGTCAACTGCTGAACTTATGTCAAAGAACACTTCTTCCTCGTCTCTGTCTGCGTCGAACTGGTTACAAAAAAGAAAGAGTTGAAAGTCAGGCACTTTCTACTTTTCTGTGGGCTGTCCATTGCTCTAGGTATGAATCATTTTCACTGAATACCAAACTGATTTTGTAAACAATTTTGTGTATTTTAATAGCTTGCCAGATAGAGAAGCTACAATAAAATTGACTTGCTCTCAGAGATCAAAGTTGCAGCCATTGGATGGTTGAAAAAATGGACAGTGAAGAGAACTGAAATGTGATTAGTTTATTGTCCCTTCCTTTCAGAGATTAGCATAATGAACTATTTAACTTGCAAGTGAAACATTTTCAGAAGCTCTTACCTGTCCAAAACCTGGCTTTGTGACATGGATGTGTGTATGACTTCAAGTAGTTGAGCAAAATTCTAAGGGATAAGATTTTTAAAGTCCTGTATCATACAGAAAGGAAAGCTTTCCTTGCTCTAGCAGGAAGCATATTGGCTCAGTGATGAATTTGTAAAATCAGGAAAGCAAACCTCCTTTAAAATGGAAAATGATAATTTTCTCATTATTTTACCCTTTTTTCATTTATTCTATCCTTTGCCTGAATTCTGAGTCTCCCATTTTGTTCTCAGCTCTGCCTGATAGGTTATTTTAATGGCCAGGTGACATGCTTGACAGTGGGTTTGTGTTTTATCATATTTATTAAGCTTCATTCATTTAGGTCAAAATGTATTGAGGCTTTCTTTGCAAAGAAAACTCAACATTTCATTACTGCTGCTCTGGTTTGGTTTTATTGTCCTTATTTCTTGAATCAAAGCCAGGTACATTAGTATGGAAAAAGGGAATACTGTAACCTCAAGGTACAGGAGCAAGCAAATAATGGGTCACTATTTTCAGTCAATCTGTCTTCAGTGCAGTATGTTTTAGGATGCAGAATGAACCCCAGGGCAAAAAGCATTACACTAGCAATTGGCACCCTGTGAACTTCAAGGAGCTCGCTCTTTCCAGTCCAAGACTGCTGAGCCCCTTTTCAGATGTCTTGCCAACATCTGCCTGCCTCGTGGTAAAAATAACAGGCAGGGAAAGCCATGGAGAGAGTAGTTCAAGCCCTGCTAGGAACTTTGCTGTAGAAGTTCATATTTATAGGCATGAAGTTGTTTAATGAGTTAATTTTAGAGAGGTACTGGATTACCTGTCTAACACCCACCACTGCAAAATCAGCATCATTCTTTTCATTATGCCTTATGACCACCTCTGTATTCCTGTAGTACTTAAGGTGTTCTGTCACTGGTAATGGGATTTGCTTTATTCTAGATCTTTCCATCAGAGCCTCAAGATAAAATCAGAGGCAAATATATGCCCAAGAATAATTATTCCGAGTGGCAGATGTCAGAAATCATTCAAAAAGAGAAAGTGCATCAAAGAGATGAAGGATTCTATAAACTGGGTCTGTGTGATGGGAAGAGGGAGGCTGGTGGGAGGGCAGAGTACACTTGAGAGGCAACCCTTGGAGAAAGCTTGCTGCCAACAAGCCCAGCTCTCAGAACCTGTCCAGGTGCTCAAATCTTAATTGGTGTTAGTCTTCCTTTAAAGATTTAGGATCTTAATATTTACCTTTATGCTTAGCTCAGCTCTAGAGTTCCTTTCTGTCCTCGATGAGCCTGCTGTGGTTATCAATATGTGGAGCTTCCTGACTGGTTCTTGAAATGGATTTTCTGGCTCTGACCCTGAGGACCACTCAGAAGTGCACCTTGTGATGCACCACAGTTGTCCATCTGTCTGGGCAGGTATTTATCTATTCATAAGGGGTTCTTTTGCCATTCAGTTTTGATCAAAACTCAAAGCATTTTTTTATTTATAAAGCAGAAATTTGTTTGTGTTCATCTATGATTACATCTTAACTTGTGTCAAAACTGATGCTTATGAAAGAGGAGGTTTTAACTTGAGCTGTTGGGCAAATTATTATCCACACAGAGCAGCTTTGAAGCTCCCTTGTTAATGAGAAAAGAGTATGGGTCTGGTCTCTAGATTCTTCTGCACTGGTCTGTCTCTGAGGAGCTGTGGGGTTATGCTTCTGCTGCTTCCCAACAGAAAATGGACCTGTTTCATTAGGCATGCTAGGAGATATGTCATATGGTATGATGTTTGTGGGCACGTGTACGCATAAAATCCAGCACAGTGTAATCAGGTTGTGTCTGACTGTTACTCCGTAGGTCACACCACGCTTGCAGAGATGACAGGCTTGCTTTCTCATTAGCAGCATTCCTCTGAATAATCCAGTTTACCATGGAAAAAACCCCACATGATCAATCTCAAAATGTTCTGAGAGTTCCAAGAATTTGAAACATCAACTTCCCCCGTTCAAAGAACACCAGCTGTGCTTCAGTACTCTGAAAAATCTGGGCTTTGTAATTGAAAGCCTATATTGTAACCCAAAGAAAACCAGTGCTTTGAACCTTGCACATAGACTGGGTTTTGCCCTCTCAAAACAGGAATTGTAACACCCCGAGCCACAGGAAGGCAAGGTGGCTTTGAGAGAGGAATTTATTTCTGAAAGAAACTAAGTAACCGTGTGAATTCTCTACTTCATTGAATTGCTAAACGTTTTAAAGTGAAATCCTCTGGTAATTATTGGAGGCTTGAGTAAAACAGAAAAGATACTCAAACAATCTTATTCACAAAGCAGTAAAACTGGTCTTTTTAGCAGACCATGCTTAAATCAATTGGTTGCTTTCCCTGCTGAAAGCAAATCCCTGCTTGCTTCGAAGCATCATTCTCTGCAGCTATGATCTGCTGGCATCTTCATGGGTGGCTCAGTTGGATTTTAGACGAGGCCTATGTTTGACAGAAATAGAATTTTATTCAGCATGCCCCTAAAAGCACTTGCAGTACACAGGACACGAAGTGTACTGTTTGTGAGCTGGTCCACCCTGTACCAGCGGTGCAGGAAGAGGCAGAGTCTCTCTTCTGCGTGAGGTCAGCAGGAGTTCAGGTCTGAACTCGCCCTAGAGCGTTTCCCTCAGTGAGGCACTAGAGGGGTTTTGTACTTTGATACCTCGGTTTTGTTGGGCAGGAAAAGATGAGAGGGGACCTCAGAGGACAAGAGGATCCCACTTCTTTCAGGAACCTTCCTAAATCTCTGAGCCAAGAAAGGTTTCATAAACCTTTCTGAAGTCCATTGGCAGCGTGCTTGGTACAAACCTAGCAAGGTCCTTTGCTTGCCCAACATATAAATGTGGAAGCTGTGGAGCAGCAATCTCCACATCACCTCTGAGTTCTCCTGCTTCTCCCTGTAACAAACTGGAGCATGAGAGGCTTTTCCTACCTTTTATCTCCTCAGCCAGTTCAATAATGGTGCTTCTGTGGGAGGAAGAGGTAACAGAGCATCGCCTGGGAGAACGTGCATTTCCCACACCCACGCGCTGCAGTTACACCCCACGCTGTTCTGCTCCCACCTGCTTCGGGGGAACATAGCCCTGGGACTAAAGCAGGAACAAGAAAGGATCTCTGAAGCCTCTAGGGCTTCCTTTCAGTTGATTTTCAGATAGTTTTGCTTTGTTCTGACATCAGGATTTAGTAAAGAAATGACTAGTAGAAGTCATGTACCTCAGTTTATGTTGTTGTTGTTTGGTTTGGTTTGTTTTTAATAGAAGATGAGTGGCATAATGATGGAAAGTTTATCCCAGTTTCACATGAACATTATTGAATTGGAGGATTGGCTGGCACAGTCTTATATAAAAATGCTGGAAAATATTTTCTAGATGATCTGCGTTGTAAATAAAGCAGGTTGTACTTGGTGCTCTCAGAGAGAAAATTACTACTGCTGTTTCTAAACTAGCACCCAAGAGAAGGAGCTTCACAGAAACTGTCCAAGCTGTTGAGCACTGTGAATCTTACTGGTCAGTGGTGTTAAATGCAGCTTTGGTAACACCGTGTATTGAGTTAAAGGGAAAAATGCACAGCAGCTCTTTCCTGCCCTGCATCAGGGATACTGCAGTTAACCAGGATTGCTGGGTGAGGATGAAGTCACTCAGCCTGGCACTGCCCCTCTAGACTGGTTCACCCCCAGTGACACTGCTGGTGTTGGCAGGGGGTTTATCCAAAGTAAGGGGAGATGGTACTAAATAGCCTTTTGAATTGGAGCACAGGAAAACCAGAAGGAAATCTGCTTGCAGCAGACTCAGAGAACTCTGGTTTGTGCACTTTGAAATAGTTAGAAATGGAGAAAGCATAAAAAAATCCCAAGAAAACAGGTGTAGTTAAATAACATCTGCAACAGTGGATGGAAATGTGCTCTATTTTAGAACGTGATCAATGTCACTGCAAAGGAAATAAGCCATGTCCAAATGAAAATATCAATATTTGGCCAATTGTAGTATTTCCATCTACTTCAAAATCAAATAGTATTACAGGAACTGGATGATGAAGGCTCTGTTTGCTCCCTTTGCTGGCAAAGACTCCAACCACAACTGTGCTTCATAGATGCCTGAGTGTTTCCTCGGTCACTGAAAATGTCTCTTGAAGGCTTGCCAGGGCTCTTGGACGTTGGACAAATCTGGTTGGAAAAATCCCCACCCAACCCAGTTGCTCAGAATTGTTTTTTTAAGTCCTCCTCTCAGGTACAGACCTTTGTGGTGTTTGATCTTTGGCTGTGGAAAATAGGCCATCAGACCTCCAGTCCTATCAATAGCACAGGACTTCTCTTCTTCAGACACGGAAGAGTCTGAAGGGAGACTTAGTGGACAGATAGAGGAACAGGAGTTGGGTTGTGCTGCTCAGTTCGAGGTTCTAATAGGATGAACAAACAGGAATGCTGAATGTAAGCCAAGCAATAACACAGCACTGGGGTTTGGTGCAGGGGTGATGGCTCCTGGATGCTCGCTGTGGTGCTAGGATCCACAGCTGGCCATCTGGAGGGACTTCCAGATGGGCTATGGGAAAGATTACTTGACTGCCATGTCTAATAGAGAAAATTAGGTCTGAGATCAGAGAAGGCTGAAAAATGAATCTCTTTCCTGTGGGAAAGAGAAATGTTAGAACTTGTTATTACGTGCAGCAGACAAACTTGTAAGACACGTGGACCAAGAGCAAGCAAGACAAGTCCAGAACTGAAGCAAGCAGCAAAACTTATTCTGATGCCAGTTTCTTGACTGTCTCATTAATCATAATTGGCAATGGATTCCTCGTGCTCTGAGGATTTTAGAGATTGTTCCTAAAAAGATAAATCTTAACACATTCAAATTCAAACAGGAATTCATTCGGGCTATTCTGCAGTCTAAAAGTCACTCCACAGACCCATAGCTGTGACTTTATAGTTCATTAGCCAGCTACATGTGGAAGTGAAACACAGTCCTTGTTTAGGAAGTGGACAGTGTTACCCATCTCTTGTCACCTGCAACAGCAGAATAATTTATTTTTAAATAATAAAAAAGGATGGGAAGCCACAAAAGGGAACATGGCTTCTTGTATCCCAGTTATCCCATGCTTTTAAGAGACCCCAGTTTAGAAGTTGGATTGTACCACTGCCCTTGAGGGCTGGTGTTTTTTTGTTGAAAAGTTGAGAATCCTTTAGCTAGTAACATAATGAGAGCCATAAGTTTGAGCAAGTTATAATGATTTTCAGGTGTCAGTGGCTGCAACTGTGACAAGCACACACTATTTTTATTCAGACTGGTTTAGGCAGAGGTTTGCTCCTGAAGGAGCCAATAGAAATAAGAACTAGTTTTAT
The DNA here is from genome assembly GCA_013399075.1 of Chloroceryle aenea. Lineage (NCBI taxonomy): Eukaryota > Metazoa > Chordata > Aves > Coraciiformes > Cerylidae > Chloroceryle > Chloroceryle aenea. The sequence continues at coordinate 86,230 of VWZY01003083.1, forward strand.
TTTACCCTTGGTCATCCTAAAAGGTGAAGTGAGAGACACACTTGAGTGTACAGGGCTGCTTTATGATTTTCTGGACACCCACACAGAAATCCCTTTATTATTGTTGTTCCATTCCTAGTTTGCTTCTCTTAATTATAAACTAAATAACTTGCACAGTTACTTCTAAAGAACTGTGGAAGAGGCAAAAGAACAAATCAGCAATGTGGGAAAACAGTGAAGAAAGATGTGAAGAAAAATATGTAAAAAGTGATGATAACCATTGGGAAGAGAGGACAGGGGAAAAAAGAGTTGAAGCCTTGCATAGGAAAAATAATAAGCAGAGGAACTGAAGAATGGAGCTGGAATGTGCAGACTGGGAGCTCAGGGAACATTTCCTTGTTCTAAAGTACATTTAAGAATACTCTTCAAAAGAGAAAAGAACACAACAAAAAACCTCCCAAACACCACAGCATGGAGGGGAGGGAGGTAGGGGAGAGGTGTGTGTTTATAATCCATTCTCTAGTTCTCATATTTTCTATCTTTTATATCAAATACTCTGAAATGTCAGATTAATTTTTTATATGGTGGTGTATCGTACACAAGAAAAACTGCAAGTGAAATTGCACCAGAGCTCACCAGTGATTTATAAACACCCACACAAGTAACAGATCTCATAAACTGGTATCAGACAGAAATTGTGAGAAGCAACTGAATTGCAGATTTTATCACCATTACTGAAATCCCAAGGAGTGCTCTGGGTTATCTAAAATAAACCACTTAACGTTTTATTTGCTACCACAGCAGTTCCACAGAGGATTCATAAGTCATTGCTGAGCTGCCACACTTCTATCATTAGAGTTGCTCAAGTTCCTCTTGTCATCTGAGTGTCTTTTGCTGTAAGTGCTACTTGTAAACAAGCAAGAGGTTGAATGTTTACCAGCCCTGAGTGGAGCTGAGGGTGCTGCAGGGACTGCTGCTGGCTTTTGTGTAGCCTACATTCATTTTCTCAAGACAGGTGCAATGTGAAAACATCACCTCTGTAATTGTCAAACGTGTTGGGTGCATAGATAGAATCTAGTATGGTAAGAAATTCATAATTAAACCATCAATTCAAATAACATCTCCCAGTAACACTAGTGAGAACTGAAATGACCCTCAGAAAGAGGAAATCCACAGTTAAAAGTGGATCCAAGTAAGCCATCAGCTAAGTTAACACTATGAAAACACCAACACGCAGGGGCAGACCAGACCTGCCCTGCTCCTCTAGAAACAATGCGACGGACCCCGAATAGATGGAGGGATTTTGCCAGAGCTGAAGGGTGAGGATGAATTCTGGCCCCTTCCTGCATTGGTACAAAAGAGGATATGCTGGGACACTTGTAGTTCCAATGCTGATCCCTGTTCTGCTAATTTGGCAATAGATAAAGTGCTACAAAAGAAGCTTGGGGATTTTTTGTTCCTGAAGTGATTTTTCCAGTATTTCACACTAAACTCAAGAACTTAGTGCCGTGTCACCAAGTGTTGACATGTTTTGACAGTTTAATTCCCTTCGGGATAAAACTCTGTTAAGCCAGCATCCACACTTGTAATATGGAACAGCTCTGACATCAAATAAATGGTGTGTCTTATCTGAAGAAACAATTAGCAGCAAGCAGGAGTAACAGCCTGTCTTCTCAGGTCTCTCTGGAGCAATAGCTGTTGATCAGCAGGAAGATGTAGCAGTTCCAGCATTAGGCTGTGATCCTGTTGAGCAACACCCTGAGTTCTGTTGTTTTCAGCAGTTGAAATGAGTGTCTCCAGACATGTGGTGGCAAGAGCTGATGGGAAAGACACTGTGCAATTTGGGGCTCTTATAGAGCAGAAAATGGGAAACTGAAGGAGAGCTTGATGTGATTGAGGATGAGGGGCAAAATCACTGATTTGGTGGCATGGTAGGTGGAGAATTAATGACCAGGGGAAAGCAATTACTTGTTTGTGGGGGGGCAGAGAGGGGTGGCACAGAGTAACTACAGAACACACATACTTCTCATAGCACTAAGATGCAAAGTCTGTGTTTCTGAGCAGGTATTTAAGAGTACTGACTGGTTAGTGCCAGTAAGGATGTTCATCTGGGTGGCTGGTGGCTGTTATGTGGGAAGCAAATATACTGCTGGCTTATTTCTGAAATACTCTTTGCATCATGCTTTCCATTTCCTCAGAGGGGCTCTGAGCTTCCAACAGGCATTATCCCCTCCTTTGGCTCTTGATCTTTAACTTTTGTAAGCTGAAGTTATTTTAACATAGTCAGTAATAAACCATTCAGAATGATTCAACCATTTCTCCACTATGGCTCCTACAATAAATATTCCCTTTCTCTCTGAAGTTCTCATCAGGAATGGGAGCTGACTTAGGCAGCATATGCATTAGTTATATAGTTCTCACAGTATCTAAGGAACATGATTTGCATGGGTTTGGTCAGGGTTATCTGATGTGTCACTTGACTTCTAGAAGTAACTTTACAAGCTACACATGAAGTCAACCTCTCTAGAGAGAAACTCTCTACATCCATATTCACAATGATTGAGAACTTGCACCTTGACCTGCACTGCATCAGGCCAGCAGCTTCTATGACAAAGTCAGCTATATTAAGAATTTTTGAAGATTAATTAACAACAAAGAGATGCTTTAGCACCTGCACATATGGAGACCTTTTCTACCCTGTAAACGCAAACATCTACTCTTTCTACTTTTTAAAAGCATGTATTCCACTGCTGGAGTAATTTTCACTATGACTTTTTGAAGGAAATTGCCTTTAAAGAGGCAAATGGTTTTACCAAAAACCAGAACACTGGTGTCAAGCATCAAGACAGATCACTACTGAAGAGCTGGAGTGGAAAACTGAATTACAGTCTGAAGTAGGAGATGCTCCGTGATTTATTTCTTACTCTGTTCCTGTAGAACCCAGGAAAACATTCAGCCCGAGGGAGAAATCATCTTATTCTCACCTCCACGGGGTCTAGGATAAAGTGTTTGATTTTTACTTTAACACACCTAAACCTAAAGAAAGGAGAAAGCCAGGACTGATTACGGGGTGTCAGCTAGGACTGGATGCTGTCCAAATCCTCATACAGCTTCAGGAGCCCTCTGTGTCTTAGCTTGCAATATCCCTTCTTTTCTCTTCCATAACTGGAGCTCCGCGGTGCTGCAAATTATGAATCATTAATGTAAAATTCAGTATTTTGAAACCTAGACAAAGGGCAAAGCAGCACAAACAAGTTGCATGAAGCTCAGTCAGTAACAGCTGTAGCTGTCAGTTTGCTGCATACAGCTCAGTGACATTACAGGAAGAGCTAAGATTACCCAACTCTTTCCTAAATGCTTTTGTCTTTTCATTCCCCAGCAATAATCCTTGTCCTCCAGTAGTTTTTCTTTCATCTTTATCTAGAAAAACTTCTGATGAGGCTTGGATGTGTCCTTGCTCTCCAGAAGTTCCTGGGAGCTCACCCTGTTTCTCATAAACCAAGACACTCTTTGGGAGTCAACCAGTTAAGGACCAGTTGCTACAGCATAATCCCCCTATTTCAGCTCTGACTGACAGTGTGCTCAAAGAAATGCTTCCCCCAATGCTTTTAGTTTTTACTGTTGACTGCAACAGTACCCAAAGGGAATGAGCCCTAAAGCTGCAAGGCATTAACCACTATGTATGTGTATAGAGAGATTTTTCCAGAAGGAAGTTCAAACAGATATGTTCTCCCCTGCCTGTAGTGCTCCTGGATCTTCTGTGTCACTGCCCCTTTCTTTTTAAACAAAAGCAAAATACTTTCTAGCATCAGCTCTGGCATGATGTGCAGCTTGCAGACAGGCACCCCAGGGAAAGGCAGTAACACTGCTTTCCCAGAAAGGCCCATACAGGCAACAGGGGTAATTCCAATAAGGCAACTAAACCAGATTTTAGAAGAACTCAGCAATAAAAGAGACTGTTTTCTTCCAGGGACAATGTGCACTTTGCTTCCATGAACAGCATTGATACAGCTGCCCCATCCAGCAGATATTTCTCCTCTTGGCTTTTGTGACAGAGATTTTGAATGTAAAATAATAAATTAGTGTAGGCTGGTCTTCTGTCAGATGACAACTGCTATGGAATGTAGTATTTTCTGCCTTTGTATTGCCACAGCTTTCTAAGGAACAAAGCTATGGACTGAGAGCTCCCCAGAAAGTTAATTTCAACTGCAGATTTAACTAGTTAATAAAGCACAGTAAGCTGTGGTGTAAGAATGAGCATAGGGTATACCCTGTGCTTAAACATGAGCTGCTCTGGGGCTTCGACAGGCAAAATCTGCATTTAATTCAGGAAATAATGTGTTAGTTGTAGGTGTCTGTGGCCTTAGCAATACAGACTGTTTCATCTGCAATAGCTGTAGCTATTTGAGGTGGAATGTTGGACTCCAAGAACGGGGACATTGGAAAATGATTAGCTTTTCCATTTTCCTTGGAAGACAAAAATAAGTTTTCTTTCCCAGCTACCCAGTTGCTGTGTATTTAAGTAAACTCTGCCCCAGGATCTGCAGTGCTGGTCTCTGTCTTAACAAACCTCATGGCATTGCTGTCCTCGATAGCAAGCCCTCCCTCGGTCATCTGGGCTGAAGAGTGCTAAATTTCAATGAAATAATTTGTCTCTAGAAGCATGACTCATACCCAGCTTAGGATAATATTCAGCAAATGTCAGTTTGAGTTCAGGATGGGCTCATAAATCCAACTTCCAACTGCACTGCCTCAGGAAGGACACGAATTTGTTTCCTGCAGCAAGAAGCGAATGCGTTGCTATTTTAATTCCTGCACCAGAAAGTTCTGTTTGGCTGTCTGAACTACTGGAGCGTGCTGTTTCCGAGCACAAAGGAGACTACATGATTTATCAATGAAAGCTGGCGAGCTGAGGAGATCCTGACAGGAACTATTCCTGTAGTCATGGAATATGACATTCTTGCATCTAGCATGTATTTTTTGGAAAGGCTGAAAGCAGTTTCTAAAGATCCTTGTGGATGAAGTGAAACTGGACACAATTTATTTAACTCTTCAAAAGCTTCTGACCATGTTTCTACCCCAAGCATAATTTTAGGGATGTGCTAAAAGATATAATGGGTTTGTTTAAAACAAAAAGCCACATGAGAAATGTCCAAGGCCTGTGTTGTCCACAGGCAGGGCAGAGAATGGCCACTATACTGCTCAAGGAAGTAGAAGGTAGAGAAGAGTAGAGCAGCTCACCCTGAGTGGGGAAGTGAAGTCAGAGAGGGCAGGGATATGATCAAGAAATGCATGTAATGTGACAACAGTCTGTGCTCCAGGGGAGAGATTAAGGAACAACCAACAAATAATAATTCAAAACAACCAACCAACCAAAAGCAAACAACCCAAGGAAGATTAATAGAAGCAGGGAGGCTTCACCCCTTAATGATGTCGTAGCTTTACCTGTTCACTGGAGCTAGCTGAGTTACTAGGTGGCAGAAGCTCCAGCCCTGGAGGTCTGATAACACCGCGCCAGCGCTAGGTGAGATGCCAACAGCCATTGCCAAAGCAAGAGGTCACAACTGAGGAGTTAGCAACATTATCTATAAAGACTGCTAGAACTGACCATTGCTGCAGTTTACTCAAAAATTAGAACTTTTGGTGCACTGAAGGAGAATCCAGTCCTTTACCCTTTCTGAACAGGAGTTCTGAGGGCTTTCTCCACATTAAACTGGTCTCTGGCTGGTATCCTCCATCCTCACAGCTCCACCACTGCTGCATCTGTCTCCTGGATGGCACGGCGTTTCTCACACCGTGGTTCTTTTCTGTGTCACCTTATGAATCTCCAGACAAATATTTATTACTTATATCTCTGAAGCTTCCTAGTGCTAGTATGGTGGGGGGGTTTCTGACTGTTCCAACCCTTGATTATTTCAGCAGAACAATCTCAATCTTGCATCTGTACATGGATATTAATTTTTACTGGCATTCTGGCAAAACACAGTCAAGAGAATTACAAAATTAAGTGTTTTCCAAGTGTTGGCTCTTCTAATATAAATCAGGCCAAAGCACATGGAAGGTGTGGCCCTTTCCACGTTCACCACTGCTGCACTACTGACTAGAACTCAAATGGTGGCTAAAAATAATTGCTACTTAGAGCACATAACAATCATCTGTTGTTTTTTATTTACCTTAACATAATGAATATTTATGTTTGCCTTTCTTTTATTAGTGAAGTTTTACTATTGGTTAAATCATTACTAACACCATCCAGCTCAGATAGATCTTCACTGCTAAGGAGGGAGGGAAAATATCCTTTAGCTTGGGCAATAGTGTATATAATCATAGGAACTTTGGGAATTCACTGTCTGAGCTTCCAGAGAACTGTAATTTCTTGTTTGTTTCTATTAGTTTTAAGAGTAGTCTATACCATAAAAAGAGGAAAATAATTTAGGGGCAGCTCCTCATTACATATAAAGGTTACTCTGCATTAGAATTATGCCAGCAGAGTGGGTGAATTGATTAAAGACAGATATTTCATCAAAGAAAGGTTCACGTGGACCAGTCTACACTGAACAAAGTAGAATCCCTTTCTGTTAAAAGCCCTCCATTGGGTCCTGGGATGATTTCCTTCTTCCTCCAGTGTGGAAAGTGAGAGTCATCAGAGTGCCCATACACAAACCCTGGCTCTGCAAGCAATTGATTTTGCAGACCAGCCAATTTTTAACCAATTCCTTGATGTGAACTCCATGCTCTCTTACCTCATACACTGAAGTCACTTGCCTGTGATTTACCCCACAGAAGGTTACCTACATACCCTTCTCTGAGCTGTGCAACTTGCAAACACAGAAATAGTCCCTGAGGTAGAGTGACTCTCTACATACTTGCACCCCATTCTTACTCTAGTGAATAATTCCTGCAAGCTTTTACCCCTGCTTAGGACTTTCTACTTGTCTCTCTTCATTCTCAAGCCAAATCATGCACTCAAAAAGGTTAGATTTAGGTCTTGTTTCATGCCCCAGATGCCAATCATCTTCTGGAAAGATCTTTCTCCAGGCCACTTTTGTTTTTTTTAAATCAGCAAAGTTCACCCTGTTTGTGTAATTCATGGGGGGAGGAATTTTGTTATTTTGTTTGAACCTTGCTCAAAGTAAAAAGAGCGACTGTGACCTTTGACTTAACATACCTTGTAAATATGAATTATTCTTTATCAGAGTGAGGTTATAACAAATTGTGCATTCTCAACAAAAAGCCAGCAAATAAATTCTGTTGCAAGTTCTCTCTACCATAAGTCCTTGTTAAACTAAGGGGTTCAGTGGACACATCGTTCCAAGAAATCCTGACATGGTTCTTGTTCCCCAGTCCTATCCTAACCTGTCAGGATATCCAGGCACGTTCAGCTCATTCTACAGTACACACTTGCCCTAATAAACTTTGTGTTTTTTCTGAGGAGTGGTCTCCTGGCTGTAGTTCAAAGATATAATGAATAGTTCCTAAAACCAAGCTCATTTCAGAATTCACACAGCTCCTGACCCTCTTTCTAAAGTTCAAAGGCTAAGAGAGAACATGAACTGCATAAATGAAGAAAAGCTCCTGTTCACAATACAGGAATTGAGCTCATTTGTGTCTTGCACCCTGTGAAGAGGGTCAGAGATGAAACCTTTAATGGCCATTACAGCAGACTGAGATGCTACCCGTGGCCAGAAGCACAGCAGAGGTAATGTTCTTGTAGAAGAGACTGAATTGGGCTGCCCTGGGTTTACGTGAATCTATATTGTATAGAATCTATAGAGTGAAATTCTTAAGCTTCAGATACTAAGAGGATTGCTGGATATTATTTTCTTTCAGTGTATTGAGGACTGAAGAATTTAATTAGCAACTTGACTCAAAGCAATCTTGCCCACATTCTAGGCTCCCTTGCAGTAAGGACTTTGCGTTGATACAGGAGTCTGTTCTTTTCAGCAGAGCAGCCCAAAGAGGCACAGCAGGAAACCAGCGAGGAGCACATTTTGGAGTTGTCTAATTGGCATCTTGCAGTGGTAGGAGAGGGAGACAGCCCTGGCATTAAAATACTGTTATCACCAAAACACAACTGATGGCAGAAAGCAGGAAAAGCGAAGAGCTGACACGCGAGGCAGGGCAGAGAAAGTACTGGTGTTGGAAATGTAAATGTGAGGCTTGGATTTGACATCCTGGATAAAAAGATGGGAGGAGAAATCCAGTGGTGGTCATAAGGAAAAAATGTTAAGATCTGACTAAATCAAATTTCATTTTAGCAATTATACGTGAAACCAAATGACTCAATTGATACCACGTAGGGACACTCCTAGGTGGAGAAATAATGGATCACAGCCACAGTTTACACATTGCCACCTCTTTGCTGTTCTGACTGCTAAGAATGACCCTGGTGTTGGCATAAAAAGAGATGAACCATTAAGGATGAAAACAGCAGTTCTTCCTCCACAGGAAACTGCAGTGACAGTGGTGGTGGCCCTGGTATAGCCATGCCTCAGGAGGCTGCTTCTCCCTGTTTAAGTAGACTACTGACATGCACAACACAACGTGGTAGCTCTCCCTAGCAGTGTGCAGTGGAGTGTGTGCCCGTCACACAATGGGTAAGCAGCTGTTCAGCTTTCTCAGTTCTCTAGTTCTAGGCTCTTGCTGAGCCTGAATGCTGAAATAAGACTCCAGAACACTAGAGAAATATGCCAGGAAGTTGAGCATGGTTGGCATCAGCACAACCATCCCGTTGCTGTGTGCAGGGTGTCAGTGCAGTGTTGCACTGCAACACAACAGCTCTAGTGCACAATAGCTGCTGGCACCGACGGAACGCTCGGGGAGTAAGGATGTTAAACATGGGAACTGCAGGGCACAGTGGAATATTTACACATATTTAATGGGATTGTGAGAGTCAGGGCTGAAAGACCATCAAGATTGTACTGATGTAGCCACCTGCCTGAGTTGGTAACCAACATTTTTCCATCAAATGGCAGCAAAATGGTTTTGCCATAACATTGGGAAGTCACCGGCTGTAAACTTTTCACTAGTGGTAATTGGAGCTGGAAAACATTAATGGAATCTTGGTAATGAAGTGATATTTTAACATGTGCAGCAAAGCATGGCTGCAATGCAGCTTTGGTTCTTCTGCTGAACGTCCACAAGATCAGGTGTGGTTTAGGATAAGAAGGTTCCCTTATGGATGCCAAATATTCCCGATTCAATCCAAAAGGACTTCCCAGTGACAAGGTGTTTTGTCCAAGCTGGTTTCTTAATACAAGTAGCCTCTAAATAAGAAAAATTGATCTTCTTTAAGCATCACTTTAACTACAAAAAGAAAGAAGCTAATATTCAACCAAAGGACACAGCTTAATTACCTCAAAACGAACGTTTAAAATAACTTGGAGAATATGTAGGGCATGTTATTTAAAGTATCTCTCACAGTTAATTTTTCTGTATGGTAACTTGGCTTAATTACTTATCTCAGCTTTAGCTTCAGAGCTGTAAAAACCCTCTGTTAATTTTAAACATGTACCAGCTCTCACCAGTGCCAGAAACGGGTAAGATCTGGGCTGGTGTGCCTGTCAGAAACACCATTCCCTCTCCTTCCAGTGCTCCTGAATCAACGTGGCCGATGCACTGATCGGTGGCTAATTCTACAGCCAGACTTGTCCAAGTTTATTTCTATTTTACAAAGTCTACTTAATCGAAGCTGCTGGGTGTAGAGGGGGCAGGGCACATTTCAAGAAGCTGGTATTTATTTAAATCATCAGCTCTCCAAAGTCAGCAAAGAGCACAGTGTTGCACCAGTACCATTCACCTCGGCAAAGAATTTCTACCCCCAGGGTTCCTGGGTGTGCTTGCATGTACACAGCTGGCACGTTTCCAAGCCTGGTCCTTCTCTGGCAGACATCAGTCTTTCTGACATAACTTGTTGACAGAAACCATATAATTAGAGGCTGAAAATATTTTGAAGCTCAGAAAGTGTATATGGTGCACATGCTTCCACATATGTGCAAATTACTCATCTCTCTTTCCCATATGAGCTCTCCTTCTATCTCCAGCTTGTTTAGACACATCTCTACATCAGTGCCACTGACATACCTTCCCTTGTGTCTCCTTCAGAACAGCTCCCGAAGCAGCAGCACGCAGACAGTGTTGAGATGCAGTGTAAAAGCTAGCAGTGATGAGAGCACGTGTAAACTTTCTCTGGTTCATCAGTTCCACGGGACACAAGCCCAGGTTCTTTCTCATACCCCAGCTTTTCTGCAGAAGAGCTGTCAGACTTAGGAGAGACAGAGCCCTTCATTTGCAATGACCACTAGCTGACTGTTGTGTCTGTAGAGACCTGGCTACCTGTTAAAGCCTTCACCTTAACCTTTCATTGCTTTGAATCATCAAAAGCTGAAAGGGATAATCATTATTTCCCATCCCATGACTCATTTTCCCTTTTTTCCTGGCTGTGTAAGCATATATACGTTCATGGAGCCAGGTAAAGGTTTAGGAACCGTGCAGCAAAGCAGAGGAAAACTCCCGAATCTCAACCAAAACCTCTGCTCTCAAGGTTCCCACAAATAGCTTGTTTGATTTGAAATGTCCTGAGAGCACTGAAGTTTTGCTTTTGTCAGCTTTTGAATGCTGACATTAAAAGTTATCTGGGGGTTCCTCTTCGCACCCCCTCGCTCAGCCCAAGAAAGCAGAAGTACCCTAAGGAGGCGGTGTAGTAGTCAGGCTGAAAGCACATCCAACGTCTTCCCATAAGACTGTGCTCATGACTGCTGTATTTTTAAAATAACTGAGAGGCATTTGAAAATATCCTGGTGGCACTGAGCCAATCAGTGGGAAATGTCAGTGCAGTGCCCTCTACAAAGCAAAGCAAGTTCAAACCCACATCTGTGACTTGTGGGGAGGAAGGCTACGCTCAGATGCAGACGACGCTCGGTTCGAGTGAAACCATCCCCACCAAGTCTCTATCCCTTTGCAGCCAAAAATGCAAGATCCAGGGCATCAGATGGCGTGTAAATGAGATCCTGAGCCTGCAGCAGGAAGCGAGAGCAGGCGGGGGAGGTGGTGGCTAACAGTCTCTGTTCCTAGCCTTACTTCAGGGAAGGAGGTGTGCGATTATTTTTATTTAAAATTTTCTTTTTAAGGATTCCTCCATGCAGAACTGCATGGATGAGAGCAAGTACCACCACCATAAAAACAAGAGCAGCTAGTCACTCTGAGTTCTGCCAAACCAGATGCATCTTCCTCTGCCCAGAAGAGTCTTGGAGATGCATTGGGTTTGGGAGAGGTGCCTGGGAGTGGCTGCCATCAGGACCTGGAAGCGGGGTTCAGATCGTGCATAACAGTTTGCTATCAGCAAGGTCTGGATTGACCTTGAGAGTTACTGAAAGGACTGTCCTGCTTTGAGTGAAAACACGTTTCTGGGGGTAGGGTCAGAATTAAAGGAGGAACAAGTACTGGAAAGTTCTTTGGAATCAGCAGTCACAGCTAGATAAATAAATAGAGAGTGCAACCCAAAACTTTAGAAATGAATTATAACTGATATTTTCCTCAGTGTATTGGTAAGCCACAGCCTGTAGCTAAAGTTCATGTCAGTGTGCAGTGCTATAGCAAAACTCCTTTTTTAACCAAATCAAGAGAAAAATTTATATAACACAGTTCTATGGGGAATGTTTCTGTGACAGTTGACAGCCATTAGGCTTGCCTGATGCTGACGAGGGCAGACAGCTAGATAAGCTATTTCCCTCACCCACAACTATTTAACTTCTAAATCTGTGCTCAAAATCCATTTCCAGCTTTGGCTGCTTTTTCTGGGTTCTCTTTACTTCTCTGACTAATCTGAATGCCATGCTAATGCTTTGCATAGGCGTGGTAAATTCCCTGAAAGGACAAGTGTGACAGTGAAGGTATTGGTGGAATCAGCATTTGATGCTGCAGGATGTTGTGCTGTTCCAGATGTTAAATAAGGTCCAGAGCCTTCTTTTGATGTTTAGCATTTTTGTCTCAGTAAAGGCAGCCTTCTGTTTTGGTTTTGGTTTTTTTTTTCTCTTCAAATGCACCCAGACTTACAGACTTATCAACATCAACAAGGTTGACACTGAAGCACTATCCTTACATGGAATTATTATAAATAAGGCAGACTGGGACTAAAATTGTCTCCAGCCAGAGAAACTTCCACTGCTATGGTGATGAGATCAGTAAAGTGTTTTTTCCCTGTCTAGACCACGGGGTATGTTCTAGACCAAAAGAACAGCTGAGCTCTCTGAGATCAGCTTTAGTAGCTGTGACTGAATGATTTCAGTAACCCAGTGATCTCCCCTCTGCTGACTGCACCAATATCCATACCAGGTTACAGTCCAGATGAAGGGGGGGATTTAGAGACCCCTTCCAAAAGAGCCAGTAGCTGGGTGATGGGTATCACTGGGGGGGAATAGCAGAGTTTTAAACTCCATCTGAAGAAGGCAGAGTAGAGACTCGAAGTTTAATTGCCTTTTTCCTTCTACCCAACTTCTCCTCTATCCTGCCATCTTCTCACTGTTGGTTTTGGTTCAATACACATTATCTGAAGTACAGATGGTCTGGAGATGCAGATGCTGCCTATTACCCCTCTGTCCTCACCTCTGATAGTTTTGTCCTCTTCCAAAACCATCACAGTGATAACCACAGCATGGTCAACATCTTCTGAACACGGCCCGTTGCTGACAGTGGGTTCATTTTATTAAAATAACTAGCCATGATTTTTTTCTGGCATATTTCTCAGTGAATTAGCAGTAAAAAAAGTGCAACTCTGGTATTTTTCACTGTGTGGGCACCACCTACTATCCTCTGAATTCCCACTCCTTTCTCTCCAGAATGTAGCTCGTCCCTATGACTGAGAACAACTTCACTGAGTCAGCTGAGTGGAAAAACCCCACATTCTTGCACTGCCTAGAAGCTTGCACACACACAACCTTTTATCTTAAAGTTCTCTGCTGTTGACCACACCACAGCAGTGGCCTTGGCTCACTGGGCACGGCTCTGTGTGTGCACCAGTTGTCAGGTCAGCACCTGAGACCAAACCTAATAACATTCTAATATATTCATCTAAATAACTGCTAGATGGCAGGAAGGATATGGGAATGGATTAAATTGTGTTCAGAACTCAAGTCCTCTGCTAAACATGAGAGTACCTGCAGATCATCTAGGCATTTATATTTTTTCCCTTGTATAATTTAATCTAACATCTTCCTCCCCGGTAATTTGTGGCTCACTTCTTGTCCAGATAAACAATATATAATGTTCCAAGTTTTAAAAGTTACTGCTGCAATAAATGCCAGCATCTGCATCTGTTTATGCACCCCATGTCCCATCCTGGGCTATCTGTTCCTATTGTCCTGATACCTTCTGAAATCCAGTCTGACGTAATTAAAGTCAGGTTTTGATTTTTGAGACCTACTGACAGACTGCTACAAAGAATTTTAAACACAGACTGTGCTCATGAAAACATAGATATTTACTTCTTAATTTTAAGTGATAATTACGGATCTGTTCAATTTGAATAACAATCCAAGTTCTTGGAGATTCCCACTTCATTACTCCCAAGAAGGGACAGAGTTATAGCTTCACGTTTCTGAGAAGTACTGTAGGTGGGGCTCTCACTTCTTTCCTTGGAAACAGAAACCAGAATCAGCCTCTGAGAGCGGGGCTGCCAGGAGCAGGCTGCAAACGTACGGCGTAGGGAGCAGCACCCAAGTACAGGCTACNGATGCAGATGCTGCCTATTACCCCTCCGTCCTCACCTCTGATAGTTTTGTCCTCTTCCAAAACCATCACAGTGATAACCACAGCATGGTCAACATCTTCTGAACACGGCCCGTTGCTGACAGTGGGTTCATTTTATTAAAATAACTAGCCATGATTTTTTTCTTGCATATTTCTCAGTGAATTAGCAGTAAAAAAAGTGCAACTCTGGTATTTTTCACTGTGTGGGCACCACCTACTATCCTCTGAATTCCCACTCCTTTCTCTCCAGAATGTAGCTCGTCCCTATGACTGAGAACAACTTCACTGAGTCAGCTGAGTGGAAAAACCCCACATTCTTGCACTGCCTAGAAGCTTGCACACACACAACCTTTTATCTTAAAGTTCTCTGCTGTTGACCACACCACAGCAGTGGCCTTGGCTCACTGGGCACGGCTCTGTGTGTGCACCAGTTGTCAGGTCAGCACCTGAGACCAAACCTAATAACATTCTAATATATTCATCTAAATAACTGCTAGATGGCAGGAAGGATATGGGAATGGATTAAATTGTGTTCAGAACTCAAGTCCTCTGCTAAACATGAGAGTACCTGCAGATCATCTAGGCATTTATATTTTTTCCCTTGTATAATTTAATCTAACATCTTCCTCCCCGGTAATTTGTGGCTCACTTCTTGTCCAGATAAACAATATATAATGTTCCAAGTTTTAAAAGTTACTGCTGCAATAAATGCCAGCATCTGCATCTGTTTATGCACCCCATGTCCCATCCTGGGCTATCTGTTCCTATTGTCCTGATACCTTCTGAAATCCAGTCTGACGTAATTAAAGTCAGGTTTTGATTTTTGAGACCTACTGACAGACTGCTACAAAGAATTTTAAACACAGACTGTGCTCATGAAAACATAGATATTTACTTCTTAATTTTAAGTGATAATTACGGATCTGTTCGATTTGAATAACAATCCAAGATCTTGGAGATTCCCACTTCTTTATTCCAAAGAAGGGACAGAGTTATAGCTTCACGTTTCTGAGAAGTACTGTAGGTGGGGCTCTCACTTCTTTCCTTGGAAACAGAAACCAGAATCAGCCTCTGAGAGCGGGGCTGCCAGGAGCAGGCTGCAAACGTACGGCGTAGGGAGCAGCACCCAAGTACAGGCTACNCACATTCTTGGAGGCAAAGAGGCTGCTTTCTTTGGGAGATTTTGTTTCCCAGTTAGAGTCAGGGACATTCTGATACGGTTGCTCCAGTGGTTTGCTCTCATGGTCTGCCATGCTGTACTGTTGTCTTCTCTACACTTCCCTGCAGCAGGATGAGTTGAGGAGGATTTACATCTGTTAGGATGTAAATGACAAAGTTTCCTAGTTCGAGTCCCTTCACAGTAGTGACTTAGTCAAAGGTCAGTGAATGTGATTTCCTGGAGCTTTATCCTACAGTTCTTTAGGCTAGGTAGTTCATAACAGCAGGTCTAATAGTGATGAAACATCAGTATGAACTCCAAAAGAAAAGTGTATCTTGAAATTAATGAAACAACACAACTGTTTTCACTGGAATTTTGCAGCTGATTCTTAAGGAATCTTTTAACAGCAATCTTCTTTAACAGCAAGTTCTCACCAGACAGTGGAGATGCCCCAGCCTTGACCTTCAGCTAATGTAACCCAGCTTTCTTCTGGAACAGTTTCTCTAGGCTGGGGTGCTGAGCATGGAGATGGGGAGAAAGATTAACTTTTTATTATTTCTAACTCACAGGACATTTTTTCAGAGCAAGCCAGCTCTCTCTCAGGCTAGCAACCCCATTAAAAGCATTAAAGTACATTCATTAGGTGGGGATTGGTTGTTTGGTTTGGTTTTNTATTAATGAAGAACAACATATTTAAGTAGATGTTTAAAACTTGAGTTGTGGTTCTAGAATTGTAACTCCGTGAGACAAATGGTTCTGTTTCTTTTCCCTGAGTAGACTTGTGATGGAGTAGAAATGTCTGAGATTTAGAGCTCTGAACAGCAGTGACAAGGTACAGACAGGGATTTAAGAAAACACTAAGGTTTTTTTCCCCTCTTGGTCAATGCCTTGCCTCAGGGATTCACTTCCCTAGGGACTGGGCTCGTGTGATTCTAGTTGATGCTGTGCTGGTTCTTACACTGCCCTCCTCTGCATATTTCAGTGCCTTCTGGGTTCCAGGTTAGACTCAGCAGGATGAATGTGCTTTTCTTGCTTGCTTGCTCCCCTGGGGGGAAATCACATGCACAAGNGGATTGGTTGTTTGGTTTGGTTTTTTTTCCTTCTTTGTCATTTTCATTAGTACCCAGTTAAAAAAAATAGGGAAACCCTTCTAAACCAGTGTTAGAAAGTTAAATGATACCATACTGTGTCTCTAGGAGTACTGTAGCCAAAATGACAAAGCAGATAACAGTAATTCTCACAGGGGAATGATAGGAACCACCTAGGTATTTTCAACTGAACAGCAAGCACTGCCTAGAAGCTTGCACACACACAACCTTTTATCCTAAAGTTCTCTGCTGTTGACCACAGCACAGCAGTGGCCTTGGCTCACTGGGCATGGCTCTGTGTGTGCATCAGTTGTCAGGTCAGCACCTGAGACCAAACCTAATAACATTCTAATATATTCATCTAAATAACTGCTAGATGGCAGGAAGGATATGGGAATGGATTAAATTGTGTTCAGAACTCAAGTCCTCTGCTAAACATGAGAGTACCTGCAGATCATCTAGGCATTTATATTTTTTCCCTTGTATAATTTAATCTAACATCTTCCTCCCCGGTAATTTGTGGCTCACTTCTTGTCCAGATAAACAATATATAATGTTCCAAGTTTTAAAAGTTACTGCTGCAATAAATGCCAGCATCTGTTTATGCACCCCATGTCCCATCCTGGGGTATCTGTTCCTATTGTCCTGATACCTTCTGAAATCCAGTCTGACATAATTAAAGTCAGGTTTTGATTTTTGAGACCTACTGACAGACTGCTACAAAGAATTTTAAACACAGACTGTGCTCATGAAAACATAGATATTTACTTCTTAATTTTAAGTGATAATTACGGNTGGTTCTGGTTCTGTTCCCGGAGTAGACTTGTGATGGAGTAGAAATGTCTGAGATTTAGAGCTCTGAACAGCAGTGACAAGGTACAGACAGGGATTTAAGAAAACACTAAGGTTTTTTTCCCCTCTTGGTCAATGCCTTGCCTCAGGGATTCACTTCCNACAGCAGTGACAAGGTACAGGCAGGGATTTAAGAAAACACTAAGTTTTTTTTCCCCTCTTGGTCAATGTTGGCCTTGCCTCAGGGATTCACTTCCCTAGGGACTGGGCTCGTGTAATTCTAGTTGATGCTGTGCTGGTTCTTACACTGCCCTCCTCTGCATATTTCAGTGCCTTCTGGGTTCCAGGTTAGACTCAGCAGGATGAATGTGCTTTTCTTGCTTGCTTGCTCCCCTGGGGTGAAATAACATGCACAAGTGCATCAGATGGATGTAGGAGTGTTAATATTACATGTGCACTGGCATTATTTACACTAGGCAAGGCAGGTTGAAGACACGTGGCTTCCACTGGGAGAAGGTGGTGTTGAAGACTGCAGTGGTTCTTGGATCCTATGGCTTTCTGAGAAAACTCTGTCTTTTCCACTGATGGAAGCCTATGACAAATTATCTTTTTCTCAAAACCAAACAAAAGCTGACGTCCATCAGTGCAGAAGACAATGGGATCAAAGCCATTTGGAGTAAGAAAATGTCTGTTATCTCCACTGGCGTTTGCTTGCAGGAATGGGACAGAAAGCTGGCAGAAACTTACTTAGATTTCCCATTGGACAAATGAATTTCCAACAAAATGAAAAGAAATCACGTTGTCATAAGAATGTCACAGTTCTATAGATATAGATGCTGATATTAAAGGTCTGTCCCAACTAAAAGAACCCGATGATTCTATGGTATGTAAATTGAGCGCTAGGAAAGGGACAAACGGTGACAAAACAACCATGTTTTAAAAACACAGGTTTAGAATTCACAGCTTGCTCTAGTAATATGTAGTTTCTCTGCAGACTTAGGATTTGTTTCCTCTGTTTCAAGGTCACGTGGTTTCCAAAATGCCCTTTCATATACATTTTCAGTTGCTTACTTTGGCATACCCATGCTTAATCTCTTTTATTACCCCTTTCCCAGCCACTCCCCTTTATCATTTATCCCCCACTAATTTACTTCTTGCAGTTGCCTAAGGCAGCTATCTTCCATATGCAGTAAAGTCCTATGGAAATGAGGGGTGTGGTGTATCTATGTTCTTTGTCATCTGCAGAAAGGAATCCTTTTATCTACTGGCCATGACATTTCTCATGCATCTGACTTTACTAATGCATCCTGCTTTCACCACAAGGGAGATGCAACCGCACTGCAGCATCTCAAGAGACAGGTCAACAAGAGTCTCCCTTCCAAAGACTAATTCACTTCATTTCCACAGCAGTGTAAATCTCTAGATCTCTCTAAAATTCTGTTAATGCACTTTGAGTGGATATTGTAAAGTTAAGGAGTAAATTCAACTTCTACAGATCTTTTTCATCTCAGACTGGCAAGTCAGTATTTTCTGCATGTACTGCTTCCTTGTCCTGTAGAGGACAGTGATAATAGTGTTCACATGCCATGTTACCATCTCCATACTCATCACAAACATCTGCTTCCTTCAAAAAGAAAAGAACCATTCCAATTTAAATCATCTTTAGAACTCAAGAAGCAGAGGTAAAAAGCAGAAGACGAAAATCATCTGTTTTTTGCAGGTCTCATCACAGAAATGTCACAACATACATGTTCCCTCAATAATGAAGGACAGCTTCCAAGAATTCCAGTCCTCTCATCCTTCCAACCAGAGTTAATCAATACCATTGTGAACTACCAGGTGATTCAGGCTCTCAGAAGAGACAGATCAGGCCATCTGTGCTCCCGTGTACTGTACGTGGTGCCGTTAAAACTAGACACAGTCTGTCACTGAGAACACGTCAGTGACTCAACTGCTGACAGCTGCTCCTTGAATTTGTAGTCATTAAGCACTTCAGTACTTCAGCAGTACTGACTAGCCCTACTTCCAGAAAGTACTTGGGGCTTTATTCAGGAATGCAGCTTTTGGTATGCTCTGTGTTTAGAGAGAAGTTTCTCTTGCCCCACGCAGTGCGGCAACCAAGATTCTTACTGATAGCCAAGTGCTCTCTTTACATTGTCATTTTCTCATCATCAAGACTTTTATCTGAAACATTAAAGCTTGCAGGGGACCATACAGTAAGGCACATTTAAACCATAGTAAGATAGTCTAAGGACTTCTTCTTTACTGGAGTCAGTCAACAGCCAGATGTGTTTACTGTTAGAATAACCTATATTGATCTCTTCCAACTGAGAATTTGCTTTCTGTTACAAAGCAAGGGGTTTTCCTGCTTTCCTCCTCTCTCAAGACAAGTATCCAAAAAGTACAGGACTATTTGCAAGGGATGAAACTGCTGGCACTGGAATAGCAACCAGTGTTTCAAAGCAAGCTCTTCTATGCAAGTTATTTCTGAGCAGAAGGTTTGCAAGTATTTGGTGAAGCAATTTAGGCTTGCAGCAAAGAACTGGCATGGTGCTTACCATGTCAACTGCTTGCATGTGAATTCTGCTCTCTGTTACTGCATTGTGCAGAAAATTCTCTCAGCAGATGGAAAGTTTGCTTTCAGTAACCATGGTGTATACCTAAGCCATGGTCTGACTCCCCTAGCCTACCTGAAAGCAACAGGTCTAAGAAGCCAATTGTAACCACAACAACAACTCGGATTTCAGAGGTATATAGCAAAGGACTTACTGTGATGATCAGTCCTTTTTCCTGGAAGTATTTAACCAATGGGACAGCATTCTGCTTGAAATTCATTAGCCTTCTTTGAGTGGCTTTCAGGTTGTCATCAGGTCTCCCTTGCTGCTCAGCACGCTTCAGTAACCGTTCTTTCAGCCTTTGACTGGAACAGGCCAGAAACACCACCAAATCTGGGGTACAGATCTGTGGAAGAAGCAGGTCAAGACATCTGTGATTAGGCTGACTACCCAGCACTACAGGACTGGGCAATTCCTTTATTAGAGGAGGCTCAGTATGCTACATTTACACAAGGTGGAATTTGGTGAAGTCATTCATTTCTCTGGTTTGTTCTCTTTTGGCTTTTTTAAGGGAAATTTGTAGGCTTGAGGAGGCCTTGACTGTCTTATTGAGGTTACTCAGTTTGTTTCACCTGAAATGTTAAGGGAAATGTTTAATGAAGACTTTTACCTCACCCCAGAAGCATCCTCCGGACCACATTCATCATCAGAAGGTTTCCCTAGCTAAAATAAAAGTCTTTAGAAAGCACAAAGTACAAATGTCTCATATTCTGCAGGAAAATAGCTTTCCTCTAAAAAGCCTTCAAGTTAAGGTGGTATTTAAAATCCAGCAGCCACTCTGAAGCTAACTGATGTCTAGAATCAGGGAAAACCAGATCTGTTCCAAGATCCAGAGCTTCGTGTTGCCTTTCAAAACTTTAATTAGAGTTCTCTGTAAGAAGCACTTGAGATAAAAACAAACCCTATTGTTTGTGCAGGTTTTTACCCAAATACACACCAGAAAAGGTTTATTGGTTCTCAGGTACAAGTCATTTCTGCTGTCTTTCTTCACCTGAACAAAGAACTTCCTACTTTAACTAGTAACATTAGTTAAAAAGATAGCTTAATGAGCTATCTCCCAGCAATGATGTAATCTAGCTACGTTATAAATGATGGTGGGTGCTCAAGAATGCCAAACAGACATTTTTCTTGTGAAGTTCCCTACCTACAGAGTAATTCTGTCTTTGTTCAGCTTGATACTACCTAGATTTAATAGTCAAGCTTGAGCCATATAAAAGTATCACCAAAACTCCTACACATATTCTAGCTACTACTGCATAAAGAAGGAAGAGATGTTGATGTTTATTTTCATTATCCAGTTGTTATTAACACGTTGCTATTGAAGGCCAGAACAAGCCAATTATTCTTCTGAACACTCTGTATCCAGGTTTCCAAATCTCCTAAAGACAGCCATGTACTGGACTGGACAGTCAAGACTTCCCAGATGGATGATCTGGGAA
This sequence comes from Chloroceryle aenea, assembly GCA_013399075.1. Lineage (NCBI taxonomy): Eukaryota > Metazoa > Chordata > Aves > Coraciiformes > Cerylidae > Chloroceryle > Chloroceryle aenea. The sequence continues at coordinate 107,048 of VWZY01003083.1, forward strand.
ATCAATGACTGAGTTTAAAAATTAAATCCCATCTAGCTGGGTCTCTGTCGCTGGAACCAATACAACCTGGAGAACAATCTGGCCTTTTCTCCTGGCAGCCTGAGCACACAAAGGTGCTGCTGAAGTCAAAAGAAGCACAACTTTTCAAAACTGAGATTATGGTCATTAGCCTTTGCAGAGGAGATCACTGACCAGCAGGATATGGTGAGGAGGAGGTAGGAAGTGGTTAAAAAGCAGAGCTGTTTTCAAACGATAAAGGACAGCCTGATAAGCAGCACTTAGCAAGCAGGATGGTGGCCTCTTTATCATGGCAGAAAATTGAACAGGCTTTTAAAGAAAATCTAATTATTTTTTATGCACATTGTAGATGATTGGAGACATGAGGACAAACTACAAACCAATCTCCCAAAATACTCTTTCTGGTAATTTTTAATGAGTATCTGTTTGATTTTGAAGCAATTAACCTTTTAATCTCTTGGGTTTTTTAAATAACTGCTAGTGGGAGAGAAGCTGTCTCCCAACCTACGTCCCTCAATGTCAACAAAACCAGAGTAACTTTCCTCTCCTTTTCAGACTGTTCTGCATACATAATTGACAGTTATTCTGTCCTTTTGTGGGATGGATGACAGTTAATTTTACCACCACATAATAGCTTTAAGGCACATAATTATTCACATGAAAGACTATGAAAGTTTCTGTGTTAGACTGTCGTGCAGTACGGACACTGCTAACAGTAGCTCACTTAAATGCTTTGTTAGGAGCAGAAGCTTAATGAGGAGCTGGGGAATTCAAAGAGCATCCAGTAGTAAAGAGATCCAAACTCTCCAGATTTCAAAGGCTTTTAGGTCGTGGACCACTATCTTGTGAAAGGGAACGGCTGATGCACTCTGCAGTGGACTGAGCACACAGACATCTCAGGTCCAAGTGTGGATATCCATCTGATCAGAGCTTCCTGCACAGGGACCCCAAAAGTCTAACTGCAAATCAGGGAAGTGAAGAACGAAAGAAGTTTATAGAAGTGAGTAGGTGTAGTTAGTATTTCCACTTTGTGGATCCTAATAATAGTGAAGAACAATGGTAAGAGATCTTCAGATGCTCCAAGCCAGAGCTGGCTGCCCGTGCACTTTCAGTGCTTGCTCCCAGCTCTCTTCAGGACTAGCATCTCCCATCAGCTGCGGGCTGTGAGGTGCCACCAGACATTCTCAGGTGTAGGACTCACACTTCTGCATATCGTGTAACTTCACACATAGCACCAAACAGCACGGAGAGTACTCTGAATAACTGCTCATTAAATTATTAGCCCCAAAGGAAAAAGAGGAAGGAGACAAAGTTCCACACAAACGTGAGAGTGCAGCTTTCCACAGTCAATCTCAGTTCTTTAAAGAAACTGTGGCTGAGTCAGTGCAGCCCCATAGGAAGGGAGGATCCAAACACCACCACGACACCAGCAGCTGTGCAGGTTCTCCCTTGCTTACTGTCCACACACTGCACTGCCTTCACAGGACAGTGCCTGGGCCTTTTTTCTGACTGTAGAATGAAGATAATGAGCTACAGCACAGTATTTACTGTGGAAAGGAATTAATAAGGTTTTAATTATTTCCTATTGCTTTTTAAACAGGAAACTTCTCTACAGGAGCTGAGTGCTATTGTTGTTCTTAATTTTAACAGCAACAATGCACAAGACAGGATCAGCATCCCAGGAACTAGAATTGGTTTTTCTGACACTCTGGCTTTGGTAATTGGAAATACATTTCACTCTCTGAAATAACATGAGAATGACAACAGTGGTTTGAAATGCTCGCTTCAGGAAGCCTGGCTTCAACCGAAGTATTGTCTCAAAAGGTTTTTTGAAGTGGAAAAGAAAAAGATAATTTGGGCATTATCTGCAGTAGGAATACAAAGCAGATTCTGGTTATGTGGTGTCTCTAGGAATTCATCTTCTACCTGCAGAGTGTGCATCATTATCACGTGAAGGCAGCAGCAAACCAGTTAATAAACACAAGCCTCTGCTTGGCTTTACATGCACGGAAGGGCAACATCTCCTCTGCATCCATATGCATGCAGACCTGGGAGCAGCCAATACATTTCTTCTCCATCCATTTGCAACCTTCCGGGTACACTCCTGAAATGCTGTTGATATTTCACTCCTGTTTTCATGAACTGCTCTGCTCCCACTTAACTGCACATGCCTGCAAGACAGGCTTATAAATACTTCAGGTTGGGAGGGAAGGGGCTGGTGTGAAGGTAGGGGTGTCTGGGATTACTTCCCTAGAAACACAGCTAGTTCTCCTATGCAAACAGGAGCACAAATTCGTTTTTTCTAACAAAGGGCTTGCTTATGACTCATTTGAAAACAAACCTTTTTTTTTTAAACTCAGAACCAACTGTTCTTGACTTTTATGACTAGGGAAGGAGTTTTATTCTGAGACTCAGCTTGTAGAAAAGATGAACAGAATCAGCACAGCCAGAACTGGATTCCTGGGTGCTGCTTTCGCACAGCACGTGCTGAAGGCAGGGGATCTTATGTCCAGAAATGCATGTGAGAAAGGACTGGGGGGCTCAGGGAAACAGATGTGACTGCTCACTAGCTGGAACTCAGCAGAAGGGAGAATCTTTGCATATGGGAACAGACAGGTTTCTGGTTATTCACAACCTTCTGAAATTTAAATGAGACAAAGAGCGTATGGCATCAACTCAGAATAAAACTGGTGGGTACATCCTCTCAGTTTTTTCAGAACACTGTTTACTAGTAAGAAAATTCTACTCTCTTTGGGTCTGAATCTCCTCCCCAAACTGGAACAGGGAGTAAAGTTGAGAGTAATTCCATGCAAGTCAGTGGTGTTACTGACGTAAAACAGTGGAAGTGGAAGGATGCTCTCTTCTCTCTGGGGATATATTCTACATCTCCTCTTGTTAGTGAGAGTAGTGTGGTTGTTTGCTAGAAATTAGGTGATTACACTCTCTCTCATTATTCCTCATTAGGCAGAAGATGAAAATGCTCTGTTTCTTAATTCCTGGTATGTTCTACTAGATACTCCTGAGAAAACTTACCTGACAGCTCATGAACAATTATCGTTATTTAACAGTGCATTTTATTCCTATTGGTAAAGGTTACTACCAGGCTAGTTTATCTACTTTGTATGGGTGCTGTCCCTTGGAATAACTGATTTGATTTTTACAGTTCTGTCTCTGCTGGGTTACCAGACCATTTGCATAGTTTTTTCTTGGTTTAGAAAAGCAAAATCATGAATCCTGTTGTCAAAGAGCAAATCCCACTTGTAGATTTTTTTTCTGGTAACTGCTTTTGAACTGTATTCACATGCCCCAAGAAATAAGCTTCCAGCAAATTGTGCAGACTACATAATTAGCCCCCCTAATAATTGGTGGAGAGAGGCAGGTGCCTTTAGGGAGACCTGTTTCAGATTTTTACCTGTGTGGGGAGCTGGCTGACAGGCGTCTCTGCCTGCAGGCACTGACACCAGTGCTACAAAGCAGGGGCCAAGCAGCCTCCTGCTTCAGAACTGCTCAGCAGGCACCTCCATCTGCGCTGAATTCAGAACATCAGGCCCTCTCCTGGGGGCTGGGGACCAGCAAAGGATGAGCTCTCTTTGGCTGGTTTTGAGAGCAGCAAAGAGCCCTTCCTCAGACAAACACAGAACCTGAGGTCTCGGGTGTCTGACCCAGTAGAAAATTGAACCACTGCTTGCCTTTCCCAGGAGGCTGCTCTGGCTTCCAGGGGAGAAGACAGACAATGATAAGATCATTCCACAGGCTTCCTGCCGAGGCTTAGCTTTAAGAAAGCAGTGCAAAACTCACAAGGCCAAAGAGGACGAACGAAAGCAGCAATGCAGACTGCTGCTGTGCTAGCACCTACCCCGGGTACAGACAACAGGGTGCATGCCTCCAGTAAGGGACTGAGGCTCATCAGCATGGAACAGTGACACACGTCTGGGAGAAGGGTGATAGAAGCTGAGGAGGGAATGAAATGAAATGAGGTACAGACTATGATGTAGAAAACATACCTTTGCCAGAACAAAAACCTACAGATCCTTTCCTCTTAAGAAGATCCACAAAAAGGCTGCGTTCATCTCCCCAGTGGTTCTGGGCAGTGACAGAGCAGGTTTTCTGTGAGCATGAGCTGGGTAGTCAGACTGGCCCCAAACACCCGTGTCAGACTTTGGGAGGGCTGCAGACATCAGTTCTGCTTGGAGGTTTAAGTATGGGACTTGGAGGAACAGCACTGCTGTCCTTAGGCTGTAAGGTTGTGAGAGGACAACTCAGATCTTCCCAGCATCCTCTACTGTGCTGTCTACACAGCTTGTTCTACTTCAGCACAATTAATTCCCATAGCAATTTTCCTAAGGAATGTATCTGGGAGTTAAAAGCCAAGATGAACTAGGTATTCTCTGTAGGTGTAGTGCATTTGTGAATACTCTGAAGGACATTTTAAACAAAGAATGGGGTAAACTTTACTGCCTGTGTTTATTATTTAAATTAAGATTTTCCTTCTTCAGTTACAGTCTCGTCACTTAGGTCATAAAACACAAAAATGTTTTAAAGGTAATTTCTACCAAAACAGTCTTTCTCTTTTGTCAAGGAATGAAACGATCCTCATTAATGAATATTCACTGAGAGCAGAAGGGAAGCTATGCGTGAAGAACTGAAAGTGGGAAAAACACCCCAACAACCAAACCAAAGCAGCAATTGAAAATAACTGGAAGATAGTGAAGTGAGAAATTCTTTCTTCTGGGAAGGGTAAAAACTTACTGCTGTGTGAGAGATGACACGGAAAGTCAAACTGCAGTTGCTGCCTCACAAGTCATTTGAGTTCAATACACCAGTCAGAGGCATTTCATTACTGTGTTCCCAGCGAGGAGGATATTTAGCATGCTTCAGCATGCTGCCACTGTAGATGACTTGCTGAATTTCAGGCTGACAGGTTAATGGTAAATAAACCATTTTCTCCTCAGCGTTTTCAAAATGTGTGCTTGGAATCTAAACACCTTTCTACTCCCTTCACTCAGTAGGCATCAGGGATACCTTAGAAATCCATGGCTTAGGATGGCTTTGTGCCTAGGCTTGAACTGAAAGGCTGGAGAAACCAGTATTAAATATGTGCTACTATGCAGAAGGATTTCAAAATGATCAAAATCCAGAAATTGCCATATATTGAAAACAGATACGTGAACTGGGAGTTCTGTTTGCTTTTAAGACATTAAAATTCACACTGTCATTTTTTCTCCTCAATCACAACTGCTTGGAACTTTGTTTTAAAGCGTGAGCTGAGATTCTCATAGTCGTGTGACTTCAGGGCTTTATGAGATGTGCCCCATCACAACCATTGGCAGGACTGACTCTGCTTTCTGGAATTAAATGGGAGAGATTTGGTAACAATCCAAGACTTCCAGTAAGGGATGTTTGTCAGGTATTCAGTTTTGGAAGAGAAATACAGGCCTTCTTTCAACTCGGTTAAGTTCAAAGAAAACAAACTGAGAGAAACTCAAAGAAAATTGCAGTGCTTGTGGCTGCGAGTGCCTGTGGGCTGCTGAGTCTGCCCCCAGGAGCTGAGCACTAAGAAATGAAGCAGGTGTCAGTCAGTCACCAGGACAGCAGAGCTGCTGCTGCTGCTTGGCAAGCACTGCTGAAAACCTGAGCACATCACTGATGCCATCTTGGAGTTTTCTTTCCTTCTGAAAAGCTGTGGCTGATGGGAGCAGTGCTGTTAACCACGCTCAGTGAAAGAGGGGAAAGGGAGCTTTAATTCAGATGTAAACCTCCTCAGACGTGTAAAGTGCTTTTTAATCCACTTATTCCAGATTGATTTTATTGCTTGGAAACTGTTACTTTTGGTTTCTAGATGTGAGCAGAAAGAGAAATGCTGTGAGTACTGCAAATGATCCGTTACTTTATCTAGGGCACTTTAGTCACTGAGATGCTGTGTGGTTTAATACCATTCTGCCTAGCAACATCTTGAGAACTTACTGTCCACACCAGAGTCTGGCAACGTAATAAGGGAGAAATCGTCATCTTTTAGCCATACCTATGTTTGGGAATGTTAGCATAAGTTGGTTTGCTTTGAGTCATTTACCAAAAATAACTTTTTTTCCCAGAGAAAAGTTCAGCTTCTGGATTAGTTAAGGGGATAAAAATGTGCTGGTAGTACCAAGAGCAGTTGCAAGTGACACTCAACAGGGATCCGTTAGCACTGGGTATTCCTGTCCTAGAGATTATGCAGGGCAGGTACTGTCACTAGAGTTCAGCTATCTGTGTAGGCATTGGATTTCTTCACAAAGTGAAAAGACTCTGAAAGCTCGAACAGTGCCAAGTCTCAGTAACAGCTCTGTGAGCCCTAAAACTGAGGGGATTCTTTTAGCCTAAAGAATTTGTTACATTCTGCAAACAGCACAGTGAGATTTCACTTGTGCTTGCAAGAGAAACCAGGACCCTTAGCTGACCTTTTCTGCTACTAATACAGTGAGTGGTTTCCACCAGAAATGACTTTGCAGTAACCGAGCACTGTTCTCACTGTAACAACACAGACCCAAAGTGCAGTAAACAGCTCGGGGAACACTTGGGAGCCAGAGAGACTTTATTCCCTCGGGCCTTGCCTTTCAGCTTTCCTCACCTACTGTCCCCAGCACGCACTGGTGCGGAATGGGGAGGTGATGTGGCTTAGACCAAGGTCCACCTCTCACTGGCTGCTGTGGCCAGCTCGAGTCTAGCCCAGGTTCTGAGTTCCTGAGCTGTGTGTGACACTGTGTGCAGTCACCTTCTCGGCCCCGCCGCGTCGTGCCTCACCAAGAGGAGTAACACTCGTAACAAAACCAAACAGACTTCTTACAGTCAGTACAAACCAGCCAGGCTCTCCTGACCTGTAATGGTGTTAGGGTTTTGCCGCCTGGTTTGTTTACAGACCTCTTATTTTCCTCACGTTTGTTCAGTCTCTGCTCCAGCCTTACCTGCTCTCTCAGTATCTTGTATTATTCACCTCTAATTCCATTCAGTTTAATAGCTCGTCCTTCACATTCTCCCCCACTATTTATTTTTGGTTTTACTACATATATTCTTGGAGTTTGTTTCTCTCCGTGTAAACAATGGCAGAGGAGAAAGGCTACACAGTGGGAAAAGCTACTTTGGAAAGGAGTGCTGCTTTCCTTATTTCCAGCTTCTATGGCAGTCCAGATGAGGATGCAGCCCAGCATGCTCAAGTGATGAAGGATAAACTACAGTCACCTTGTCCCTGCTGCTCCTTCTTCCCCCTGGCTTCCCCTCTCTCTCCTCTGTGGCTGGAACAGCGGAGCAATCCAGCACGTTCTAGGTACCCTTATACAAACTCACCATCACCATCTTCATTTCCTCCCTAAGGTCCCCAACTGTTCTAGCTGCTTTACGGAGCAAGTGATCCCGTAAAGCCACACAAGTGCAGTTTAGAACCCCTGTAATCAGAGCAATTCACAGCTCTGAGGGGACCCTGAGTGAGGGGGAACAGCCTCTCCTACTTCGTGCATCTCGTGGCAGCTCCCCTCAAGGTAACCTCAGCCTCATGCTGTGTGCTGTGGTGTTGTCAGACACGAGCATGCAGTGGTCTTGCAGAGACTGTCTGTAAGCATTGGCCCGTGACAAACTGGTGGTAACAATAAGACACAGCTCTTGTTCAGAACTTTTTACCAACAGTGTTCTACAGGGGATGTCTTTCTAAGAATGAGGCTCCTGTGTTACAGAATATTGTGCTTTGAAGGCTTGTACTTTGTGGGATTTCACCGTTTTCTTCAGAAGGTTGTTCTGGTGCTTAATAGATCTTCTAGTTACAAAGTGTCTCGCTAGTTAAACAAAAATTCCTTTGCTTAAATTTCAACTGATTATTTCTCATCTTGTCACTTGTGGCTAATGAGAACAATTCTGTTGTGTTCTTCTACACCCTGCTAGCAAGAAAGCTGTAACAGTTGTAATCCGTGGAGGACACCCCTAGCATGTTTAAATTGCAGACCTACCCAATTATCACAACAGCTAATTACTCAGTTCTCCACAAGTCACTTGCACTTCCCGTTGAGGGATCTCTGAGTGCCTTAAAAATGTTAGCACGTGTAATGTAAACAAGCTGCCATGCCATAGGTCACAGCCAGCCTCACCCTGGGCAGCACCATGTGGGTACCACGGCTGCCAGCAGGCTCCTCTCCTCACAGGACCCTCCTATTTACCTGCACAGCACTGTGGCTTACAAAACAAGGAGCATCTTTTATGTATTTAAAATATAAATCCAAGACAAAACACTGAATATATCCCACTGGATGAAATCCATGCTGCATGGTGAAACAGGGAGGTCCTTTGTGCATTTATTTCCATGGACTTAGATATGCTCATATGAGAGATCAGATCAAAGAAAGATGAAAAAGGGGGAGCCTAAGAAGACTGAATTTTCATTCCTGTGCTCTTATAAAAGCTCTGTGATTCCTTTCTTCCTATCCCATATTTATTTTAGAGCAGAATAGACCAAAAAGTGGCCGTATAAGAAGCGCTGTAGGATTTTTTTCAGAGGCTCAGCCATTTTTCAGGCAGAATCAGGCTTTGAGGAGCATGATTTAGCAAATCCCATCAGACTGAAAGCAAAAGAATTCTCTGAGAGTATCTCAAACAACTAAATCCATCCTCCCTTCTCTCCAGAAAAACCCACACCAGGCCAATCTACAGCATCCTTGAAACAAAAGCACATACTGAAAGCAGCCAAAGTTAGCACATACTGAAAGCAGCCAGTTAGGACTAGTGGATCCTAGGATGGGGGGGTCTTTTTGCCATGTAGTAGCCAGCAAGAGCTGGCCAGGCTGGCAGAGGGGGACATTTCAAGTTGAACAAGGACATACTATAAAAACACATGAGAATGGTGCAAAGGGAGAGCTCAAACATACAGGAAACGCAGTGTTCACCTTTCTCCTCTTCTACAGCACAGTACCACCTCAATTTTTTCCATTACCTCCTGGACTCCCCTTCTTAGCAGTATTACCAGTGGATCCTAGGATGGGGGCCTTTGTTTAACTGGTATGACACTGTAGAGGGAGAATCTCAAGAAGGAGAAACTCAAAATCATTTAATTTAACTCCGGTCAGTCCTTCCAGTTTCACATCCCCCATTCTTTCATCCAAAAAAACCATCAGCAAGAAATGATAGTGCCAAGAAATGCACTTAAGTCACAGTACCACACAATATACTGGACAAAAAACTGAGACAAGGAAACGACCATTAAGCCTCAATTTCTGCTGTTTCATTTATAACGCAGCCAATCTTCTCTTTTGTTAATTATAAAGAGACATAGCTGGCAGTCACTGGCTATTTTCTGTAATAACTATTTTGTTCCTTTCCTTTAATTTCCTCAATTCAGTCTTCTAAATTTTGCCCAGAATAACACCTCATAAAAGCACACTTACGAAATGCCTCATTAGTTTCTTTCTTTTGTTACTTCTGTCTTGGCAGTGCCACTTAGAATTCAAAGTACATAAATGCTAGGACACCAGCAATTGGGGGGGACTTTGAAATGCTCTGTGTGAAGGGTGCTCTAAAAATTCAGCACTGAAACTGCAACCTCTACTTGTGACCATAACTGTTAGGGTAACAGTGCTCGATCAGAAAATGACACAAGCTGTTTGTTTTTCCACTGAATTTGAGTATTTTTAGATTAGTTTAAAATACACACATGAAAACAACACGTGGATAGAGCTTGGGAATACAGTTTTAGCTGACCAAACCTTAGGATTATAGTTTAGAATAACCAAAATGATCTGAATTCCTAAATAAAGAGCTTCATTTCTGGTTTATAGAAACTCACAAACCATGGGCAGCTTCGACCCTTAGCTCACTGCAGTCTTTTCAGTGCACTGTAACAGGCGTGAGATCAGAAGCACTGTGAAGATCTGGATGAAGTATGTTTCTCCTAACGCAGATTACATTGAACAAAGAGATGGAAACGTGATGTCTTCCCCCTTTCTACATCTCCAAGATACAACCCCCCCTGATTTTCAGATGTGATGTTATTCTCCCCTTCATCTTGAGAGACAAGAGGTGTGGATTATTCATCTATTATCACATTGTCTTTTTACAAAAGAAACTTTCTTCAGACAGGACACAATACGACATCAACCAAAAGAATAACCGTTCTAAAACCTGTAATTATGCATCTGCCAAGAGTTAAGGAGCACAGTTATAAATAACAACTACTCCTTCTTGGAATCTGGCTGATGATTTCAAGAAGCTTAACTATTCCATAGATATTGAAGTTATGTTAAGAATAAAAACAATCCCTTACTTGGTCCTCAAAGGAGATTGCCTGGGCAACATCTCTGGGAAATCCATCAATCACTATGCCCTCTTCATCAGGGATCTGCATTAATCTCTGCTTTATCTCAGTTATGGTGGTTTCCTTTCGGAGAGAGAAGAGGTTAGTTATTTCATTTCACATTTTCTTGACGGTCCACTTTAACAGCACGCACAAATCCTTCAGAAGTGAACACAACCCAGGACACACCCTACCTGAGGGGCCAGCTCTCCATTAGTAATTATTTTGGCAATCAGACTCCATTTTCTATTGCTGCTCGTGCTGTGGATCTTCTTCCTCAACAGCTCACCAACTGATATGTAGTTAAATCCATAGCGTTCGGCTATTTTCAAACTCTGTGTTCCTTTGCCACTTCCTGGGCCACCTATTGTTAATTACAAGCATACATGGAGTTAATCTTTCACGTGAAGTACCCAATCACGTGTGAAATCTTTGCTATCTGCACCAATTTTCCAACCATTATGAGAGCAAACCTTGCAGTTGCACGACTTGGTACCATTGGTTAGACATGTGTCTCATCTGACTGATCACAGAGCCAATAGTTTGCAATTTGAGTAAGAAAGAATACAGGTCTACCTGCAAATTAAAAATAAGGACACTCTTTTAGGCTCAGTCTCATTCTAAAGCTGTTCCTGGAAAGGAATTCTTCTTGATCTGCAGTAGAGGAACTGACAAACGAACCGGTCTCTCCTTCAAAGATAGAGCCAGGGAGTCTGAGGCATGTTCATGTCAGAAAGCATCATACCTGGTTAAATAAGCCAATTAAATCAGTGGACTGCTCATGAAAAGGAACTAATAAAAATCTGCTCCTGAATATGCTTACATGAGTTTCTGAGGTTTTCTAATTTTAAAATACAGAACAATATGAAATAATCAGCTGAGATGTTTCCATAGTGATTTGGTACAAGGACTTTTGTTGAACCACCCATACTTCTGGTACTGATGGCTGAAGCATCTTAGAGAGGAGCATTTGTAAGGTTCAGCTTGCTGGACAAGTTGGAGGAGAAGGAGAAGCCGTGGTCTGGCAGGGGCAGGGTGGCTGCACTCACAGCAGCCAGCTGCAGTGTGCAGAGGGGGTGCTGAAGCGCAGGGCAGCAGAAGCAAGAATGGATGGATGGAAGAAAACCAGCCTGTGCCTGAGCTTAAAGGGCACATGATGATGTGCAGAGCGGGGAAGCTGGAGTCCAGCGTGTAAAACTAGGGAACTGGTTTGATACCAGTCAAAGTGTCAGTTACTGAACAGCATAGCAAAGCAAAACAAAACGTTTCCATATTAATCCCCTACACTACGTAGCTATATTGTGGGGAATTGTGTGTGAGAAAAGTGAACTTTATTTCAGCAGGTAAAGAATTCAGATTTATTGAAAATGTAATATACCTTTCCTATCATTTTGAAAGAACAGAGCAATGCAGTGACAGTAAATATGAATACAGTGAGCTTCTTGTTCATAATGATTTAACTCTTTCTTATACCACCTTTATTATTCCCCTGAGCAGCTTTTAGGCATTTATATCACTAATGCAGTGTGACCGTAGCATAAGCATTCCTGCCTTCCCTCAGGGGTGGTTGTGACACTGTGTAACCACCTGCAAGCCTGTGAGAGCCCCACTGTCACCTGTCAGTGTCACCAGCGGGCACTAGAACCCTTCTGGTGGTAACTCCCCACCTGGCTGTTCTAACTCAGACTGGGACCCATCCAAAGAGAAGGCACCAGGCAGGAAACCTGCGTGTTGTAAGGTGTTGTAAGGTGTTGTAAGGTGTTGTAAGGTGTTGTAAGGTGTTGTAAGGTGTTGTAAGGTGTTTCTGTGCCCTGCCCACAGCTCAGTTTTCTTCCTGGGGAAAAGAAGGGGTTTTATCATTATTCAATTGGTATAGATAATGCTGAAATGAAGCCAGGCTAAGACAAATGCCAATATAAGCATTTATCCATAACACCCAGCTAGGCAGTACAGCTACAGGTGCTCGTGAAACACACAGGCAATGAAAGAGAAAGCATCTTCTCCCTGTGCTACAGGAGGTTACAACTCAAATGTGCTTTCCCCTCGTTCAGTTCTCTTGTGGTTTCTCTCCTCAGAAGGCACGTGCTTCCTCCCCTCTATCAGCAGACCGTGGTATGTTTCACGGCTGTTCCTCCCTGGCAGTTCTTCTAGGGGATCCAGATCGGCTTAGCTTTTTTCAGCTTGAACTCTTCTTTTCCAGACAGTTTTTAGCTTCCCTCCCCTGCCTGATACAGATGTTCAAAGAAGGTAATTCCTTGGAGGCTACAGTTTATTACAGGCTCTTGGTCATCTGGAATGATAGCAGGTTTGGAGTACCTGGAGTAACTGATTCCCAGTGCCTTTTATCTTGGGTAGATGCACACTACAGCCCAACAAAGTTCAGCTATTGTTCAGTGGTTGCTGCCAGTTTGTGCAGAGCAGATTTTGCCAGGTGAATGAAGAGGATTATTACTCATTCCTGGAATGGCTCCTCACTCTCTGGGAATTTCTGTAAGCAACCCTCTTTCTCTCTATAAAGCTACACGTTGCAAGCTAATGAGCATAACGCAGATGACTGTAGCTGGGGATGTATGTGGCTGCGACTGCAGGGTAACACACATGATATCTGTGTCTGTGTTTCTACATGCATCTAACTTTTTTTTACTATGGTTTCATGTGGCTTTGTTTACTGGCAGTAATCCCAGCTACTGGAAAGAAGGGGCAGTAGATTGTGAGTGCATCAGAGCAAAGGGTTTAGAAAATACAGAGGAGCCAATGCTGCGCTTTGTGCTTTTTACCCACTCCTGGAGACAGAAAATTTCCACGGAAGGAAATGCAGTTTATTTCCCTGGAGTCTGGAGACAGGTTTGCAAAAGACTGTGTTGCACCTCAGAAACAATAAAGATGCAGAAGAGATATAGGTAACATGTAGGGAATTAGAAACTGAAAACTTGACAGCAATGAAAATAGTATCCACATTCCAGCAGGGATGGCAGAAAACCAGAACTGAGACCAGAACTGCTACTTGAAAAAAATCTCTGTAAAACCATAAAATAGCTGGAAAAGACTTCTTGAAACCAAGGACTTGACACTCCTGTTAGGGAGAGCTTGGCTTTGCCATTAAAGAGAAGCAGAAAAACCCCATAAATTGTAGCTTGGCCCTCCTGTTCCCTCAGTTTGAATTGCAAGCAGCAAAAAACCCTAATAAAGTATTTTCTTGAATGTCCACAAACTTCTCACACATTTTGCTTTTCTCCGTACAGAATTACCCCTTTATAGCAAGCTGGGATTATCCGTTTACGATCTAAGGGGAAACATTCAGGTAATAAAAGAAGGGAAAAGTGATAGGCCAGAATTACTTCCCCCAGCAAACGGTTATAATTTATTGATCTGTGTTCCTGACTCTGATAAATCACACCGACTGTTCACGAGAAAGGGAAATCAAATCACTTCTGCTTTTCATTCTTTTCACTTATTCTGTGATCACACATCATTCAAGAAAAGCAGGATAATTTCACCTACTTCTTACAAGATGTCTAGGCTGGGGAACATTTGTTGCATCCGAAATGATGTTCACGAACTGGTTTCAAGTGGAATTGGTATGCCCAAAGTTTTACTAAACCACTTCTTTTAATCTAGTTTTGTCTATGAAACTGCAAGGTTTCGACTCTGCTTAAGTTGTTGTAAATTCAAAATAAATTAATGTAATAATAATGTTTCTGAAAAGACTTGGGATATTAAAATCTAGCTCTGGACTGGATTTAACAACTCAGTGGGCTGACAGCACCGTCTTTAGCCTTTAAACTTGGGTTATAAAAGGAAAACACACTTTTGATATTAACTAATAATAATCATATTTTGAATTAAGCACAGTTTAAAAAATATGAATCTAGGAGGCTAATGACACCAGGTAATTAATTTTTTAAGATCTTTGTACTGAGGCTGTAGCAATAGTAAAAATGTGCTGGACAGAATATGTCAGGATGCACACTTTTAATCGCAGCCTAGTTTCCTAGGATTATAATGCCTCAGAAACTTAATTCTCTGGTGATTCAGATGTCTGCCATCCCACCTGGTTCCATCTCATTGTTCTAAAGTCCAGTCACATACTTTGCAGCTTTACCTTTCACCAGAAGACTTTCCTGCAAACATAAAAAGAACATCCCCCCACCCCCCATCACCTTTATCAGCGAGCTCTCTTCTGCCTTGGAGCTACCTGGGTCATTATGATAGATTTCAGAAAGCAAAGAAGGTGTAAAAACTTCTATGGAAGCATTAAAAGCTCTCGGGCTAATGCATTGTTAAGGGAAAGTTCACCTAACAGCGAAGGAGAAGAGAGGTCTGTAACACCTCTCAGGCCAGTCCCCAGCGCTGAAGGGGAGCGGTCCCAGCCGAGCAGGGCAGGGTGGTCGGCACCACTTGGACACAAACCCCTTGCTTCACCGATGCTTTTGCTGGCATTTTATGCCAACTGAAAAATACACGGCATGTTTTTTGTCTACAACATTTGTCTCTTGAAATTAAGAGCACACTTCTTTGAATCTTCCCCCTTTCCTTCAGTGCATGGGTTCTTTTATCCCTTCCAGCGCGCCTGAAACGCTTTCGCAACAGAAAGCTGCATCTGGGAGAAATTTCTTGGTACAGGGCAATAGCTGCTAAGCTACGTACGGTATTGTGTTGGTCAGATCACTCTGGACTAGACAGATTGAGAGGAAACCCTCTTGGAAAATAAACCTGGAATAGCCTTTGTGGCTATTCCCTAGCTAAGTGAGAAGCAAGCTCTGTAAAATCCACGGTCTGTTTACTGTGTGCTGGTGTTCAAGAATTTCACTCCAAATATCTCCCCACTCAGTTCCAGAGGTGAAAACCAATCTCTCTTTATCTCACCTAGATCAAACTTTCATTCATCACCCTCCTGCAACAGAGTTGCGTGGATTTCAGTGTACTGAGAGCCTTCAGTGGTCACTGAAAAGGAGACAGCTTTTCTCCTTGATGAAAAGGAAGGCTGGCTACTGAATTAAGATGGAAGAAAGGTGTGTGTTCTTTCTCCATCTAAGTTATGGAAGCAATCCCCCTCTTTAATATGAGTAAGGCTTTATGGACTAAAAATGTGATTCTCCATCAGCTGCCACCAGTGCTGTAACTATTTAAAGGGCCCAGAGAATCAGAGAATTAGGTCTGGGTATAACATTTTGGAAGACAACTATCCCAGGTGAGAAGGAAACTAACTCAAAGAACTTCAGAATAGAAGAGAATGTTGATTTAGGCTGAAAGTGTAGCTATGTCTTAATAACAGTGGGCTTGTCTGAGGCTGGGAAGTACGGGTTGGTGAGAAAGGTCACAGGAGAGAACCTGGGGAGAGAGAGCAATTAGCTCATGCTAACTGATCACTCTCTCCCTGAAGCTGGCCTGGGGTTCGCTACCCAAACAGATCTAGGGCTGAATCTCTCAGTGCAATGGAGTAGTGACCAGGCACACTCGCTCCAGCCCGACACACCGTTCAGTGTTCAAGGTCCTAAATATACAGGACAACAGTTCCCTATGGCCTTTTTGCGGCTGCCTTATACAGGATTCTAAAATATCCTTTTCTTTTGTGAGCAGCTTTGAGTAAGTTGTGTCAGTATTTCAGTTGAGATCCAGAGCACGCTTTGGGAGAGCACTTTGGTTCACGTGGTGAAGTGCAGGAGCCAGTTTGGTTTAGATGAGCTCAAACGGGCAGGCGTGCTCCGCAAGCAAACCAAGAGCACTTCAGCTGCTAACAGGCTTCCAGTCTGCAGACGAGGAGCACAGGTACTCACTGTAACCCCTGAAATCCTTACAGCTGGGGTGCTGCGTCCTCAGCACTCACAATTTCACCTCCTGATGTGCTCTAACTGGGCTGCACCACTTGCTACGGCAGACGAGAATACTACAAATACCCACAGGCGTTCAGAGCATCGGCAGTACAAATAAAAAGGTAAAGATAAAATACTGACAAAAAGACTTCCTTCATACCTATGACAAGGATAATTTTTGGTCGCGGCCTTGCAGGATCAAACACATCATATTCCTCAATCAGCTCAGCAGTTTCGGAGAGGTCGGTGTCACTTTCTATTGAAAACTGCTGGATCGGAGGCAGTCGGTCGTACCGCCGGTACGGGAAGTTCGAGTTATCGGGCATCACTGTAAAATAGTAACATAAACTGGGAGGTGTGGAAATACACAGCAAACTCTACAGCTGTTGTGTGCAGGGATGGAAATGAGCATCATAAACATGAAGTATAAATGCCTCCTAATTTTATAGTGTCCTGAATTAAATCGGGGCCGCTGGGAGTCGGGGTTTTTGGTGTTTCTATGTCAGCTTTTCCGTGACAATCGGCCCCTGGCACCCAGGGTCTGGCACTGGCTTGAGAAGAAAAGCCTTGCATTGTGCAGATAACCTGGACTATTAGGCAGAACTCTTCTGGTGATACTCGGTGTACGCAGAGATAGGGGTAGTATTCTTGCTAATTAGTTTAATGGAATGCTGGGTGGCAAGGAAGAATAACTATGGCAACTGAAAGATGAGCTAATTACTCTCTGTTAACATTACAAATAAAATAATTATAGGTAATGACATTTGCTTACATTGTACAAGATGCAGCTTTTTCTAAGAGTTTATAATTTACCCTGTATTCAGTAAATTAGCAGATAGCTCCAGTATAGCCTAGAGAAGCTGCCTTGTGTAACTGCATTGGAGTTCCTGTGTACGTCACCCGTAAGGACCCGTTACAAACATAAGCCAAGTGCCATGAGTCAACTTTACCCCTATCTCTCCAAGTATCTTAGCTAGGATATAAGAAACCTCTCTACTAATATGTTAAACATTTACGCAGCAAACATTCATCTTTAGGCTGCAAAATGATCACAATTTCCTCTCCTGCACAGCAGCCGTTACAAAAAAAGGTGCCCAAACACAAGGAAACAGAATCCTTGAGTCCTTTGCCCAAGGAAAACCAGAGTGAGGCACGATCAGCTATGGAAGGAAGTATAAAAGAATTCAGCAGTGGATGTAAAACCAGCCACAGCACAGGGAACATGATAATTTTCATACTTAATACATTACCATTCCTGAAAAAAGACCTCCTGGATTGCCCTCCATTGAGTGGAGGCAGGGTCTTCTTTTCTGGGCTGACAAAAGTGTCCCATTTCACTTTTTCTGACCCTCCAAGCTCTTTTACTTTCTGCAAACAGCCTTCCAAATATTCAATTGGGTCATCGGGTTTGTAACACATTAATCCATTCAAGAGGCTCTGCAACACAAGGTCAGAAACACATCCTGTAATCAGAGAGGCCAGGGAAACCCGGCGCTTTTACTCTGCATTTCACTCCACAGAGAGAGAGCCCACGGTCCTGCTACAGCCACACTCTCCGTTTCGAGCCAGTGTGTGAGAGCCAGGCCTGCAGAACTCTGCCAGTGTCACAGAGAGATTCTCAACAGGAGGCTCGTGGCTGCATCTTTACCTTTGTCTGCTAGCACTGTAATCTCAGCCACAAACAGGGGAAAAGTTCCCTGCGTTTTCCTAACTACCGCTGGCAAATACACACAGAGCAACCACGAGCTAAAGAACCCCCAAAGTTACAGGTTCTGTGTAGCCTAGTACATCCCTACAATGTAATTTTTCCTTAAAAACCAGTGCACCCACAAGTACCTTGCCCATCTTCTTGAGTCAACACACAAAGAATGAAACAAAAAGATGTGTAAAAATCAGGAGACTCAAAAATCATCTTGATCAGCATTGGGGAAAAAAACCACAAGCCCAAAGTTCATTGCTGCTTCCAGGTTTAATTGACCAGAAATTCCCAGCCATTAGCAACCCCCCGCCAGCAGTATTAACTCTGCTCCCGTCCTTCCGATGACCATTCCGGGGAGCGTGGAAGGAGGAACGGCAGGCTCTCCTCTGACGCACGGCAATTGATTTTCCTTGACAAAGTGAGACATAAGTCACCACCTCACCTCTCCACAGGACAAACGCATCCAATCTCCTCTTAACAGCAAACGCCTTTCAGGAGGATTTCTGTTCCTTTGTGCTCTCCCTAATTTTTGTGCAAATAAACTTGAGGGGCACGGTTGGTATTGGTAATAAATAGCTCAGATTCAGATTAGAATTTATAAAATGGGCTATCGTTTCTCCCCCGACAGCACCTCTGCCCACAGTGTGCTACTCAACAGCAACTAGCCGTGTATTTTCGCAGGAGGTATGCACCATGTTTTCCTAAACTGCTGGCTCAACTTCTGAGCCGCCACAGAAAAGCAGTTTTGTCTGCATCTCTTGCTAAACCACTCACGTTCTGCATGTGGTAGTAAAATATTCGCATGGTCTATGTCCTGTAATTCTCAAAAGCATTAAAAAAAAAGAGTCTAGCTTCAAAACAGACGTGGGCAAACACATCCGTGCGTCTGCGTGCCTGTGTTTGATACGGATGGCAGGGTGTCTGCTTCGGGAAAAGAAAAAGAAATCCACATTGCACAGAGAACTCATTATCGGCCATTAGCGGCAGGTAACTTGTAGGAAGCTAAACAAACCCTGACTAAACAGTTGTGGGGTTTTTCTCCTCGCCGAGACCGATGAAA
>VWZY01003083.1:126547-140780 GCA_013399075.1 Chloroceryle aenea
GTCACGGGGAGACACCTAAAGACATCTCTGGCCCGACCTCTTTCTCAAAGCAAGGGTGGCTCCTGGGGCCACACCATGCTCCTCTTGCAACACCCCTGAGGACAGAGGCTGCACAGACTCTGGGCAGCCTGTGCTTCGCTGGCCTCGTGGTGACAAAGGGATTTTTCTGTTCGGTTAGCACCTCCCTTCTCCCACCTTCTCTTGCCTACCGCTGCACCCTCGTGAAGAGCCTGGCTCCATCTTCATGACAACCTCCTTGCAAGCACTGGAGAGCTGCTCCTGTATCCCCCCTAAGCCTGCCATAGGCTGAACAAGCCCCATCCCCTCAACCTCTCCGCAAGGGCCACTGCTCTCATCCCTGAGCATCTCTGTGGCTGTCCACACAACTCACTCCAGTTTATCACCATCTCTCTTGCACTGGGGGCCCAGATCGGGACGCGTTACTCTGGATGTGCTCTGAGGAGTGCTAAGTAAGAGGTAGTGTGTGTGGTACTCTGTAGCATGCTGGAAGTCCAGTTGTCCTCTGTCAAGCCTGGTGTTCCAGTTAGGGTTTCCTTGTGTTGATTATCTTTCCCAACTAAACATCCACGTCGTTTCAGTGATTCACACCCTAACAGAAATAGCCCATGAACAACAGCGAGCAACAGCTTCCCATAGCTCAGCATTTTTCAGACATAGGATAGATCTTCTCAGCAGAAGCTTCTCCCCTTGTGTGTGATCTGTGGCTCAATATCAGCCTGACAGGCTTCTCCCTCTCAGCTGCCGCTGCGTTCCTTGCTTTGCTGCTTCTGTAGTTAAGCTGCCCTCTTTTTCCTCAGCCCTGCCTCCAGTATTTTATGTAGATGCTTCCTTTCCTCCTAGAGAGGCTTCCAGTCCTTGTTCATTCCCCGGACTGCTAAACGCTGCCCCAGTGGCAGTTCCATAACCTTCTTCTGACAAACTGGACTGGGAGTTTTTCCAAGTCATCCGGTTACTCCCAGCAGCTTCCACCTGAAGGGCAGCCACTGATGTCCCTTCACAGCAGTCGACTGATGGGCGGCCCGTTCTCCACTTCAGCAGAAGTGTCTCTGGAAAGGAGTCTGCATCAGACTTCTTAAGATCCAGCACCACCTTCTGTGAATCCAGGGGTCTCCACTTAGGGAAGCTGCAGTAAGGTCACTGAATTGGCACCTCTCATCTGTTCGAGGAGGACCTTTGTCTTCACTGGAGAGTTTAATCAGCATTCATCTGCCATCTCTCTCATCCTCCCGTGAACTCTGGATGTGGCTTTGACCCTACAGTCTCTTGATAAGATTTTAATACATCCAAATGTAAATTCAGTATCAGCACAGTATCTCGGTTTGATTGTGTGAACATTAGAGTGGGCTCCAACATCCTAATCAAAAGGTGTAAGATATAATTGCTGTTAAAAGACCTTCAATGAAGCTTGACAAGAGGAAGACTGAATTAAATTAAATAGATATTTTCTCAATATAAGATCTTTCCTAAGGGGGGCTCATGGAAGATGCCATTCTATTTAGAAAGGAGATGTGGTTTAATTTGGTTTGGGCTTTTTTTTTTCAGTTTATTCAAAGAAAAATCATTTGTGTTACCATTGTCTCAGACAAATGCCATTTGTAGGCTTTCAGCATATCCATTTTTATATATTCAACATCTGTGGGTAAATTAGTATCTCATCCAGTGTCCTGGATGGACAGAGGAAAATAGCTCCTTTCACGTGCTTTCCACAGCATCTTCCTCAGGAATGGTCAAAATTATTATGGGAAGTCTTGACTGAGATGTTTGTTTTTTACTGGAGGCTCCCAGGCATCTTGCTCAGTTAGAAAATGCTAACAGAAAATGAAAATTCTGACTGCTCTGCTGTAAACCAGTTGCCATTATGCACATCGAAATGACCGTGCAGAAGAGTGATCTCAAGCTAATCTGATTTTTGTCACACGAAATCAAATTCTGTGTTGCTGAAATTACCACCTCAGACACAACCATGGCCTTTTAAGATATCTGTCCGAAAGAGCGTGTGAAATCTACCTGGAAAGGATATTTCTGGATCTAATAATATGTTACCTTCTTCTACAAGCACTGTGTTACGTGTTTGCCTTTGGCCAAATCCCCGTATGGAAACAGGGGCCCAGGGGGATGCTTCTCAAAGGCTCTGAGGAACAGCAGCAGCAGAGGATTAGCAATAGATGAACCAAAGGGGCACAGGAAGCCGGGCTGCTCCTCATTTCAGGCGTGCAGGGAACAGCAAGGCAGCTGTTAGGAGGTTAGCTGCTTGTCACTGACAGCATCCGAGGAAGGGTGTGGATGGAAATGAGGCTCTGAAGGTGCGGGCAGCTGATGGTGCTGGGGCTTTGGCTGTCCTTCCCTTTGGCTATGCTTCCCTTTTCTGGAGGGGAAGAACCTACAATGGAACGAAATGTTGCTATCAGAGTGGTAACATTTCTGGAAATTCATCTTGGAAAACTTCTTATGGCTCCTATACCACTGGGCTGATTCCGTTCTCATTCCTGTTGGCTCCTCCAGTAACTAGTATGAAATCAGTATGGGATCAGCTGGAATATGCTGTTCCAGCCTTCTCTTCTTGGTTAAACCAGTTACCTAACAGCTGTAGCCTTCAGTCAAAGCTTGATTAGGTTATGTGTGTTCAAAAATCACTTCAGAATCCCTCAGTACTTTATCAGAGTCCTCTGGTTTTTTTGTCTAGTGCCTGCTCAAGCACTGGTGGCATTTTTCACACATGCTGCTGCTCTGCTAGATGCCTTTATTAAATCAGAGCCAATGTCCCCGTACAGGCTGGTGCAGGACATGGGGACAGTTGGAATTTGTAGATCCTGCAAGTAAAACAATCCTGGGTAGCCCTTTTAATCAAAGATGCTGAACTATATGCTTCTGATCCAGAAATATTCTGCATTTTAATGGAAACGCAGAACGTATTTGTAGCCCCATATTGGGCCTAGGGTGGTGTAAATTAATCCAAGATTGCTAAGCTGACCGTTTCATTTTAATGAGAAACCTGTTTCTCAACTCTTCTGCTACAGTTTTGTTACATTAGTTTTTTAAACCCATTGTTTTCTCTCTCCTTTCTTTTCCACCTTGCTAATGTTCTGGGGTTTTTTTTGTTTTGCTTTTCTGCTGATTCCTAAGCAGGCTACTGAAGTGAATCCACTCCATAATTGAGAGGTAGTGAAAAATTTCATCTGTGGATCTCATTTTCACTCAGTTCCAGCGCTGCCATTTTATGTAACTCTTGAGGACACCAACATGAGTAAAACCCAGGAGGAAAGAAAGATGATGGTGCCACTTAAAAGTTTGAGGATGCAGATTTCAGTCTGCTGAGAAACATAACAAGAATTTAAAAATGCCATGATCCAGTCACTCTTTATCTTTGCTTTCCTGAGCGAAATAGTTGTGGCTTCCACTGCGGCGTAGTCGCTCTTGCTCTCCAACCCTTCCCTGAACTGTCTCCAGTTTATCGATGGACAGGCTGTTCCAGAAATGGCCACCCCGTGCCAGGTCCTGCTGTCACTGAGCCTGCCCACAACATCCTCCCAGTCCTGGCTCTCTGGTTTTCCAGCTGATGGGCTGAATTTGTGCACTGGCCTTGGTGTTGCAACAGGTTCCACCTGCAGCCTATTATCCAGCAGTCTGCCAGCAGCTCTGCTTTCCACTGTCTTCTCCCCCAGATTCCTCTGCTGTGGGATCAACACCTGCTCTTTATTCTGTGATGGGTGGCTTCATATAATTGCTTGCAGCCAGTTTACCAAGACATGGGCAGGCTGGGTACCCCCGAGCTGTCCCCTTTGTGAGTTACCACTTCCCTATTCTTTGCTACCTGCCAGTGGTACCCGTGATATTTTATTTTAGTTATTATTTCTTTTTTTATGGTAATCAATAGAACTGTTATACAGCACATGGCCAAACCAGAGCTCCCGTGGGACCAAACCAGAAACTGACTTCATCTTTCCCCTTACATTTCCCTTTCGAGAACAGTCAATTGATCATTAAATAGATGTGCATTAATTTTGCTTCCATCAGGTTTCCCAGACAAAATGTCCTGCAGCACTAACTAAATGCTATCAGATCAGCACTTTTTCTTCATCAGCTGAAACAAACCTTCTCAAACAAGTATCCATGGATAGGTCTGAGAGGATCTATTTTTCCAAACCTGGCATCGACTAGCATTAATTAAATTCCATACCAGCTCCATGTTCCTCTCAGCTCTGGCTTTTCACTGAGTTCCACCTGAGGTGGACAGGCCTGTCATTCCTGTGCTGCCACCCTTTTAAAGCCCTGGTCTAATGTATTCCCAGGATGCAAGCATTTCAAGGGTTCTTAGATGCCAGAAATGTCCTTTCCAGCTGTTCTAAACCTCCAAAGGACTTATCCGAATACACGGATTTGCTCCGTTGTTTTTAGTGGCACTATTTATAAAACCTGCTTGCTACAATTGAAGGGGAGGCTGGTTCATCAACGTCCCATGGTATGATTACATCATCTGTTTATTTCTCTGTATGCAGAACAGAAATATTTAGTGAAGTCTCCCAAATGTTTCTGTTGTATCTCTGCAAGCATATTCCAGTAATATTTTTAGGATCCTTTTCTTCTCGTCAGAAAACCAACTCTTCTAAATACTGACCACTGGGGGTTAAGTAATTCTGTTTCCCTTCTTGATTTTGTTACAGTGTTAAATCTCTCAGGTTTATTTCCTGCAGATTCTAGCATTTGTTATTCGGATGTGTCTTTCTTTTCAAGCCCAACTGCTTTTTAACCGGTGCTGCCTTGTTTGCTTTTGGGTTTTTTCCAGCCATGGGTTGTTAGTGGCTTGGCCATTTATGAGCATTTCTGCAATAATTCCCAATTATCCTGCAGTTTTTTCTGCTGGAGTCCTTGCCCTTGCTCTGGCTGATAATAATTAGATAGTATGAGGATACTGTACAGGCACTGTGCAGCTTAATAAATGCAGGGTGGCCACCTCAGGAAGCCTCTGCGAGCTGGAGGGCGGGAGAGGTTTCCTGGGGAGGTTTCCCTTCTGAACTCATCCCTGAGACAGCTGAGCACTCCCGGTGAGCACGCAGACTGGGGGCTTGCACAGACTTGCAGCCTGGTCCAGTACAGCTTCCTGATGCTGTCTGCTTTTATGTCACTTAAACTGAAATTCCCCCTCCTCCCTGTGCACCCCAGTCTTAGAGACGTTGTTTTCTGGGAGGATTGGTTTATTCCTCAGTTACCCTTTTTCAGTAACTGATTAATAAACATTCCAAATCATTTG
Organism: Chloroceryle aenea; assembly: GCA_013399075.1. Taxonomy (NCBI): domain Eukaryota; kingdom Metazoa; phylum Chordata; class Aves; order Coraciiformes; family Cerylidae; genus Chloroceryle; species Chloroceryle aenea. The sequence goes on from VWZY01003083.1 coordinate 131,817, forward strand.
ATTTGGATTTTCAGCAACTTAAAAATGCTGTGCTATTTTTTTTTTCCCATAAAATCTTAATTTCCTTGCCTTTTATCCCAAGGGGTGAAACCAGAGATTTTAAGGTTCTAATCTATGAATTTTCCCCAGATAGATACTGACAATAAAGCAATTTCAGTTCATCTTGTTTCTTTATGAACTAAGGCAACGTGAGAAGCTGCAGAACCCCCCTCAAACACACCCTCCAAAGAAACACAGCCAGGTTGAGTTAATAAAATAGGCTTTGAATAGTGACTTGTGGGTGCATGCAAGGGGAATAGAGAAGAATTCAAGCTCAGCTGTTAGGCTTCATCCTGGGAATGCCTTTTTTCAGGAGGAAAAGGCCCAGAGGACATGTACAAATACAGATTTATGCTTCACCATATTCAAACAAAAGTGCTGTTGACTTTGGTCAGGTTGTCCACGCCTGCCAAGGAGTGAAAGAGATGCTAAGGAAAGAAATCTTCTCTTCTGACATGGCAAAGTTTTTATTGCTGGGATTCACAGCAGAGTAATGCTGGCGTGTGCTCCTGCTGGGAGTGATCACAGCAGGTAACTGTCGTGTTCTGGCAGAAAGGGAAGAGTCAAGTGTTTCCACATTCAGGGTGCGTTCAGTTTCCACCACAAAGCAGTAGTTGTCAAAATGCTGGTCAGCCACTGGTGTTTGGTGTTTGCTGTTGAAGAGCTTGGTTTCGTTAGAGCTAGAGCTGGTTTTGTGTTTCACAGTAACACAGGAGCTGACTGTCCAAACCCTCTTTCTAAACCCGGGAAGGCTGCAGCTTAGGCAAGTGCTGGCTCACAACTCTGAAAGATTTTGTGGGGATGATTGTAATTTTGTTTGAGGTAAGCTGGTTTTCAGTGATGTCAGGTTCTTGAACTTTGTTCTTGCATCACAAGGAATAGGGTGGGATATATAGAGATGAAAGTATGCACATGACATAATAATTAGCTAAACATCAGCACCCAGAACGAGAGCGAGATAAATTGCATTTTAGGATACAGGGGGATGAGCTGAGAGCCCTGACAGAACCTGGCAAATGTTTTAACCATGGAAATGCTTTAATGTTAATTCAGAATTCATCCTGACTTTCTGCTGACGTACAAGAACATCTCCTGACTTTAGTCACCAACTCCAGTGAATGCTTTCTTGACAGTCTACCAAATGAGAACTGGATCAAACAGGAGGAGCTCATGAAGGGTAGCTTTTTTGGGGAGAGCTGCTTACAAAGCCCTGCTCCTCTCTGAAATCCTTGCCTCGGGATGCTGGCTGCTCTGTGGTGACACAGCTGCACAGTGACCAGCTCTGTGACTGCAGCGTTCGTTCTTATTCATAAATCTGGAGGGGAAAAAGGTTGTTAAAAATGAGTATTTTGACTCTTGTGTATTTGAAAAAGTCATCACTCCCTTCAAATGGTTTTCCTTGGATAGTCTGGATCTTAGTGGGTCCATGAAGCAAGACTTGTCAGTATCTTCTATTTTCTTATATTCAAGTTATAAAACTGGACTCACTGATATGTTCCTTGTCCTGATTTATTCAAAACCCCATCAAAGTTACTGCTGTCTCAAAGCCTGCAATCTTAAAGATGCCTTTCCCAGCTGTCAGACTGCCCTGGGAGGGTGAGGAATGGGGATATTATTAAATTAACTTTACCAGGAATGGGGATATTATTAACTTTACCAGGAATGGGGATGTTATTAACTGTACCATGCTAAGTCAGAAAGCAAGTTGTGAGTGATAACAGCAAGCGAGCAATTCTTTACTCTGTCCTTTCCTGCAGTGGAGATGTTCTGTGGGACAGATGGGTCAGATCCGGGTGTTTTGCTGTAGTCTTCCCTGTTTCCTTTGCTGCTGGCTTACAGCTGAGCTGGTACCGTTGGGGGAAGGTGTGAATAGTCAAAGGTCTGTTAAATGAATTCTCTCTGCATTATCCAGCTAACTCGTCTCCACATCACGTTGGGATAGAATTACCCCGTGGTGTAGCTGACACCTTATTGTTCTATCCAAGCTGATTGACAATTAATGAGATTCTGCTGCATTTTTCTGGCTTTCTGCTGAAACTTTTTATTCCCTCAGCCTTTGGCCCATGGAAAGAGAATCACAGTAGCCTGTAGAGGTACAGAACAGCTTTCCTAGCTGACGTCTCTTATGGAAACAGCATTATGAGCAATTTTGGGGGAAAAGACTGATTTTCCATCCAGTATTACTAATGCACACACACACACTGCCTCTCCAAAACACATTTCTCATTTATGAACCTAGGAAGATCTCCTCGGAGAGAGAAAATATATTTGCTTTCTAGAGTTCCGAGCAGATAAATAGCCTAATGGATGAATTTATTTCACAAAAGGATTTGAAAACCAATATGGCAATTTTAGATCATCCTGAGTTAGGTACAGAATCACTGAAGGAAATGGAAAAGAGGGTTTGTACTGTTCTGGTGCCTAGGTGAGGATGAAAGGCAGGCAAAATACCTTCACTCTCCTTAATTTTAAATGCTCTTTTAGAATCCTGCAATAAAAATCCATCCATGGAAAAGAACATTTATTAAATACACTCCTTATAATATGATGAGACATATGTATTATATTTTGACAGATATAACAGTCAAAAAAATTGAAATTATTTTCCTTTTCTTGTGGAAATATGCAGGAAAACAGTCAGATGAACTACCAAAAATGAATGTACAGGTGCAACACCCCAAATTTCTGAATAGTGTTTGAAGTATCCTGGTTTCAAGATGACAGGAAATTAACCCTGAGTGCTTTGAGATCCCTCAGTAACAGATGCTGTACAGATGCAAAGCATTTAAGAGATGCTGTACAGATGCAAAGCATTTCTTATTTTCATATTTACCCAACAGAAATAACCAATCTTTATCCCAAAGCCAGGTAGCAAGCAAAGTTACGAACCCTTGACCTCATATCATGATTTTGATGTCATTATTCTCAAAAGGATGATCTGAATTTGCAAGGTGCAGCTTTTGGAACTTCTATCCTCAGTTGTGGCAGCCCACGGAAAAGCGTGGGTCCCTGTACCTGGTAGATCTGCCCATAGATGTGTGTGTTACTTTCTGGAGATGCAGATGTGAGGTGAACATGCAGATGTGAGGTGAACATGCAGCTGAAGTGCGAGGTTATTATTTTTTCAGCATTTACATAATGTTATAATGGCAGAAATTTTGTTTAGGGAAACCCTTGCTAAGTATCAGCGAGGTGAAGTGCAGGAAGGTGATTTTCACTGAGGTAATACTGCTGCAAATGCATCCATTAAGGCTCTGAGTAGCTGCAGCTGACTGACTGATTACAGCGCCTGTTCTCCCTATCAAAGTCAATCACCACGAACCAACAGGTGAAGTCGACTGCCTGTCATAAAATGTAACAGGTCATTAAGTGCAGTAGCTTTTACCTTTCTATGTGACACGCATTTAGCAGCTGAAGCAGCTGTTTCAGGTCACGGGACAGAACGGATACACAGAAATGACAGGCACACATGTGGGTATTGATGATTGCTCTTATCACCAGGACTGCCACCGAGAAAAATCTCACCGGGATACCCTCCTCAATGCAAAGAGAAAGGCAAGGATAAGGAAAGAATTTGGATCCTTTTATTTACCTGAGAACTGCAGGCAAAAATACAGAAGAAACTTTCATAGCTTTCACAGCTGAATGCATTCTCATGTGAGCAGCTCTCCTCAGTTTCCTCCGGATCAATTTAGGCCACACGATTTGGCTTCTAAGAACCAAAGAATTTGTTGGATTGCCTACTGGCCAGTTTACATTGTTGTCTGGTTTCATCCAGACTTTCTGCTTAGTAAGCACCCATTTAATTTTTTTAAGTACAGCTCCACCTTGCATTGAGTGCCAGCACTGGACAAGGGCCTTTTGCTGGCGCAGGAGGAAATTTCGAGAGGCCTGCATTTTTATAACTCATCACAAAACCTGGCTCCCGAGCACTACCAGCTCCATTTGTGAACCCGCTCTGGCATTCCTGCTCGGGAACAGCTGCCAGTAAATATGCTCCAAGAAGAGGTACTCTCAGTAGTGTCTACTCCCACAGTGTGCACCTCTGCCTCTAGCAGGGGTGCTTTTGGGGGTGTCTCCTCTTAACCATTCGCTGTGATGCACACGGGTGATATAACCCAGACTAACACCAACAGCATCAGAGGTATTTGTCTGCTGACCCACCCCTGCTTTCCTTCACAGACTAACAGCTGGAAAGTTCCAGTGAGCTTTTGTCTCAACATTTTTTGGGTGGTTTTGATCTACTCTGCCCCATAAGTCCTGGAAGAACAGAAGTAACCAAGCTTATTTACAGGGTAAAAAATGATATTATTTCTTCCATTGAGGATATTTCCTCAAGCTGGTCTTAAAATGGTCAATGTTTGGAATTTTCTTACATTTTGCTTCTGGGGTGCAATCTTCCACTAATTGGTTCTGGTAACTTCTCAGTACTCCTCACACAGTGCTCTACATAACCTTTCCTGGCAGTTCACTGGACTCAGTTTTGGTCACTGCTCAAATATTTAATGTTAATCAACGTTATGGTACTTGGTGTCTGAGCAACCTTTTCTAAAGCTGACTCAGTGCTCACTCTAGATCTTATTTCTAATACAATTTTCATAATATGAAATCTAATGGTTTGGGGTTTTTTCAGGTAAAGCTGGTGTGCATTCAGCCTTTACTTTTCAAAAGTTTCGTGTTTGTTTTCTCATATACCTGATGAGTAGAGTAAAAAAACCCTGCTTGTGAATGAAGAAAATTACTTGGAAGGAAAAAGGATCTATTTAGATGGTGGGCTGTAGAGTACTCCAAGAATTCACACAACAGCTTTAAGTAATGGTTTGAGAGCTAAAACGAGTCCACCAGCCACACAGCCCTTGAGTCTCTTTAACCAGCAGAGCTGAGACTCCTTCAGCTCAGTTGTTACAGGGAGGACTTTACCCGAGGCATGCAGGTACTTGGTGTGTTTGGGACACGTGGCAGGTTCATCATGGAGATGTCAGACTAGTAGTGGAATAAAAATGATAACTTCTTGATGATTCTGAGGCACAATGTGTTACATTCGCTGCCCAAAATCAAGAGTAAAACTATGGTTGTAAACTTAGGGCAATTTAGTTAAGATTCTCATCTTGTTCCTAATTGCAAAGCCCATGAATTTTCCATTTGAGAAGGAACCTTTTTGAAATATTAATGGAAAAGTGCAATTGAGGGGGTAATGGTAAAAAATAGAAAGTATTTTTACTGCTGTGTTTTTCCAGATTCTGTTATTTTAATAAATGAGAGTGGTTTGACAGAAGTTTCTAGAATTGTTTTCTGCTGAGAAGAATATTGATGCACAGAGACCACGTGTGATGTGCATTCCTGTTCCAGGACTGCCAGTATACGTAACAAATGATGTAAACAACTGCCACTTACTTATTATTTCATACTTATTTCTCTTAATCTACCAACAGGACCAGCTGCTGGAGTGGTTTATAACCTCATGCTTCCTGAGGATGAAATCCTGGGTTATCACACAATTCAGCATTCTGGAAACTCCCTTCCTGGTGGTATTTGCATCATCAACAACAGCCCGGGACTGATGACAAGGTAGATGGTTAATTCATTAAGAACAAATGTCAGCTGAATTTCATTGTAGGTTTCAAGGTTTTTGCCTGTGCTCTACTCAGAAGGCACTGTAAATATGATGTCTATAATCTTCCTTTATAAACAACGGTAAAAAATATTCTCTGGTTTGATTCCAGTGTTGAGGTACAAACAGAAGTGTTGGTTCTACTGTGTTTAGCCAGTGTTCAAAAAGAATCTACTGATGAAAACAGTTTGGAGCATTTGTTTTAGCTCAACAGTAGAAGCAAGATTTCTTTCCTGTCATTTTCCTTTCTGCACATTTTGTATCCATATATTACTTTGCTATCCTAAATCTTTTCAAAGTACAAAAATTCTGTAGCCAAATCAGTTTTCCACTACCAGAGATGGAAAAATACCCCAATGAATGAGATCAATTGTGAATTTGATTACTCTTGCTTCATTCAGGTTCCATCTCTGAAGATAGCTGTTTAATCAGCTCAGACACCAGGCTGTAGGAGACTTGCTTGGTACAGATTCCTGCATCTGTTGTACTGACAGTCAGACTAAAGCAAGTAACAAATCTGCATTTCTTAGGGAGATAACACAGTTCCTGCTGATGCCTTAGGAACTGGTCTTGTTGAGTTCATTGCAAGAGTGCCTTTTCATTTCCCTTTTGGAAGCATAACAAATACAGCCAAAGGGATATTTTTTATCTTCTACAGTAGAAAATTATCAGTCAGTACATTCAAGTCTGATAAAAACAAGAAAAAAAGAATCACAGAACAAGGATTAAGAGGATAGAAGAGAGAATACACTATGATGCACACAGGTAGTATAATCAAGATTAATACCGACAACATCAGAGGTATTTTAGTGGTATTTTTTGTATAGAAAGAAAAATAATTGTGGTCCAAAAGTGCCAGGTAAACTGTAGTAGGCAGAAATCCCTGTTTTAGGAGTGTATGGGACTGCAGCCCCTCCTCAGAGGAAGGCTCCATGCTGGACAGGAGCAAGATGACAGATGCCTCCCAGAGAGCGATTCCAGATGGCATAGATGAGAGGATTAGGGCCTAAGCAACCTGCTGGAGGAGGAACGAGTCTGGAAGGTCACCAAGATGTGCACCCACAGGAACACCAGCTGCAGTTACAGCAGCTTTTTAAACTGTTGTGTTAATTACAAATCATTTTGGGACACACATTTGGTGTCCGTCCTAATTACTCAGCATGAGGTACAAGAAATATTGTGACAAAGGTCAAGCTGGGGAGACTTGGAGCACGAAAATCACTGTGATTAGCATGAAAACAATGCAGAATAAAGAGGCAGAAGCAGACAGCATAGAGCTTAATTTCTAGGCAAAAAAAAAAATCCTCTATGGGCACAGAAGCAAACACGAAATCTGTATTGAGAGCTGCCTAAGGGAATAAGGATGAAAGAAACCCGAAGGCAAAGCTTTTGGTACTATCTTACTGGGGAAAAACCTGAAGTGATACCACCTCCAGGAATTCTGCCTGAAGCACTGGCACGCTCATGCGTGCCGGGTGAATACCAAAGTCCGTGGAAGACTGAGACTGTAAAGGAATAAAAGCCAGAAGTAGTAGCAGAAATAGATGGGTTACAAAATACACTCCAGTGGGCTAAGGGAATGCAGAAGGCAAACCAGAGACAGGTCTTAAAAAGTAAACTGTGCACTGGATTCCGTGACATAGAAATCACAGCAAACATTGGCCATGCTTCTGGAATATTCCAACAAGCCTGGAAACAGAGCTCATGAAACTGAGCTTGCCTTAACTCAGTGCTGACTCTGCCCTGGCGCGGAGAGGCTGCAGAGTGACCTGAACACCTCCACTCGAAGAGTGACACCTGCAGTGTGACCGTACCACCGGACACACGCCACAGCAGCCAGCAGGTGACACAAGACTGATGAGTTTGCAGCTACACTTTTACACCAAGAGCCAGCTGAACCTTCCTCTAGACTGCAGAACCAACACAGAACTGCTGCAACATAGCAGTGTTACTGACTGGATGAATGTGCTTAAATGATCCGGCTGAAACTTGCTACTTTAAACACCTCCCCCTACAAGCAATGTTTCATGTAAGGAAAATGTGCTAATTCTCAGTTGCTCAGCACAAGTAGCAGGTGTCTGCTTGTAGAGTCCATAGGTGAGAACCTGCCTTTGCATCATTTCAATGCTACATCACAGAATTACTATTTTTTTTCCATTTCTTTTTATCTTACGTAGCAAATCATACACAGTGACCTTAAAAGGATGATATTGAAACCTCAAAATCGAGTATTTCTTGGAATCACAAAATTAAGGTCACTTGTGATACCAATTTCAGAAGGTTCAGGAATTTTTAAGTGAATGGGGTGGTTTTAAGGTTTAGTCACGGAAAAGATGTTCATTGCTTTTCACGTCAGGAATGTCTCTTAGTGAGCCAAAGGTGCCTTGTGGTCACAGCTGACCCAGCTTTTCATTCAGTACGAACGTCAGGACTGGCACCTGGTTCAAAGATGCATCAGCAGGACACAGCTGATGACGTCATTTTTATGGGAAAAGCTGCTGACCAAAACACATGATGCCAAAGGGTGAACATTCAGAATAAATGCAAAGAGCTAAGCTTAACAGCAAGAAGTTCAGTCACAGTCTGAGACCTTCTGTCACTTGTTACCTGAGCAAGACACACGCTCTGAGACAGCTGCCTGTCCCTTCAATTACTGACACACCTCCAACACCTCCGAGAGTGATCAGAGACCTAAGTGGAAGCATTTGAAGGGAAAAAAAAAAAAAGCTTAAGCTTGGCCTTAGTCTTAATTTAGGTGTCTGGAGCCAGAAGATAAAGAGGGCAGCTTACGAGCAGCACCCAGGGACACATGCCCATAGCACTTCTCAGCAGGCCGATGAGAGGCTCACACAGGAGACGTGTTCAGGCACAACAGGAGCTGGTGGCTGCGGTCTGTGAAAGGCGACAAGTTCGTCGGTTTCAGGCACAAGGAAAAGTGATCTAACTGCAGGTGAGGAAACCAGTGAGGCTTTCAAAGAGCAAATGTGATGTTACTGACATTCCAGCGTCAGTACGTGGAGTGTGCTTCTGTCTGAGAAACTCACTGCTGATGACAAGAACAGGGAAATCGCTCCCCTGTTCAGGGCAGGTTCCGAATCCTCACTAATGGGAGGCGTCGGGGAACTGAGCAAAGGTGGCGACAGGATGAGTTGGTGGAATGAAAGCATCATACCAAGCGGTTCAGGAGAGTGAAATAAAACCCTGATGATTCATCGGCTCCGAGGGGCGTACGCGCAAAGGCACCTTGACAAAAGAGCCGCTTTCGGAGCCGCTTCTCCGCCGCGCCGGGGCTGTTCCTCTGCCCAGCTCTCCCC
>VWZY01003083.1:140869-159154 GCA_013399075.1 Chloroceryle aenea
GGGCCCGCCCGGCCTGGGGTTCGGCAGCAGCGAGGCTTTACCCACCGAAGGAGCTCCTACTCTACGTTGGGTTTGGTTTTTCAAGTGGGAGTAATCTCGCTTTTCGGTAATTCCGCTTTTTGCACGGTGCCCACGCTACATCTGGAGTGTTGTTTGCGTTGGAATTCTTGTTTTATTAACAAATTGTTCTATTTGTCATTGTTAGTTACAGGCGGCAGAGAAAATACACAGCAGAAATAGTTTTAGAGAGTTGTTTTGATTCCTAAATAAACTGCACGGTTTGCTACTGTAAGGACAGTATGTTTTACACATACTTTCACAAACACTTTTGCTGTGGCTGTGGGTTCTGTGTGAGACCCCAGGAATCAGCTCAGCTCCCCTCGGAGAGCTAAACCGAGTCCGATCAGGAATCAGCAAGCCTGGATTCCTGTCCCATGACAGACTCCTTCCCGCACCCCCGGGAAGTCTTCTCCCCTTTCTGTGTCCTGGCTTCTGCTCGCTGTTAAAGGAGAAAGGGCCCTCTCCCCTGCAAAGTGCAGGGACAGTAACTGGGGATAGCACAGGTTATAGGGGAGGTGGATGATGTCCTAGGTCCTGATTCTGGAAAGTAAGTTTAACCCCTTTGGATTGAAAATGGTTTAAAATTGAAGGTTCACTTACCTGCACTCGAAAATAGGAGAGGAGCAATGAGAACAGAAATGAATCCAAGCTCCTTTTCTCCTCCAGGAAGAAACTGTGGGTCGATAAATAATGAAGTTTTGTTCTCAGAGCAGAGGTGTGTGGGCTTTTGGCCATAACTGAGCTGCAAGTGACTAATAGTCCTCTCTGCACAGTTTTTTAGCGAGTTTCAGGGAAGGAACAACTAACTTGCATGAAATGTATGAGCAGAGTAAGAAAAAACACCTTTTAAGGTTTTATTCAGTGCTAGGTGTGGTAAACACATCCACTGTTTTGTGGAAACAGCAGCAGTATGAGTGTCATTTCTTTCTTACTGCTGAAAAACACCAAATATTTTCTCCATCTTTCAGGATCAAGCTGAGCAGTTCTTTAGAAGTGGACATACCAATAACTGGGCAGTTTTGGTAAGCATGTTCTGGGTTGTTTTCTTCTACTCTAGCTGACAGGTTTTCCTCAGGAGCTGTAATTCCAACAGCTGCTGAAGAATTCTGTTCATTTGAAAGAGATGCAAAGATAAAGACTCGGAGATGAATAATTTTGAAGCTGTGCCTGCACGTTTGTTCCACTGCAGTAAAATTACCTGTTCAGTATGGCTTCAAGATCTCCAAGTGTGGAGCTGTGCAGCAGGACTAATGAAACAAGAGTTCTGACACCATTAAACCAGTTAAATTAAACTACTGTGCTGCTTATTGAACCAGACTGCACTTCTGGTACCCCAAAGTCAATCTCTTTGACCAGAGAGGAGCAGTTTTTTGTGATTTTCGTTCTTACAACCTGTGACCTTGCAGTCACAGGTTTAGAATGAAGGGTGTGCAGGCAGCATAATGTTTAGATCAGCTGTTCTTACCCTATTTTTTTTTCTTTGCCAGGAATCTTTTATTAGCTGTGAATCATGCTGCACAATTGGTTCTTAATCACGCTCCAGGTCTTAATGACTAATTTGTTTCAGAACACTGTTGTAATTACTCAGCAGCAGCTGTTTGTTTTCTGGATACTAAAACTGAGCAATATAAAAGGAAAGTTAACAATAAATTGAATGAGAAGGAATAATTTTTATTTTCTACAGTGTACAAACTTGAAACTCTTTGCATCAAGTACTGCTTTCATACTGCTAAGGAGTAGGTGTTTTTATTAGTACCCATAAAAGCACAGAAAGAAGGTGGAGAATGAGGTCCAAGGAGCTACACTTTCTGTCCTCAGCAGATCCTCTGCTGATTATATTTTTTCAGTAGTTCACAATTAAGCTTTCTAACAATTGCTACTAATTTTTTAAGCTGTAAAACAGGGAGGGGTTTACTGCTACCAGGGACTTCAAGCCTGGGATGGCAGTGCAGTCTCATCTCAGCAGCTTGAATGACCATGCATTTTCAGCTCTCTTGTAAGGGAGGGCAGGGGCAGATGATAAGACCTTGAAATGCTACAGCTGGTTTGGCCACGGTTAGTCTTCATCTGCCTTTCAGCAAGACTTAAAGCTCTGCTCTCATGGCCTGATTCCCATGGGCCTTCCTGAAATTCCTCCCTGGCGGGATGATCGAGACACGAGGGGATCCTTTCAGGCAGAGCTGTTATTAGTATTTAAGCTACTACTCATTTCTTTTTATGGAGAAGCTAGAGAAGAGCTGGTACACAGTGTAACATGAAGATGTTTCTAGTTAAATTAGAGCTGTACATTTAAAGCTGAAAAGTTAGAAGCCATCTGAAATGCTTGTTCCTGCTTTTTGTTTTTTAATTTTAAAGTAACTGCCTCTAAAATGCTTCCTGAACTCCTCTGACATTTTTTGAGAACTTGTATTCAGATTCTGGTTAGAGCTCACTTAGCTCTTGCTTTGCTGTGTGTGACTCCTTAAATGTAAACATGCTCAGTGTATTTTCCCCTGTGTGGCTTCTGCATGAAGCCACTGGGGCCTTTGTGCAGGAATGGGTTTGCTGTTGAGATGAGAACAACTCTTCTTTTTTTGCTTCCATATGGTATGGAGAAAATAAATTAAGAAAATGTAGCTTGTCCACTTACTATTGCTGAATTATTCCCTAAGTGCCACTTTCTATACTTAGTTGGGTTTTATGGTAATTTTTTAATGAGTCAGTGTGTTAAGAGCTCTTCTTAGCTTCTATTTACAGCATTTGTTGCTTTGATCCAACAGATTTCTATAGCTTGTATCACGAGTTTCTTGGTGTGGCTGTATTCTTCCTGGTTTGTAGCTGGTTTGGTGATACTCCTGTAATCACAGCCTTCTGATGCCATGTGCCAGGCCACTTTGTATCTTTTACACTACTTAATGTGTTCTCTTTTTCTTTTTGTTCCCCCAAGGTGTGTACATCTCGATTCTGGTTTAATTATCGTCATGTGGCAAACACTCTTTCAGTGTACAGAAGTGTCAAGAGGCTGGGCATTCCTGATAGGTGAGAGAATCTTCATGCATACAGTTCCTAGCAAATGTGCTCTTCAAGTTCTCCCTTGTCTGAAGCAGTGTAAAAAAAAAACAACCCTTTTCTCTTCCCAGTTCAGCTGGGTAAAAGTAAAATGGAAGGATGTGTAGTACAGCCCTAAGCTGTACTACAGTGTAAGACTTCCACACCTGTAGCTACACCAAGAGTCTCAAAGCTGCAGACCCTGCACAGAGCAGCTCCTACGTATGGAGAGCAGCCTGGAACAATCCTTCTGAGGGGTGGTGGAACCAGGAGCTTCGTCCGTGCGACGCGCTGACCTAGTGACTGCAGGATGGTTGGCATAGTCTCCCTTCTTTGACAGCAGCATTTGGAAGGTGACAGACTGTTCTGCAGTGTCTTCTAGTTGTGTTTCCTTTGGAAGTTCTAGGGATGCTAGCACAGCTCCATCCAGCTGTTCTGGAACTCGCCTTGTACCAGAACTGTGGAAATAAGTTTTGGGCACTGACATCCATTGTCCCACAGGCTATGTGTGTCCACAGGCTCCTATGGAAATCCCGGTGGTGCTGGCTCTTGGGGACTGGTAGTGTCTCCAGCACATCTGCCTGGAGAAGCCTGGCCCACTTCATCACCACAAAATGCACATTCCACTGGATTACATTTGTGTGGTGGTTTTTGTCCAAGTCCAGAAGCAGTGTACCCAGAGTCCCCCCTCAGCTTCCACTCGACTGTGAATGCAGTGGCACTGTTGTCCTGTTTCCCTTGTGCATTCTTAAAAACACAAGGGTCACTTCTGGGTAGTTGAAGGAGGGGATGTTGAAATGTGGTTTTTGGAAGCATTTGGGGACTATAAATCCAGAGGAAGGTACTGCCCAAGCACTGTGGGCTGAAAGCCACAGAAATACAGCTTTGCTTCTTTTTGTTTGTTCACATCTCATTCAGAAGCACCTGTCTTCTCCCCTGTAGAGCCTTTGAAACCCTAGGCACTACCTTAGAAATTCTTTTACTTTTTTTTTTCCCCTTTACCTGAGAACTTCCATCTTCTCTGCATCTATCCATCTTCACCATTAAGGTCAAAATAGCTGGCATTTTTAGAAGCACTGCAAAAGCTACAGCATGGCTGGGGATTTCTGTGGTTCAGTAGCCTGATCCATTTCTCACCCATACCCAAGGACCTGGAAATTTAACATAATCACAGTGCTTTTAAGTGACCTGGTGCAACCAGGCTGGGGTTTCTCCTGGGGAGCTGCTTGGAAGTGATTTAGCACCACAGAAAAATCTCTAGTGTTTTTGATGAAGAGTTCTGCCAGCCTATGTCCAGGCAGGTCTGTGTCATGAGGCTGCTGATGTCAGCTCCTCCCATGCTCATCTCAGGCCTGGCTCAATCCCAGAGACAGGGAACAGCTAGCTGCATTTCCACGTGTGGTATCTTTGTAGTAGTAAGGATGTCCATAGGAACTAGGGTGTAGCTAAGCAAAGTTTCACTTGCAGTTCCAGGAATAGTCCTGCTATTATAGCTATTGTTATAGTCACGGGACAGTGCTGTTATAATTTCCAGTGGACTGTTATGTGAAGGCAGAATGACTGAACTCTTCTTGTCACACTTCCCACAGTCACATTGTCCTGATGCTGGCGGATGACATGGCATGTAATCCCCGAAATCCCAAACCAGCCACTGTGTTTAGCCATAAGAACATGGAGTTAAACGTCTACGGCGACGACGTGGAAGTGGATTACAGGAGCTATGAGGTGACCATGCTCAAATTAAATTGCTGTGTCTGTGGTTTTGGTGTTGGCTGAAAGATTGTTACAACGGTGGTGAAGTCTGAGGAAGTCTTTGTTTCCATTATTGGTTTAGGTCTGGGTTTTTGTTATCAACTGATGAGTTTAAAACACACCTTCACCCCCCGGACTTGGTTTTGTGTCTGAAGTTTATTCCACTAGAAACATGTTGGGTAGTGGCTGTCTGAAATACAGCAGCCTCCCCAGTTAAAGGAATACATGGAATTCCTCGTATGGATCAGGAATTCACAGCTGGAATTTATCCTCTCTGCAAATGACTGCTCAGCATCTCATTTTGCAAACACCACCACGGGGAAGCTTCTGGCATGCAAGGGAAATGCTTATTAGGGAGACCCACTTCAATTCCTAATCTTAAGCATATCTTCAATCAAAATAAAACAAAGGTCATAACCTAATAATTCCTTCCAAGTAAATATCGTGGAGAAATCTGTTTCCTATCACCTTTTCATTTTTACATGATTCCTTTGCTGTCTTTACCAGCTGGTCTTTACCAGTGCTATATAATATTTACTAAAGGCATGTAGGAGCATATTTAAGTATAAAGCAGATGTTTTCTTTGAAGCTTTGTATAAAGCAGTGAAGATAGGACACCGAAATGGAGATGTGCTCTTTGTATCAGCTTTTGTCCTGCCGATGGATTTGTTGCTAGCGCATGAGCTGGGTACATCTGCACAAAGAGAAAGTTTTTATAGGGTGATTTACAGTCTCCATCCAGATGGGTCTTACCTGATCGCTCAGAATTTATGTAGTTGAAATCATTCTTGTTTTTCCTTTCCTGAGTTGCAGGGGGAATTTAAACTTTAATTTTTCCATGGTAACGCACACTAGTGTTGGAGTGAGTACACGAGAGCTTTGGCAGAATAGAGCTCTGTACTGACAGAGCTTGGAGCAATGGAAATGTATCTAGAAACCTTAATGGCAGTAGACTTACTGGGTGTAATAAAGCAACAGGGTGGCCTTAGTGGAGTAAAGTAAAAGGCACTGTTTACTGTGAACCTGCAGTAAAACCATAAACAGAAAATGTCTGTGTGGTTTACACCACGCGGCGTCACATCTGGCTAGACACACTGCATATTTCAGTGTTCCCATGAGTATTTTATGTAACCCAGCCTAGAGCTGTCAATCAGTATTTTTCTGTTTAGAAAATTACTTTATGCTTCTCTTCATAGGTTACTGTTGAAAATTTCTTGCGCGTGTTAACAGGAAGAATCCCACCAAGCACACCACGATCTAAACGTCTTCTTTCTGATGACAGAAGCAATATTCTAATATATATGACAGGTAATTACAGATCTCTGTATACAATTTATTGATGTTGTTCAGTTGGATGGGCCTGTTTGAAAGCCTGAAATCCCATCAGTGGTCCAACCAAACATACATCTTTTCTCATACTAATTCAGAAGAAAGCTGTGGGCCGTGTTCAGCAAGAGCAGTTTCCAGTGTAGATGATGTCTGTGTACTGTTCTCACTGGATTAATATTTTCTTTTGCTGGAATCTTTTTGGAAAAAGAATAGTGTTTGGCTTTTTTTAGAAATAGTCAGTCAATCTGAGTACCTTCTTGTAACCTGCATACTTACTAGATACTTACTTCTTGTAACCTACGTACCTGCGTACTCGCCTAACTTTGGGTTTTGCTCTCAGGCCACGGTGGAAATGGCTTCCTAAAGTTTCAAGATTCTGAAGAAATCACAAATGTAGAACTTGCTGATGCCTTTGAACAGATGTGGCAGAAAAGAAGGTAAGAACCAAACGTTGTTTAGAGGTTAAACACTGTATTTCTCAAACAGGCCTGAAGCCTCACTGGTAGTCACAGCTGCTCGGGTGCTTTGCTTTGTCTAAACTGGCATCTTGCAGTCCCTCGGGGTGAGCTCTTCTGTTCCTCAGGCTCCCACTAGCTGTCCCAGGAACTAAAAGCAAAGCATGCGTGTGCTGCCCAAAGAGAGAAGGCTAAGGAGGCTGTTCTGTTTCTTTCAGGTACAATGAGTTGTTGTTTATTATCGATACTTGTCAAGGAGCATCCATGTATGAGCGCTTTTATTCACCTAATATAATGGCCTTGGCTAGCAGCCAAGTTGGAGAAGATTCCTTATCAGTAAGTAGATTTCTGTGATCCTGAGGACAATTTTCAGAATGCTTGAGTTAAAAGCACAGATCTTACCATTTTTTAACTAAAAAATTCCCTTCCCATTGCTGAATGTGGAAGGTATTTAGTTACAATAAGTTATTTAGTTAGTTACAATAGTTATTTATTTTTGACAAGACTGGCACGTGTGCTTTGCACGTGTTTGTGCACTGCCCCAAGGAAAGATATGTGAGGGGAATAGCCAATCTAGGACTTCTTGTGCTTGATAAAAAAAACGCCCACTGCCTTTCCCATGGTGTGATTAGATCCCAGCTGAATCCAGGAGCGATAGCAGACAGATCCTCGCCAGGCCAAACCCAGCAGGCCAGGATTCCCTGACCCTGTGCAGTGCTGTAAGAGGAGCTCTCTCATAGCCCTGTTTTCCAAGTTCTAAGAATCTCAAGGGAGCCCACAGATCTGTACTGGACCATTAGGAAGAGAGAGTTCTGGGCTTTGTGTCAAGCGTGGAGACTACTGGGGTGTAGTCTAGAAAAAGGAAGGCAACCTGTATTGCTCAGCTTCTCATCAGTATGTTTCTTCATGGCTAGCCATTTTCTTTATGTTAATTGCCTAAGAACAAAGAAACTTTATGCTTAACTTTTGTTGCATTCTGTCCCCTCTCCTCAAAGCTGAGTTCTCTCCTTCAAACACCCAATGACTGCTATGTGTTGTTTTTAAGCATCAACCTGATCTTGGGATTGGCGTTCACCTTATGGACAGATACACATTCTATGTGCTGGAGTTCTTGGAGGAAATCCACCCAGCCAGCCAGACCAATATGAATGACCTGGTAAGTAGAATACTCAACAGTCACCACTATGCTAATGACTTTCACAGTTTCAAAACTAATTTATATTGCCTGTAGGGTTCTCAAAATGCTCTTTATTCTCCTGCTGTTTCTCTTGGAAGCTGCTGTGCAGGAAGGGTCCTTTTGAAGTTGTGTAACACTTCAGGCATTGTCCTCAGTGGAAAGCTGTTTGGTTGCAGCCCTTGGTATCATTTTGCAAAGGTGATTAAACAGTTAAAATCCTAACTGTACCCTCAGGAATGCCTGCAGAGACTAATTCCTCTGTATACCTGCATAGATTCCAGAGCAAGATACGTCCACATCCTTCAGTGTTTGGAGTTAATTATGTCTTAGATAAATATTCATTGTAGCTCTCAGGTATGAGACAGGAGGGAAAAAACCCCAAACCAACCAGATAAACTAGGACAAAATTAATGAAAATGCCTCTATAGCAATTAGATGTGTACAGGGGTGAGATGATCTAAAAAGTAACCATATTTTCTTTACTCTGTTAACCCTTTGTGACTGTTCCTGTGCTGATTTGATTGCAGTAATACACTGTGCTCTGGTGCCTGCCGTGTTCCCTCGGAGATCTAAGAGCCACCACTCACAGGGCACATTGGCTGTGGCTCATTTCTGTCAAAGGAGCAGCAGCTCTGGAGTTTGATGCCACCCTCTGTCTACAGAGGATGGTGTCAGCCTGGCTGCTAGATGTGTAGTAGAATTCACTCTGAGCAGCCCACACTTCACAGATTTTTATGTTGTTTCAGTGACAGATTTGAGATTCTTTTACTACCACCGGAATGAAATTCTGTCCTATAACTTAATACCTTTGATCATGGGGATACAGAGAAGTTTAAAATAAATCTTGTTGAAGAAGAATGTACAAGTTCTTTCTCAATTAAGTATCATCTTCTGGCCAGTTCATTCAAACAGCACTCCAGAACTCTATAAACCAGAACATGAATTGGTGTCTAAAAAAGAGAAAGTCTTCAAAAATGGAGAGTGGTGGCTGGTTTATAACCCACCATCTGCCAGGTGGTATAGCTAGTCTAGCCAGCTAGAGGTTAATCCAACCTGTTAGCTAGCAAGTAGTTTAAGTTTTGAGCTCTTTGGAGAAAATATCTAGACGTTCTCCCTTGCATATTTGTTCTTTGCTGATATGCCAGGTACTCGGGAATTGCTGTGGGAAGTCCTCCCATACTGGTACATTCCTGACATCATGCAAGTCATCTTATCATACATCCAGCTCCTGTGGTTGCTCTGGGAAGGGAAGAGACCCAAAGACATCATCATTTGTGCTGACTGTGTGCAGAGTCGTAATATGCACGTACTGTAGCAAATGTGACCTCGAGTTGGAGTTGGTGCTTCCCAGGGCTTCGTCTAAGAGTTCCAAACCATGGCTAATCCATGGGCAGAGCACGAGCCCATGTGGTTGCCTGTGGCTGTAGGGAATATTTTGGCACTGAAATGCACTCTTAGTGTTGGGTTGGTTTAAGAACAAGGACCTACTGCTTATCCAAGACGGGTATTTTAAAGTTAATGCTTTCCAAACTCAGGATAATGCAGTAAGTGGCTTGCTAAGTAGCTTTAAAATTATTAGCTAGTGTTTAGTTGTTTGATCTTCTGTCAAATGTCTGCTCTCTCAGAAGTACTATGTCTTTGTCACACCACTTCTATCCCATCACCTCTGCAGTTTTCTCCAGCTGTTCTTAAAAGAGCTTCTTGTCACATCTGTCAGAGCAGCCCCTTCAACCTGTAACAGGTGCTCTTGGTTCACCCCTCTCCCTCCCAAAGGGGGAAGAGAAAGGGAGGAAGGGAATATACAGAAATCCATACAAACCCACACCCCATCCCCATCAGCACTGATGCTGTGGAGCAGGCACTGGCTAAGTCCCAGACTGGACTCAACCCAGATGGGAACTGGACTCAGGAGCTGGATACTGGGAGTGGGTGTAGGATCACGTGGATCAGGATCAAAGGCAGAATGGACAGAGTTCTCCTTGGACACTGGTCACTGCAGAAGAGGCCTGACCCTCATGATCCCTCAGCTTTATACCAAGCATGGTGTACAGGGGCTGGAATCCCTCGCTGGTCTGTTCAGGGTCACCTGTCCTGGCTGCTCCTCCCTGCAGGTTCAGCCTCTTGCTTTCTGCACTCTCGACACAGTACACAGGACGTGGCAGTGGCCTTGATCTGCAGGCCAGTCCTTGGCAGTGACTTTTAACATCCAGTGATACCACTGCTAGAAGCAGACACTGTGAAAACAGGCTGTTAACTTCAGACAGTGCAGTTACTTAGAAGAGACTAAGCTGTAAAAGTAAAATCACTGAAGAGAATTCGTTCTGCTCTAACTCAAACCAGGCCAACATCCACCTAAGATTGGGTTATTGCATTCCTGTAAAGAATGAGACATCTCTCTTCATATTGCAGTCCACCTACTCCCCACCTGCTCCATCTGTGTTGCTAAGGGATGGCATAAAGCTGTGCAAATGACTGACTTCTGGTTTGATGACAGCTCCAGAAGAGTAGAGACTAAATTGAAATGTCACATGTTTGAACTTTTAAAATAAGATTCAAATAAAATTCTAAATGAGAGATCATTTGTCGTAAAATAGATAAAAATGTTGTAAAGTTGAGACAGCATAGTTCCCATTTTGAAGGAATTGTTTAGCTTTATTTGAGTAGGATCCTACTTAAATGAATGGAAAACTGGACACGTTTCACTTAGCCAGCATTTCCCTTTCCTTCTGTTAGCAGAGCAGTTGTTAGTGCTCGTCTGCTGTGGTGTAACTGCTTTGCAGTCCTCCAGTGATACTGGGTAGGTCGATTTCTTTAATACCCTGCTCTTCTGAGTGCCACTGCACATGTTTGTTCAAGGTTCATCTCGGCTCCTTACGGTAGCAAGCTGTTGTGGGACAGGGTAGAAGTAGTCGGGTGCAGCATCAGTTTCCCATTTCCAGTGCTGATGCTGTTGGACTGGGACATTTACACTCTTGAGAGCTTGGAAGAAAGACTGCATGGTTTAACTGCAGCATAGATTGCTGTATCAAGTAGCAGGATTAAAAGAAATACTAGCTTTTATAGCTTACTTCAGGGAGTTAGTTTTCATGTTTGTGCCCTTGGCTGGAGCAGAGTTCAAAAAGATTGATTGCATTTTGGTGAAGCTAAAACTTCAGAGGGTTTCTGTGTATTGCCAAGTGGCTTTGCATGGGAGGTGTGATGCTGATGAGTCCAGTTCATTTTCACTTCACAGGGAGGATGACAGAAAGATTTGATCTGCCCTGGTGTTCTCTTCAGCAGCTGTGATACTCTGCAGCAGGAGAGCTGGGGATCGTTCAGAGGGAGCTCAGTGGATATACGTACATGTACCTGCAGTAAGGTAGAGGGGAGATCTCCCTGGGCTTACAGGCTTAGACAAAAAGACAAGGTATGAAAGAGAAACTGTGATGGAAGGGAGGAAGGGGGAGAGAAATCTGTCCTCTGTGAAGAAAAGCCAGATATGTTGTTTCCTCTCTGGGAAACTTTTTAAATGTATGTCTCTCTCCTAAGAGGAGCCACACAGCCCATGCCTTTTGTGTCAGGCTGAGCACAGATTTCTGCTGGGAGGTATGGGCTGAAATTCAGAGGTGTTGTCAGTAATCATCTGAGATAACTGAAGTTGCATCTGCATGGAGCTAATTAGGATCAGTGATTTTTGTCCTAAGAATACAACCTTCTAAGAGCTGTCCCATGATGTAATCGGGTGTATGAGCTTTGTGTGCAGTGACTGAAGAGCCTGTTTCTGAAAATCACTTGGGAGAACTTAAGGAAGTTGAGCACCCATGTGGAGAGGATCCTTCTTCATCCTGTACACTGATCTGTTGTGGTGAATGTTCTTTGTGGCTGGGGCTGCAGGGACTCACTGCCAGCAGGTGGGCTGCAGGCTGCCCCTGAGACAGTCAAAGGGAGAGCAGCATGTGCTGATGGAATCATAGAATAGATTGGGTTGGAAAAGACCTCAAAAAACTGCCCAAGCAGTGTTTTCTAGCAGGGGGGTGTCTAGCTCCTGGCTCTAGTCCTTTGTGTGTTTGGGTATGAAGTGCCCTACAGTGATTGAGAATGAACTCAGTTTTCCAAGCTCATCAATGAGGCCAGAGCAAGTGAGGCTTTGGGCTGGTCTTTAATGACACTTTAAGCTGTGTAGCATTATTAACAAAAAGACAAGCCCATTATTATTTGTTATGTTTTGTGCATTACAAGATGCCTTGAAATCAGGAGTCTCCCCAGATGGGAGATATTGGAGACTTTTGTGGAAGGGTGGTGGGTAGGACTCATGCTAAAAGGCATTGTGTCCAAAATGCAGTGTTTTTTCCTTGGATCTTTGCCGAGTGCACAACCATCTTATTTAACAGGCATGCTGTCTTGTCAGATATTCCAACTGCTACAATGAATCTGTCACTTCTGCATCCATTTATTTTCTCCACATGCACCTTTATATGGAACCAAGGCTACTGAAACCAGCCTGTCAGGGCTGTTTTGTCTTCCAGGTGTGGCAGTGTGTGCTGGACATAGTGGAATTGATAAGCAGACAAAGTGCATAGGTAACCTAAATCCTGAGAGGGATGGGTAATCTGTAGGCTTTACAGGATGTCTCTGTGAACTTCATCTACACAAGACACCTTTTCTATTTGAAGATCCTAATTCTGCATTAATTTGCAGGCAGTAAACTAGAAATAAGACTGAGGTGTTTTCTTTCCAATCAAAATGTAAATTCTTGCTTATTTCTGAAGCCTTTACTGTTAGCTACTTATCAGGGCCTTACCTGCCTCCCTTTGGCAAACACACAGGATTTCCACCCGCCTGTGCTTTTGGGAAGGTTAGAGCAGCATTGCTGCATCTGTATTCAGAAATGGCTCTCTGCATTTAATCAATTACATCTAATTGGTGGTTGGCTTTCACAGAAGCATTTCGAAGCTCTAATGGCGTAACCGGCAGGATAAAGGTTTTCTGAAGCACATCATCAGGATATTTATGCCTTTTGGATGTTGCTGTTCAATCTTTTCCATCTGTGGAGCTTGTCCTGAAATTAATGCAAGTTATGTGTGGTGTTTCTCTCTCCGGCTTTGACCATCTGATTTTGGGAGGTGTGTGTAGACTATTGATGCATGAGGGATGGGGTTTGATTGTCTGTCTTGGTTTCCAGTTTCAGGTCTGCCCAAAAAGCTTGTGTGTTTCCACGCCCGGGCACAGGACCGATCTCTTTCAGAGAGACCCCCAGGATGTTCTGATCACAGACTTCTTTGGCAGTGTCAGAAAGGTGGAGATTACAACGGAAACCATTTCTTTGGACAGTGACTTAGCTGGCTTTGAAAGCAAGTAAGTAGTCACCTCTTAGACTTGATTTGTATAGTTTTGTGCCACAAAGAAAGTAGTCCTATAGCTATCAAGGGAAGGAGAACTCTGATTTCTTGTCATTACTTAGAAAGAATTGGGGGTTTAGTTTGGACCTGCTAACTGCTGATAAATCTGGGAGCTGTCAGCTGAAAACTTTGTTTAAAAATGCTCACTCCTTTATTTCGCTGTGGAAATAAATGCTGCTAAAGACCAAGGTGTGGATAGCAGCAGCAGCAACAAAAATGAGCATAAAGCATTCCTTCTTCTTTAACATTCCTCCTTTAGTGTGCAGAAACCTTATGCTGCTGTTTACTCCCTCAGACAAACCCCGAGTATAAAAGCCCTCCGTTCATTGTTTCATGATGACTAGCTTTTTAATGAATCCTTGGTGTCTGTTCTGTGAATTCTCTGGCTTTTCACATAAAGTGTCCTGAGGATTTCTGTTGCTGAGCCTCAGTGACTCATTTGACTGAAATTGCTGGTGCCAGTTCACTGATAGAAGTTGCAACGGGTCTTGCACGACTCCGTGGGTGAAGAAAGGATCATGAACTGCTCTGTATTTTTGGTATTCTGTTGCCACCTATTGGGAACATGTAAGGAAAGATGTGCTTGTACTGTAGAGTTTATCACTGAACTTCCATTTCTGTTGCATCTTCTATGTTTCATCATACTGTCCTCTAGGAGGGGAAAATAAAAAGAGAAGGGTTGAAATAGAATCCTGGAATAGTTTGGGTTGGAAGGGACCTTAAAGATGGTGTAGTTCCAACCCCCCTGCCGTGGGCAGGGACACCTTCAACTGGTCTGCTGAACCAGGGATGAAATCTTTTTCAGCCCATAAAGTTTATGTAAGCTATTGTCTGCCTTGTTGTTTGCTGTTGCTCAAATCAAAGTTAGCAGGTAGCAGTTTTATTCATTTTAAAGTAGTCAGGGAAGGTGAGGACTGGAAACCAGGAAGCCTCTCTGTAGTGGGAGGGTGGTCCAACACTGCAGCAGCCTTCCTAGAGAGGAGTTGATGTCCCAGGGCTGCCTGTGTTTAGGAGGCATTTGCACAGTGCCTTTAGCAACATGCTTTAACTTGGTCAGGCAGCTGCAGCTCCCTTCCAGCCACAGTCACCTGCTCTGTCTAAAGATAACTCCAGTTCTGGGCCTCTCCATTCAGAAAACCCTGTGCACTTTGCTGTAGTGAACATTTGATTTTCATGCCCTGTTCTTAGCTGTATCGTGCATGTCAGTGCTGACCACACACATATCTTAAGCTCATTTTGTGACTGCTTAATTTAGAACAGTATTTAGTGATGGTAATGTTTTAATTTTATTTAATTTTCTGAAGAATAAGAAAGCTTTTGGGATGTAATATTTTGTCAGTCAAAAGCCATGATGAAAACTTAGCTGCGTGGGTTTCTAATTAAAAGGATAAGCAGGTTTTGGGTGTCTTTAGTGTTCTGAAACAGGAAATGACAGGCTGGGATTTTCAGCTTTTATTTTTGAGTTGGTTTGGTGCTCATAGGTGAAGTTTTTTTCAGTATTTGACAAGTGTAGTATAGCTGTGTAGATAGTGGAGTGCTTCATTAAGTCCTTAAAGGGAATTCTGAGGTCAGCACCTCTTGGCATGACAGATCTGTTTTGCTACAACAAATTAAAGAAATATAGCTTGAATTGACTTTATTACTGAAAAATATTAATGCTTTTTAAAAGCACAGTTCTGGAGGGTGTCCTCTGCACTCACGAGTTACTCTGGTTTATTTAAAGACCACAGTAAACATTACACTCATCTGTTTCTGAGGGTATTAAAAAGTCAGAAGACTTCACCATTTATGTGATCTTTGTATAGCTACTACCCAGATTGTCCCAAATTAACATAAGAATAACTTGAAGGAAAGATTTTCAGCAGGCATTTGTAACCTCAGCATTAGTGAAACCCTCCTGTGCAGCCTGGGAGAGTGCTGGCTCCGACTCGCACCAGAAACAGCCAGGGAAAGAAAAGGGGAAAAAACCCAACCATGGTTGGTTCTTTTTGTATCTTCAGGATTCATCTAATACAAGCTTCTTAAAAATTAATGATCTTTTTAAAATCAGTCATAAATAACCTTCTTCTAAAAGATAATTTGCAGGGGGTTTATTGGTTTAATATTTGATAGAGTCTCTTGGCTGCCTTCTTCTATGAATCTTTTCCTTTGTTTTATCTTCCCTGGATGTTACCTTGGTAGCCTTTTTCCTTTTACACCCTGGTGGCAGTAGAAGGCTACGGAATATTCGTGCTGCGGAACAAAACCAGAAATGAAACGCAGACCTCAACTCTTGTCCCAGTTTTGAGTATTCCACGTTAGGTATGGTTGGTTTCTTTTAAAGTTGCAAGTGTCTTGCGTGCAGAGAAGGGCAACATAAACCAAACAACAGAGGTAAGCCAGTAATGACACACACTGGGTAAAGATGCTGCTGTCGTGTGAGGCATGCACACGTGTGTATTGGAATCCTGCTGCTGGCAGACTGCTCACGTTTTCATCTAACCCACCACTGTGCTTTGCCCAAGCTGTCCATCAGAAGTGTGTTTTGTTCCACAGTGCTGAGCAGTTGCATCCCGGTGCGGATCCGCTCCCGAGCTCAGTGTGTCCATAGCTGTGCCACCAGGGCAGAGCTGGTAGCTTCATGGTGAGCACAGGCTGTGACATGTGACAAGTGAGGCTTTTGGTTTCCTTGGGCTGAGGCTGGTATGAAGAACAACTACTAATTAACCAGAAGAGGCTTTCTTTCTAACCACGTAGTAGGAGGTCAATATTTGTGAGTAAAAGCTTTAAAAAAGACCCCAGAAGAATCCTCTGCTGTTTCCTTTCTTCACAGCAGTTTCCACTTAAGCTGTGCTCACTTCAGAGGGCTTGTTCTGCAGCTGCTGCAGTCCTGACTGGGTTTGTAGCTGCCAATTTTAGCAGAAGAGCTGACAGTCTAGGGGTTCTGAGACTGCAGCTGATTGTATTTTGTCTAAATTCCCACGAAAGAGCAAAAATTAAACCTTAAGGAGTAGAAGAAATGCTGCATCCTTGGAGAATGAGCCCTGCAGAGTTGAGTAGCTCTAATAAATTAGGTGTGTGCCTCCTAAACTTGGGTTCTAACTCTACAGCCAGTTGAAACACACTCCTTTGTAGCTCCTGTCATGAGGAAAAGATGCGTATCAGCGGAAAGTGTTGGTAAAAATTAGGATGAATATTTCTCTCGAGGGTAGTAAGGACTGAATTAAAGACAGCATCATATAAAACCATCCTAGTTTCATTGCTTTTGAGAATTGGGCTTTGTATGTAATACTTGTGTTAAGAAGACTTGTGGTGCTACTGGCAGTGCTATTTTCCTAAAAATAAATAGATTGGCCACTTGTGTTAGGAAGGCTGCTGGCATAACGGAGTAATTGTGAGCACTTGGCTCATTTGCAGTGTCTTGATAGCTGATGCTCTCTCAATCTTTTTTTTTGTGTGTGTGTCTGTCTCTCTTCTGTTTCTTTCCTGTCCTTTCTTCTTTCCTCCCAGGTATTTTCAGTTTGATGTGCTTAGTAAGTGAAGCTGCTGTTGTCTGTTGCTGAACCCACGGGGATCCAGCTTGTGAACTGGCAGGTGATTTTTGTGGCTAGTACACGCCGTTCAGCTCCGTGGGCTTTTCTTCAGCTGACAAAGGCTGGGCTTGTTCTGAGGTCACCGTGCATTTTTTACCCTTGCCATTCTTACAAGTTTTATCAATCCTTTTTAGGACTTAGTTCTGAAAGCTTTTGCTCTCTGAGAGCTTCCCCGTTCTCGTTCACATCCTGATTTTTGCTGTTCCATCAGCGATAAATTCACAGCAGGTGGTGGTTGTTGCTGGGGTTTTGAGTTTGCTCAGGGGTTTTGAGTTTGCTCAGGGGTTTTGAGTTTGCTCAGGGGTTTTGAGTTTGCTCAGGGGTTTTGGCTTGGTTTGTTCTGTGTGGTTTGTCCCTGCCTGCAAAGGCTGCACAGCAGCAGGCGGCAGCATCGGCACGGGCACCGGGGGAGCCGGGCAGGACTCGGCCTTTGGTGGTGCTGGGAGTGGAAAGGGATGCTCGGCTGGGGGCTGTGGTTCCCACCCCCTGCCCCCCTTACATGATCGATCTGAAATTGCTTGAGGTGGGGAAGGAAAGGAGGAGGGGGTTGTGTTCTTAGGTGTAAATTCGAAGGGATAAGGTAAGATTTTGGTTTTCCACTTTTCCCACTGGACAGCAGCTTTGTGGAGATGTGACGTGTTTCAGTTCTGGAGCAATGTGTAAATGGAACAACTGCTTAAAGTAGTGGGCCTCTTCTGATCTGCATTGGATTGACAGAGGGATTATGGAGGTGTTAGTTCCAGGTAGCATTGGTTTTTTTCTGGAAACATTTCTGGTTGTAATTGTTCATAAAACATGCTGATCAGTTACACATGCAGTGTATTTCCTTCTAATGTCTGGTCTTTATAACTGAACAAATTTGTGGGAGTTGTTTTGATCCATGTGTGTTTTAATAGCCTACAAGTAATCAAAAGAAAAGAAGAGTGAACTAATGCTAGCTATTAAATATTATTGCTGCATTTCTTAAAGTATTTTGTTAGAATATTTGGGTTTTCATTGCTTGTCTAAAGATAGATCAATACAAGAAGGAAATTCATCCCTCTGAGGGTGCTGAGACCCTGGCACAGGCTGCCCAGGGAAGCTGTGGATGCTCCACCCCTGGACGTGTTCAGATCCAGGTTGGACGGGGCTCTGAGCGACCTGCTCTAGTGGGAGGTGTCCCTGCCATGGCAGGGGGTTGGAACCAGTTGATCTTTAATGTCCCTTCCAACCCAAACCATTCTGAGATTGGATGCTAGGTGAGGGTGCAGTTTAACCAGCGTAAGGCCTGTGTGAACTAAATGAGGATGCTAACTGTCGAAAGGAACCGCAGGTATAAATTATGTTGGGAGGACTTCACATACAGTCAAGTACTGTGCTTGCTGATTATAGTCCCTACTTTGCAAGATAGTTTAAAAAGCAGCTTTGAACCACTGTGTTCATTTGAAAGGATTTTTTCAAACCGCCTTTTCCAGATAGATTCATGTTTTGTTGCAAAATGATAGCTCTTGAGTCAGGCTGTCTTTGGTCTTGGATGATTTCCCCCCCCCCCCACC
>VWZY01003083.1:159161-219589 GCA_013399075.1 Chloroceryle aenea
CCCCCCCACCTTTTCCTCCAGCTTTTGGTGGGGCTTTGTGTGGCATCCTGCATTTAATTTCTCATTTCTGTGAGAAATGTTCAGCTATTAGTAGCAGGTTGTGCCTCCATCACTTCCCACTGGTTTCAGTAGAAGGCTGCTTTGCCCAGCCTACATAGAGTTACTCCTACACATAATTGTACAAAGCATTGACATCAAAACAAACCTCTTGGTCTGTAGAGGTGCTGAGAAGCACAAGCAAGTCAACGACAGTATTTTTATTGACTTCAGCTTTTGAATCCAGTCCAGAAGCTACACGTTCTTAAGTGGCTTGCACATGCCAGTTGACTTGTGCGTGTTAGGTAACGGGCACTAATGCCTGAGATTGTAGCATGGCAGGTTTAAAATCCAGTAGATGTTAAGGTTCTCTGGGTAGCTGGGAATATCCAGAAATCATGGGACGTTCAGTCTGGGGTTTTTGTTTCCCTTTTCCCACTTGTTTTCACACCTTTCCCATGTAGTGTTCTTATTTTGTCTCTTCTTCACCTCTTCTCCCTTCTGTGATTTTACCTGCTATTATTTCTGAGTGGGCTGCTCTGTAATTCCAGTCTCCTGAAGTGCTCAGTGGTCTTTCTGTTGCTCTTCACCTGGAGGTCCTGGTTTGATCTTCGTGCCCGGGTGCCTCACACAAATTGCTGCCTGCTCCAGGGCACTCAGTAGCTGTGTGTGGTACCTTGCCCCTCGAGAGCACCATGCAACAGCTCTTCTGTTTGGCTCGTCTCACCAGGGGATAGTTTAATGTCATTTGAGTGTTACCAGCACTTTGAGCTAGCATGATGGTTTCAGTAACATTTTATTGCTATTATTTACTTCCTGTGTAAAGTAGCAGAGCCACTGTCAGTGTCTATTATGATGCAGGACTTGTATGAGTAAGATTTCTAGGTGGTAGAAAACCCAGGGGCAAAGAGGCAGCTTGAAGCCGTGATTGCAGGACTGATGGGTCTTTGGAATTCAGTAGCCAAGCATATGTCAGCTTTCCTTATGCCCCAGAAATGAATCTGGGCACAGAAATAATAAGCCTCCAGGACTCAAGCAGCATTGCTGTTGGTTGGGGTGGGTTTTTTGATGTGGAATTAAGGCATATGCAAATGCTCTTAGTCTCTCCCTGTTCTGATGTTGTGAAAAAGCCTACACTTTTATTTGGTGCCTGAGGGATTACCTTCCAGATGGTCAGAGATTTCTGTCACTGAAAATTCCTGTCTTGTCCAAGGCTGTGGGGGGAAAGGGGCATTCTGCCTTCCCAACACACTCAGACAGCTGATGGCTGAAGGACCACAAAGTGATCTCTGCCTGCATCTCCCGGCCCTCCCAGTAGGAGAGGCTTTTCCCAAGTCAGGTGTTTGGTGGGCCAAAACTTTGACTTAAGTGCAAGTCCTTGAAGCCCTGTTGTTGATTTGGGTAAGCCACATGATGGTCTGGAAGGCAGGAAGGTGTTTACCTGTTTAAAATTTCTGAAAGCTCTTGCTGGGCTCAGAGGCGTTGCGCTTCGGAGCGAGCAGATTATGGGCCCAGAGTCCTCAACAAAAAAAGGGAAGAGTGAGTTGTGACAAAAGAGCTGAAGCTGAACTCAAGCCCTCCCAAGTACTGCATTATTGCCAGGCATCTCTTGTCTATCCAGTCAGCTGTCTGAATAGTCTAGGGAGGATTTCTGACAGTGGGAGAGCAAGGAAGTCGCGGCTGCATCAAAAGATGGGAAGAAAACCAGAGGTGATTACCAAAGGCGATTCTAATCAGATCAAGAAGTGGATTTACAGATGGCTTGCTGAACACTGTCTAATATTACTTTACAAAATGAGACCATTTTATGTGCTTGGTCACGGGTATCAGAAATCTGAAAACGGTGGGAGGGGAAATAACAGATGCTGAATACATCTACTAAAGCAGCCAAGCTACTGCTAAGTGTATGGTATGAAATTTGTAGGGCAGCAGAATATTATCTGTGTGGTAAGATTGATCTTTCAGAAAATAAAGTAATTCTGTAAACAAAGAACTTAGTGCAAAATGGGATTTATTCAGCGTTCTTGCATGATTGCTTGAAAGGATGGTGTTGGTAAGCACCAGGAGAAACAAACAATAACTATTGAAACACAATGGAGTGGTTTGCATCCCCTGAAGCAGAAGTAAAAAAAGAGGCAAGTGAGATACAAAGGGAGTTGGAGGAATAGCTGTTCAGGGGTTGGATATGTTGTAATGTCTTCTGAATCCTAGTAAACTTAATCCAGTTGGCTCCAGTTACTGTTCAGAGGTTCCTGGGAGTGCAAGGGATTATAGTGGCAACTGTGGATGTGGAGCTTTCAGAGTGGTGACAGCCCATCCTTGTTGTACCAGCTACTGGTAGAAAGCCAGACTGAATGGGCCACAGCTTCACACAATACAGAAAGAAATAAAAAGCATGGAAATCCCTTAGTCATCTACTTAGAGGTCAGATCCAGCTTGGAACATAAAGACAGGCAGGATTTCTCTTTCACAAGATGAACTTGGAGCTCCTACTGCGTGTCTGTGTGTGGAGATGTTCATGTTTTGTCATACAGCACTGGAACTGATGCACCTGCATAACGTAAATGGAGCAGACACATTCTCACTGCAAACAGAAACTGCCAGATCTTTATACAACCCAACGCTGGTTGTTTCTTAGGGACACAGGAATGGTTCAAATCATTGCTCTTCCAAAAAAAAATACAAATAGAAACCACCAGTATTGTTTAGGGAATTGCACTTTTCAGTTTTAATCTCAGTATTTAAAAAAAAACATTCATTAGACTTGTTTGTTCAGTGGTGGATGATAACTGGCAGACCTTTGGAAGGTGCGTGGAAGGGCACTGTGTCTGAATGGGCTGCCTCTTAACTCTGCAGGCAGTTTGGATTCACACCAAACCTGAGGAATCTGCCTGCCCCCTGCGAGGTAACTGCTACCAAAGGTGGTTTTACTGGCCTGGGACACAGCACATTCTGCAGCCAGCGCCAGCTCCTCTCTTCTGCTTGGAAACTGGCTGTCAGAGTGGGCCACTGCAATGGAAATGCCATCACTTGCCTGCACCGGGGCCGGGCAGTGGCTCTGTGTAACTGGTACTCCAGTGGCCCAGCAGAGCCTGCTGCCCTCGCTGCACAGGGAGAGAACAGATGGTCTTTGTGCTCCTCACCGAGGGCACTGTGTCGTGGGCGGGCAGAGTTAGTCTGTGCTGGGGCGTGCTGGCCAGCGTGGCTGCAGGCATCCTGCTGCACTCGCCTTGCACTTCACACAGGCCCCATATGGGCCCTGAGAAGGACAGGAGGGCTGGGGCTCTTTGGTGCCAGCTTGTTTTCCCCAAGGCTGCCTTCCTGGAACTGCAGTCCAGGGGGATGGCTGTGCTGGCAGCTTCTTTCCTAAATGAGGGACAGATCTGGCTAGCAGAATATCCATCTGAGCCTCCTGCTGAGCAGCGTGGTGCTCTGAACACTGGGAATGGATCTTTCTGTGCCATCCAAAGGGTTACTTGAGTGTAAACTGCATGAAAGAAGCAGTTAAGAGTAGTTTTTTTTTTCCTACAGCTCCACAGTAGCTGTTTGAATTTGACAGGTGGGGTAGTGCTTATAATATTTTAATTGTATTAAATAATTAGGGTGAGATAAAACTCAGACAGGGTCACTGACAGGTCCGTGTATTTCTGGTGCTGCGCTGCCTGCAGGTGAGATGTGTTGCCCTAGGCAGCTCTGAACTGCTCTAAAACTTCAGTAATATTTTTCTATTTGAAATAGTAGGACAACACTTACATCTCTACATATTTGTCAATTAATGACCCAGTTTGTGAGAATATAATGAACCCTGTAGTTCCTGTAAGGTTTATCTCACTTTAACTGTAACATAATATTTAAGTTTCATCATTCCCCACTGACTAGTAGGTTGGGGTTTTTTCTGCTGGTTACTTAAGAGTCTGAACCATGACTTCCTGCTAGAATAAAATAGGAATGAAGACTTCTAGCTGTAGGTCTAAATTTTATCTGGGGAATTGGAGCAGAACAGCCACTAAGTGAAACTGCTCTAAATCTCAGCCGCAGAGGACACAGCCTCCCTTTCTTCCTTAGCTGTCAAATGCAGTGCCCTAGTTCCTTTTCCTTTGTGTGTGGGTTTCCTCGGATACAGTTTTTACTAATAGGTACTTTATTACAAAATATTCCCAGCTGACTTTTATCTTATTAGATGCTTAGGAGCTTTTACAAATGTCTCCATAAAAATATAGGGTGTATCTGTAAAATGGGTAAGTCTGTGCTCTGCTCTAATGTTTTAGAACTGGAAAATGGGATTAGGTGGAAAAATTTCCTTAAAACAGAGTATTTCTACATGGTTTGTGAATCTAAGAGTGCTGCTGGAAAAGACTGGTCTGCATATTAATCTGTGGGTTTATCCAGCAGGCCAGGAGGGATGGGAGAGAGGGTTATGCCAGCTGTGACAGCAGCACTGCTCATCCTCTCCGTTCAAAGGTGGTCGCTCGACACGTTTCCAAGTGATAATTGTTTTAAGTGATGTGCATTTGTTGAGTTCCTAATAAGCAAGCATCTCAGCAGCACCATGAAAACAGCCTCCCCAGTTGCCATTCTTAGGGGTGCTTCCAGCAGCACGGGAGGCTGGTGAAAGGTTATAGAGAGGGACGTGCTCCAGTTTGGTGATGCAGTGGGGGAGAGAAATGTACTGGTGGTGTATCCTGCAGACAGAGAGCTCCCATCACTGGCCACAGAATTCTTCTTATTGCACTATCAGGGTTTTATGCAAACATAATTATTACTTTAACACCACGAGAGAGTATACATGAGTCATTTGGTAATTATGTGCCAAATGAGGACTGTTCTTAAATTGAGCTAATGCTAAATATAAAGCATTTAAAATTACAGTGCAGTTCTTAAAAGATGATCATCATCACTGTATTGAATTGTGTGTACAGATGTGTGAACTTTATGGCTGGCAATAATAGATGCAAGAGTTGCCTTGGAATAGTGGTGATTAGGAGTGTGACATGGAATGTATTTATGGTAGTACATCACCCCAGAGGTGTATTTAGTTGAGCTTTTGGATATCCTAGATAATTGTTTCTTACTGGTTTCCGACTGTTTCTTTCCACTCTCTCTGAATGTCAGATGAAGTCACATTGGGACTAGGAAAAAGAAGAAGTCGGGGTGGGGTGGGAAAGGAGTAAGCTCATTGTGCACGCCAGGGACTGTATCCTAAAGTGCAGCTATGGAGCAGAGCTCATCCCTCTGCAGCTGTCGCCCGCACCCGGCCGCGAGCGTGGAGAGGGCTGCAGGAGCTGAGGACCACAGGTGCCCTCAGAGGGGAAATCCCCCCACCTTTTGATGTGCCAAAGGAATGTTCAGCCTGCACGTGGCAAGGGACTGAAGCCTCGGTGAAGCCAGCATAACATAAATTGAAAGGGGGAATAATTAATGTGTGAATGCCTTTTGTGCCTACTGTGCTCATCCAGTAATCAGATTATTTCCCTAAATGGAATCAGCATCGTACAAAAGAATAATTATATCATGAAGCTAACTTCACCAGAACTTTGAAAAGAAACAGGATTGCTGAAATGAGGCAACTTGTAGATTATTTATTCACCCTGCTAATTGTCCTTGTAAAATAAAAGAGTAATTTTTACTTATGCTTCTTTCCAAACTAAATTGGAAAAAGTTAATAGGAGAGGAACAAATCAGAACTAACAGCAATATGCATGTTGCTTACCCAAGTAAAAACCATAATGTGCTTCTGCTTATAAAACCTGAAACTAAACAAAATTTCCATACCCATAATATGTGGCAAAAAGGTGAATAATTTTTGTTGAGCCAAATGGGTATTGAATGCAACCCATCCCCAAACGATCTCGTGCAAAACCATTCTCAGGGCTGAATTCTATGAAATAGTAACTTTATTTTTGTTTTAGCTTGTAAAGCCTTTCTGGTTTTTGCTCACGTTGTTGATACTGCTCAGGGGGTGACAGTATTACAGGGGAATTCATTTCCCAGGGCTTGTTTCAGGAGCCTGCTCTGCTCAACGGCACCAAACTGCCTCGGGCACGGCCCTGCCTCTGTACAGTACAGAGTAACCTCAGGGGCCAGGTTCAGGGAACCACAGCTGAGTAAGACTTTAGTCCAGGAAGGCTATTTTTGGACCTCTTTTAGTGAGAGGAGCAGTTAAGCTGTCTCTTGGTGTGGATTTATGTTTTTAATGCTCCATCCTGTCTGTCAGATGAATTACCTGTAGCTGTTTCTTCATGTTGGTCTGGCTGGATCTCTGGTTTTGTGGAGGATGCTAAATACTCATGAGAGGTGCTTCTGATCTGGGGCAGAAAAAGATGGAGAATACCAAGAGAACCTCTCCTTGCATTAATTCAAGGAAAAGGAGAACCTGAAGCACGCATCTGCATTGAACAATTTCGCCCTCACCTTTGATGTGAATGGAAAAATAGATTAAAAATAGAACCTTAGTGAAGAGAGTTTGGAAATGGCTCCAGCCTTTGCCTGCACCCTGCCTGTCCGTTGGCATATGCAGTTTGTTTCGTGGGGGTTATGGGGGGGATAGGCCATGGGCTATCTTGGGCAGTATTTTATTAGTGACCTGAAGTATTTCATTGCATGACAGGGAGATTTGAACTGATGTTAATCTGCAGTGGTAGTGCCAAAAATAACTCTGTTCCTGTTTTGTTTAGTCCACGTGAAACAACAGTAATTAGTTTTCTTTCAGAAAAAGTTACCACACAAGGTTTGTTCCTTAGGCATTACTGGCTTTAAAAATGGCTTTTTCCTGCATTTACTGGTTAGAGTATTTCATCTGAATAATGAATTAAAGGAAATAAATGCTCAGGCACTTCAAACCAAACCCAAACCAAGCCCATTTCAATTGCTAGCTTTGAGAATTCAGCACAACTTTCCATTTTTCCAGTTTGTGCTGTGAAATACCAGGATCCTCTTCTGGTACAGTATGCAGCACCTTAGCCAGGGAACTATTGTTACAGAGCAGATAAGATTAAAAAAGTCATTGGGTTTGATGAAAACCTGCATGAACAGTGGGGAAAAAGCCAAAGTTACCATAGCAACCTCCAGTGCTTTAGACAGAGGCTAAGTAAAAAGAGGAGAAATGTAACCAAGTGTGAGGGCCATTTCATAAAGCGTAAAAAATAAACTAATTACATCTTAAGGCAAATTAATACTCAGCTTTGATCCCTTGGAAATCCCTGATAAGCAGGTGATTGTCTTTTAAAATAAAAAGAAGAGGATCACAATTGATAAAGTTGTAGTGTTGGAATCTGTTGGACCCTATCAAGGAGGTGCTTTTGTGGACTTGGTGAAACACGGGTCACTCTTAGGAGTTTTGGTTGTGGTTTTTTTCCTTCTTTTCTTCTCTGTAGACAGTTTTTTGCAGTCTGAACCCATGTGATGGGATAGGCTCTGAAGATGCCTTTCATGGTAGGAAGGTGACCCAAACCCTGCCTGATCCATGGGATCCCTTGATGGAAACACCACAAGTTCTTCACGGTGCGGTGCGGAGCGGAGGGT
This sequence comes from Chloroceryle aenea, assembly GCA_013399075.1. Taxonomy (NCBI): domain Eukaryota; kingdom Metazoa; phylum Chordata; class Aves; order Coraciiformes; family Cerylidae; genus Chloroceryle; species Chloroceryle aenea. Next base: position 166,719 of record VWZY01003083.1, read on the forward strand.
CAGCTCCCCGGGCAGCACTCCCCTCGGTACAGGAGTGGCAAAGGCAGCTTTAAAAACTCCTTTGTCTTCTTGAATGAAGCTGGGGTCTTGCAATGGTTTGGTACTGGGTATGAAGCCCACTGTTTTGCCTGTATATTGTGCAGAATTGGGTTTTAGGTGGGTGAACATCAAACGTCCTCGGGATCACATTGCAAGCATCATTTCTTTTGTATTTCCGACGCACCCGCTAAGTCTCAAATTTGATCTTCTCCCTCACAGAACAAAATGGCCCATTTTGGAGCCTTAAATGGATGAGAAAATGATGAAAAATGTGCTTTAATGTTCCATCCTGAAAGGATGCTTTGTATGAGGACAGGAACAATCTAAAAGTTTGAGTACAAAAAGGTAAACAAAGAACACCCTATCCTTTCTTTGAAGTACAGGCTGACTCTCTGCCTTCTCTTCAAAGGACTGTGTTGGTGTCTGCTTGGTGATGCTGTTAGAACGTGATTCTGTCCTCTAGTAGTAGATGGTACTCAGTGTCCTGGGCACCACTGTAGCCCAGGGCTTTGCATGCGTGCAGGTGCAGTTGTAACTTGTGCCTGTTTCTTTTTTTCTGGGGGGGGGGGAGGAAGGCATTGTTTCTGAATAAACAGACTTTGGTTATTTTATAAACAGCTGTGAAATGAAAATATTTTTCCTCTCCTCTCATATGGAAGTTTAAAGAAGGGTGAAAAGTTTTGCATTATTCCCCAAGGTCTTCCTGTGAATGCAGATGACACATTTGTGATGAGCTCCTTATTGTCATGGGGGCAGAGTATTTTTTTCTCCTCTGATACTGTATGAATTCCAAATACATAGCTGTAGTGGAGTGAGAACTGAAGCTTATTAAGCTGAAATGATGAAATAATGAACACTGTGGAAAAAAAAAGGTGGTTTGAATTTCTGTAAATGCTTCAGATCCCTACTCCAGAAACTTCAGGTGGAAGAAGTGCTTTGGCACTGATCTCTTGTTTGTTTGATTGCCCCATCTGTAAAACGTTTTATAGTGCCTCTGTAGCAGGATTTCTGCTCCAGAGCAAATGCAACACACTTCCTGCTACAGGATGACTTTTTCCTTAGGAATAACTATGAGAAAAATCTATCATGGCTGAGTTCATTGTTTAAGTACAAGTCCTAAGTGGCATATATAATGAATTCTTGTCTATTACCAGGCTGGGGTTTGACCTGAGAAGAGAACTCTTCCAGAGTGCCTGGACTTCACCTAGTGGAGTTTGTGCCGGGGCAGCGCGCTGCAGAGAGTGGTTTAGGAGGGCAACAGCCCGGAGCCACTGTGACAAGGGCAGTGTAGCTGTGTGTTCCTTCTGCTGCTGGACTTTGTCACCAGTGGTTGCCGCTCCGTATCGAGCACTCTCTCCTGCAGCCAGAGCCCTCTGCACCCTGTGCCTGCTTCTGGCAGAGCTTTGAGCCAAGAGTCCTGTAGGAACCTGCCCAGTCCCAGTGGGTGGGCTTGTTACCACGTGCCGCAGTCTGCTGGGGTTGTGTGGGGCACTCTGACAAGGTACCATTGACATGTACTTGACCTTTAAGGCTCTCTTCAACCCAGAACATTTTAGGACTTTGTGGTTTATGATCCTGAATTAGAAACTCATAAACATTCCACTGTGAAACAAGTTTGTGACACACATTAAGTTCCTGGCAGAACTCAACACCAGCCAAATGGGTATTGTCTTCTAGCAGTTTTTTGGTGCTGTTTTCAGATGTGTGAAAACTTAGAGGTGTAGTGCTACTAGTGGGCTGTGCAAGCTTGAAATATTAAGCATGTTGTGAGAAAATATGGTCTGTCACTGATGTCACAAGGTAGGAACACTGCTGAGCTCTGACTGGTGTGGCAGATTGAAGTAAACCCCACTAGGTGGTGCAAGCAAATAAATCACCTTGCAAGATTCTTCTCTCTCCAGATGAATCCGTTTGGGGGAAGATAAAATAAAAACAGGCCTTTTTGCATTTGTGGTTACGAGCAATAGTCGTTAGCACAACACTTAGCTCTGTCTCAGATGGCTTTTCCCCACACAGAAGAAAGTGCCCTCTGGTTTTAGCTTACGCTTGCGAATCTGCCTTTGGCCGGCGATCGCTGGTGTCAGGGTGCTGTGTGTGCAGCTGGGGTGGTGGCTTGCAGAGGAAATAGCAGAGGACTTCCACTGTGCTTTGCTGTGCTATCAGCAGTGGCTGCTGTGAAACATCCTTCCCATGGGCTTACTCCAAGGTGTTTTCAGGCATAGCTGCTTGGAGATTGCTCCCTCGGTGTCCCTCTTGTTGCGGTTTATCCTCTGCCAGTTTCGCTTGAGGTTTGCTTACCTTTAGAGCTGTGCTGTGTGCATGCAGTGAAAGCTGTTTATGAGAAAACCAGGCTTTGAACAGGGGGTCACAATAGTGTGCTGTCAATTGACTGTCCTGAGAGGTTTCAGTAGAAGGTAATTGGATGTGGTGTGTAGAGATGTAGTGTGTCTAAAGATCAGTGGTTCTGTTATGTTTTGTTTAAAAAAACAAACCACCCAAAAGAAAACACACACAAATAAAACCCAACCCAAACCAGACAACCACAAAACAAACCCCCAAACCTGGAACCACTCCTTCATTGTACTGCTGGAGGCGATTCTAACGTGCTCATCTTGTGTTGCACTGCCTATTCCCTCTCTTGAATTCAGACTGTATCATCTCGCAGTAGCTCTTTTCTGATCTGGTTTTTCTTTTCCTCCTCCCCTGTGAAAAGCCCTCGTGTCTGGTGGTGTGCTGGACAATAGTTGGCCAGTGCCTTTTTATAGCCATACAGTCAGTTCCAAAAGTATTTGAATAACAAAAACCCCAATGTTCTTGAGATAAAGAGAAATTCCTGGGGTCTTCTGGGAGCTACCAGCACTGTCATTTTCTTCTCATAAATCTTATTCTACCAGAGTTTGTATGACTTCCAGGGGACCCCAGGCTGCCAGCTCTTGGAGAAGGTGATGGCACCGTGGCTCTGCCAGAAGACTGAGGAAATCCCTGCCTGTGCCAAAGGGCGAGTTCTGCAGTGAAAATGCTGTTGGCAGCTTAGCAGTCAGCCTGAAATAGCAGGTGGTGTTCTCCCTATTGCTGTTTCCCCACTGCATCTGCCCTCCAGGCCCTTCCCTCGTCAGTCAATGCTGTATTACCGCGTTTCGCTCCGGGACCCTGTAAGGAGACAGTAGCTGCAGTCTCCAAGCAGCTCTCCAGTGAAAGTTCAGTACTTAACAGTGCAGTATCTTTACTGAAATGGAAATTTTTCATTTCCCAGTGACTTACATACTCATCGGTGGGGATGGGCGTGCTTGCCACATTCATCATAGTCTTGATAAATGCAGCAGAAGCAGGTTTTTGTTGTGGGTTGGTGGGGCTTCAGGAAATAAGGCAGGAAGGCATTAAAATATAAAAAGCCCGTGCCTGTGAAATCTCAGCTGAGCAGCTGCTATAAAGAATACATACAGTAGCAACAAATAGTCAACGTCTACTGAGTTTTACAGCAGGGTTTTGTTAGCCTTTACAGGCCAGACACTGGAGAATTGCTGCAGAGGTATTAGACTTGAAATGCAGGGAAAAGAAACGTTTTTCCTTGGGTGGAGAACCAGCATACTTGACTGGCATCATGTACTTTTGGTCATCACTGACTCCAGAGCTAAACTCTTCTTAGAGTTGATACATTTGATAATATGTAGCGTGCAAAATTGTGGGAAGGAAATCTTCTTTTGGCTCTTGCAGGTCTTTGTGCTTCCCTCACTTGGGCTTTTTTTTCTGGAGCATGTTACTGTGCAGTTGGAGCTGTTCCAGTGTTTCTGTAACTGTTACTTATTCCATATGCAGGTGCTGAAAGAGAAATCTGCCCTCATTATCTGTACTAAGTGAACCAAGAAAGTGGTGATTCTTGCCTTCGTTTCACAGTTGCCTTCTGTGTACAGGTGTGCAGAGATGCACAGCAGTGTATAGTTCTGTGTAGGGTTGTGGAGTTCTTCAGCAGCTCTCTCACGTGAGGGGCATTGAGAGCCTGGAGCTCTGAAAGCTGAGTGACAGGGTGGCACTGATGCTCTCTGCGTCACGCGGTCTCTTGCTGGTAGCATCCACTGATAACACAGACTTCATGTTTACTGATAGGGTGGTTGGTAGACTGGAAATATTTGCAGGAGATGATTTTTTAAGTGATGGAAGAACCTACCCCTGGAACGAGATAAAGACCAAGGTGAGGTTAATAATACGAGGGCTGCACTCTGTTAAAATGACATACACCTTTATGTCAATCCTTACAGTTGTTAAAAAAACCCAAACCAACCAAAAAAAACCCAACAAACCACCAAGCAACCTCCCACAACCAAAAAACCAAAACCAAACCCACGCCAAGCAAACAAAAAACCCCCAAACCACACGAACACAAACCCCAATCCCAAAAAACCCCAAACAGTCCTCGGACAAGACTGAGGTGGATTTTAATTTTCTTTTTCCCCCGAGTTTTGTTGTTGGTTTGGAAAGTAAAACCAGATCAACCTACTTGATGTATAAACCCTGATGCCATAAGCACCTGAGAAAGTCACTGTCAGCTGCAGTTTGGGCGTGCTCTGGCTGAATGCTGAAGGTTTAATTTTAAAAGTTAGAGTCCCATTTTCAAAAATAACTATTTAATATTGAAGTCTTTCAGTCATTTTTTGTTAGCCTAATAATTCTACTAACTCAAATTATTTTTACTGTGGGCAAGCTCTAACCCACATAGATGTTACTGAAAAATGGAATGCTGAGGTTTTTAGGAACTTAACATTTCCTAGGAGTAGCTTTTGCTTTTATCACATTATAAAGAAAATCTTCAGTGGTTGCTTGCTTAGCATCTACAGTGTTAAGATGCTGCAGAATTCATAAGTATGGACATAAACAGCAACTTGTGTGAAAAAGCTTTTTCCCATGAAGTGATTTTATCTTTCCTCTTGCAGTAAGAGAAACCACTACGGAGAATTTAAGGTGAAGGAAGGATGGGGAGTGACGTGTCTGTAGCCCTCGGAGCTGCTTGTGTTCCAGCTTCAGCTTTCTCCCTTGGAGACTGCAGAGAGAAAGGGAGCTGATAGCTTGTGGCACGCTCCGAGCTACTGCATCTGTCCCTTCCCAGCAAGAAGAGGGTAAGGTAATGGGAAATCTGGACTTGGCAGGAGTCGGAGGAGCCAGATTTTGTGTCAGGTATTTGGATTAGGAGTCACCGTGGAACAGTAGAAAGCTGGCTTGTCCAGCCTGCTGTTTGGCTTTGCAGCCAGGAATAACTGGCAAATCCAGGCATGTGCCTTGTGTAGGTGTAGCTGGCAGATGCCAGAACTACTACAGCATCGAACTGAGTCGAGTGGAAGGAGGCCACGTTCTCTCTCTGTCCCACAGGTTCCAGACCTGGTGGCTTGCCTGGGAAGAGGGGAGCTCCCAGGTTTGTATGCCTTTGGGGAGGCTGGCAGTCTGTTTGGCCCAGGAAAAGTAGAACTTGCTGCAGCTCCTTCTGTTCCTGGGAGCAGATCACTAAAATAGTTTGGGCTCAAAGGCTGTAAAGTTTGTAAGTCACTGAACTTAATGTAGGGCTCTGGGTAATAGGCAGTGGTCTGTGGTGAGCAGGAGATGAGTCCTTTCCAGTCCCGATACTGTGAAAGAAGTGAGGATAGAAAGGCAGACCATAATAAATCAGTGTGAAGAAGGAGGATGGCTGCTCTACAGGGTCAAACATTGGTAGATTCATTGTTCAACAACAGCAGGCTCTGAACTGGCAGTACTTTGGCCTCAGAGAACACCAACTGTGGTTAGGTTGAGCTCGAGGTTTCATCTGCCAGTATCAAGAACAAACAGAACCAGAATCCAGACAAAAATGTGCACAAGTTGTTGATAAATAACAGAAAATCACGGTCCAAAAAAATAAAGACACAGAAAAAGCTTAAGAGCTGCATGGGTTCTGTGCAGCTCCCTGTGAAGGAAAGTCCTCCTAATGTGCTTAGCAATATGAAGCTACCTAGGGATGTGCACTGACGGGAGATCTAAAGCATTTACTGCTGGCTGGTGGGGATGCTCCTCACTTCTGCCTGCCACAGCCACTCTTAGGACTCTTTAGAGATGGCTACAGAGAGGAACAGCATCAGGACTGTGTTCTATCCAGGAAGATCATATGCAGCATCTGTGTTGAGGGGAGAGTTGACTGCGTAGTAAACCATTTCTCAAAAGACCAGGGGTGGAATTTGGAGTGCCCAGCTTATAGCACATTTCCTTCAGGAAAACCTGAATCTGTTATTAGCTCCAGTATATGCTCTTTCATACACTCGTAGAAGGAAGTTCCACTGGTGTCTGCTGTTATTTGATGTCAGTAAGGAGTGGAAGCTGACAGGCTGATTAGCAGTGCTGCTGGGAAGGATCTGGAGGCGGTGGTGGACACCAGGTTGAATGGGAACCAAGAGAGCGTCATCATCATCAGGAACACAAACTGCCTCCTGAGCTACGTGAGGAGCAATACGATGAGCAGATGGAGCAGTATTCTTATTATTTCTCTTTGATGCTGATGAACCTCCACCTGAAGCACTGTGTCTGGCTTTTGGCCTTCCCCTCATCAAGAAAGATGCTGAGGCAGTGGAGCTGCCAAGATGGTCAGGGCCTAGAGCACACCCAGCCTGTGCGCGGAGGCTGAGAGAGCTGTGCTTGCTCAGTCTTGAAAAGACAGGAGATGTAACAGAAGGCTGCAGCCACTTGAGATGCAGTTACAGAGGCAGTTCCTAAACCCCTCTTTTGGTAACAAGAGGCATGGGCTGTAGGTCGTGGCTTTGAAGATTCAGGCTGTATGTTGGGAGAAAAGGTTTTGCAAAGGGGGTAAAGTAGCACTAGAGCATGTTACAGGGAGAGCTCGTGGAGACTGAAGGCTCAGCTAGACAGAGCCATGGCTGACCTGATCTGGAGCTGGGGGGCTGAACTGGACATCTCTGAAAGTCCCTTGGAAATGATGTTTCTGTAGCTCGGTGTGGTTATCTGCACTCATTAGCTAGCGGGGCAAAAAGGGAAAGTACTGAGCCTGGGGTTGGGGGGAATGCAGAAGGTTTGAGGATGGTGTTGGGCGCAGAACAGACGTTGCCACTGCTGCTTTGACAGCTCCTTGTAGTGAACTAAGCAGTCTCGGGAGAAATTACAGCTGGATGGTACATTACACAGCTCATGAACTGAAAAAATAGGAATATGTAGAAATATTGGACTTAACCCGTGTGCAGTACAGGGTTTTGAGAAGGTGTTTGTTGGGAAGTGCAACAGTATCAACAAACACAGGTATGTTTAATCTGAACATACATAGGAGGAACAGTGGTATTAAAAGCTGAACTTCACTACAGAGCCTGATCATGGCCACTGGATAATGGAATCACTATCCTGGCACATGTCCATGTTACTGCTTTGATTTAAAAACATCTTCCTGCTGATTTTTCTGATGCTCTGTGCACTGCCAGGTGGGTTCAGCTATGAAAGGTGCACCCCATGATTACCTGGGGTGGGTTCTTTTTAGCAGGGTTTCAAACATTTCCCCATGCAGCTAGGAAGGGAGGTCCAAGGGGGACCTCAGTTCCTAGGAGCAGCACACAGGCGCCTCAAACTAGATGGGAAGTTTTCTTACCTAGCTGGGCAGTGCTCTCTTCTGACCACCTTGGACCATCAGTAGAAGCTCTGCTGATACTGCTGGACTCATCTGTATAAATGTGCCCTGAGTTTGGGAATTGTCTTGACAGAGACACTTACTACCTTTTTTCCCCCCCACAAGAAGTCTGCCTGCTGTGAGAAGGAATTAACATCAAGGAATGAGTGCCTGCTTCAAACTAGGGACTCAAATGGTGATTTGCAGTGATAGAGGAGAGCCTTAGCTCGTCTTTTTATCTCCAATTTTGTGCTTCAGCAGCATCATCATGTTGAAGTTTAAATTAATTAAAAAGAGATTTTCTAATTTACCTAAAATGTGGAATATTTGAGATAACAAAATGCAGCCCTACAGGTCACCAGTTTTCCAGCAGCAGCAAAACCAGTTCTGCTTACTTAAGCCACTTTCCTTTCTCTTCCCTTCCTGTGTTTTGCCCAAGTATAAAAATAGAAGTGGGAAGAACAGAGAGTCCCTCTGGTGACAAAACATAGTGTGACAGAAGTGTGGCTAGAGAAGAGCAGAGACACAGGAGGTCAGCCTGTGTTAAAACACACATAGACTCACCTTGCCTCTTCTCCTGGTCTTGGGGTGGTTAAGTGGCTTGACAAAGGTTAATTCCCTGAAATTCTTGGATCACAGAGAGGCAGAGGGAGCATTTGTTACAGCCTGGTTTTATTAAGTTTGTGAAGCAACAGATTATCAGCTGATGTGCTGCCAGGCTCTGGGAGTACCAGCAGGCCTCTGTACCATCAGGTCCAACAGGAATCACGGCGCATTCGGAGACTTAAGGAATTTGAACTCCAGGAATAAGTCTGTACAACTGCTGTGGGTGGAAATCTTTCACGTCTGTTTGAAAAGAAGTGAACAGATTACAGAAAGTCCTTTGCATTCCTAAACCACAAGATGCCTTGCTGCTCTATTGTACAGGAATCTCTCTTTGTAAAGGCCAGCACACTGAAGGAGAAGATCTTTTCATTGCAAGTCAGTAGCTTCCTTCCTTCTTCAGATCATTACAAATCTGATTGTTGAACACTGATTTAATTTTTCATTGTATCAAAGACTCACCTGCACAAAGGTTGCAGTAACAAAGCCTAGCCTGGATGCTTGCTTAAGTTGCCAGAAGATTTGTTTTAACCCTTTAACGGAAGAAGCTGAGGACATGAAGGAGATACTGTGAGGGAGTTCTCTGGAATGATTATGCTCTTGAGGGTTTGCTTCTCTTCTCTGTGGCTACCCATGGGGTAAACATGCTCCTAGGAAAATCTTGGATCCCCTTAAGAAGAAGAGGATTGATCAGCACACCTTTTGGGAAGAGCAGAATTGCCCATGATCTCCCATCTTCAAGCGCTGGCATTTTCTATGTACAATAATGCTTCTGTTGTTTAAAAATACCATATTCTTTAATATGTGTGAAGTTAGGGTTTAGCAGAGACATCAAGCACCTGGCATTAATCCAAGGTCTAATTCTTAATCTTCTGTTGTGTGGCTATGGTAGATAAATTTCTCAATGGCCAGTTTTTAAAACAACTCGCTCAAACCCGACATAGCCCATTTCAGCCTCTCCTTAATGGGAAACCTAATAACTTTTCCTGATGTGGTGCATAAAGTTCTGGTGTTTTGTTTTCTTTTTATTGCTGGATGCAAATGTGTTCATGTGTTCACAGGCAGTAAAGCTCTCCGTGCTATGCATGGCTTGGACTAAGAATTTCAGCCTGGGGTGTCTGAAGGCCATGGCTGTGTTACTTGCATCCTTTGGTCACGTCCTGACTGCCTCATCAGTTGCAGTATTTCTGCTGGTGAACCCCTTGTAGAAAGCCCATTCTGGTATTTCCACTCACACTGTTCAGGAGTTAGGTGTTGCACACACCAGGCTGTGCTTTGGGTGCAGTGTGAGTTGTGTATAGCAAATAAAGAAGGTAATCCCCAAACCCCTGATTCCATAGTGCATTTTTGTCTCCAGTATCCTCCTCTTCACTGTGTTCCACTCTGACTCTCGTGTGTAGTTTCCAAGAGAGGTGGTTATATTGTAGGACTTACAATCAAGGAACAGGAGAGGTGCAGTCTTACCTCTGCGTGGGTCAAGAAGGTGTGAGCTGTGCAGCCCATCCCCTCTAGGCACTGCAGAGGAAGAGAAGAAACCCCTGCCTCAGAGGGTTAGCGAATGCCAGGGACACAGAGAGACAGCTTTTATGGCTTGTCCTGTCACCCAGACTCTTGAAGTCTCTCAGCAGCCCATTTCTGCCATGAACAAAGCAATTGGTGATCACACGTTGCTCTTCTTTTGCTGTATTTTTGTCATGCTTGCACAAGATAAAATCTCTCTCTGCCCTAAAGCCACTGCAGCTCTTCCTTGTAGCAGACCGTAGGCTGGATTAGCACTCGTGGCAAAATGTGCCACCTCTTGCTGCTAGGGATTTGTTTTTCTTTAGCACACGTTGACTCTCTCAGAATTTCTCCTGTAAGAGTGAGCATGCAAATATAAATAACAAATAGGATTTTTCACTAAATATCTTGACACATTTTACTGGGTTTAGATTCACTTGCCACAGTTTCTGTTTCACGCTTACTTTCCTTCATCTAAGAGCAGTCACACTGGCAGTATAAAAATAACTTTTAAATTGAATTTTTTGAGATCCTCCTCTTCTGCTATCTCTTACTGCTTCCCACTTCTTTTCTGATTTAATGTTTCTTTCTAGTCCTCTCCCTGAAAATCAAGATCTCCTTATGCTTTGCATGCCCAGCTGTCGGGCGCGCTGCCGTGCACGCTGCTGCGCCGCGGTGTTGGCTCGCTTTGGCACTGCTGCCAGGCTCAGCTGAGACAGAAAGGGCCATTTCTTACTGGAAAAAGCAATTAATAAAAAAAACCACTTTTGGGGTTGTTGTTTCCTATCATAATTGTTTTGAAAGAAATTGAATATATAAAAAAATCTGCAAGCCCTTATTTTTATACTGGTTTAAGTGTCCAATGTAAATGAACTAAACAGTGAGGCCAACTGGTTTTGTGAAATTACAGCTGCAGGTCACACACTGTGATTTGAGCACAGATTCCATCAGCTGACATTATTATTTTTTTTAATTTAGTGGTGTTTTTTTTTTCATGAGATAGCTGGTTTTGAGCAGAAGTGAATGCCACCCCAGGCATCTGGAAATTACCTCTGGAAGGAGAATAGTAACCAATTTACTTGTGTCCCTCTGTGAAAGGGAGAGGCAAGGTCAGGATGATCTTCCTCCTGACCTTCTCTCCTCTTCTGCCCTGCAAAAGAGGAGGACATGGAGCATCCTCCTCTGGGTTGACCTCTTTCTCCTCTCTAGTCGTGGCCTTCCCGTGCCTCATGCCCTCCGAAGAGGGCTGCCTTTTACAGGTAATTGTGCCAGTCTAGGAGACCCACTCTAGTGGGCTACTGATTTTAGAGCTGGTGTCAAATGAAGCAGCAGTTCTGCAGCAAGTTTCATTCTCCTTGGTACTAACTGCCCTGACTGGGGCTTTCACTTGATCCCCCTGCAAACCTGACCAGTCTGACCAGTGTAATTTGTTGAAGACAGAGTATGAGACTGCTTCTGTGCCTCTGGAGGTGTTAGGCTCCAGCAGCCCTTCCTAACCATTTCTCAGGACTGTCAGGTCTTGACTTTGCTCCTGCTCTCGGAGCTTTCAGATGGATGCTGTTTCATGGAAGCCTTTGGTTTGCAGTGTTTCATCCTCTGCTGTTACAGGATAGCAGTTTCTTCTCGCATCCTCCAGTCTGCACCTTTGTGCACAACGGGTTTTGTGGGTAGAGATAAGAGAAGCAAAAAGAAACTTAAAGGAAATTCTCTTGTAGCTGTTACACCGGTGCTTAGACCAGTAAACTGGTGCTCTGAAAAATGAAAATGAGAGCTGTGGAGCTTTCCTAAGAAGATAATTCTTTTCAAATGAGTTTATATTGCTCATATCTGTTAAAAGGGGTAGTGAAGTGCTACAGCTCAGTGATGCAGTTTTACTGGTTGAACTTAGCATGTTGGATGTTGTGGAAATGCTTCAAAGCACTTTCCAAACTGACTGTAAGTACTTGAAACTGAGGCCTGGAAGGTACCTCTGTCATAAAGTTCCATGTCTGCCACAAGTATTATCCCTTGATAGGACAATTAGAAAGATAAAGCAGCATTTTTCTCACAACATTTTTACTTTGCTTAAAATACAGCAGAACTTAGAGGGGTAATTCCCTTCTTTGGCTAAGAAGAATCTCAGCCAGTTTTGGCCAGACAGATCTGAGCAGGTGGTACCTGGGGGAGGTGGTGTGTTCCGTGAGGCGACGGAACGGACGCGGTGCCGTTGGATGGCAGCTCTGCTGTCACAGCAGGGAGAGCTGCCCCCTTACACTCAGGCTTGCCAGCACCAGTTACTGGGATTTGTTCCTGAACTCTTATTTCATACCCTCAGTTGCCCAAAGTTTACTGATACTCTGCCTTATCCCACCCGTTAGCTGAAGTTAATGGCTTGCTCCAGGTAGAGGCTACAGTTGGGCAATATTTCTTAGGGCTTTTTTTTGAGGTTCCATGCTTTAATTTATGCAGTTTCATATCAAAGACTGAGATGTGTGCTCATCCAGCTGAGGAGGCTGTCTGCAGAAGAGAAGGATCCAAACTCTCTGACAGCTGAGTACATCTCGATGGCTACACACACAAGAAGTTCTTGGTGTTTAAGTAAAAAATGTTGAGAGGACATTTCTGACCTTCTCTTCCAAATACCTGGGTATTGGTGACCGTGTGTTGGAGTGGTGTGTATGTATGGAGTGTGTGTGGCTGCACTGGACAGTGTGCACCTAGCAATCTATACATGAAGAAAACAGTCTGTCTTAATGTGGAAAGGCTCCCATCAGCCTCCTTCCAGTTTAGATCTGATTACTTTAAAATACATAACTATACTATTCTCCCCTCCCTATATTTTTCAGTAACACTTCCAAAGGCTCAAAATTTCTTGATAATTTTTCTCTATCTTTTTTTGACATTTGAAGAAAGGTCTTTTTTTTCCTCCTGCAGTTGACAAGGAGGGTGTTTGACTGTGCAAGAGAATGATGACTCTCTAGACAGAAAACATTGCCAAATGTACAATGTATTTGATAGAACAGACAAGCTTTTTTTTCTTCCTCCTCTGCTAACGCTCAGTTTGTAGTAATTTTAGCTGTTACTTGCAGCTTCAAGTATTTAATTTTGGAATTTGAGATACAGTTGGGTTTTCTTCAGACCTGCAGTGTCCCTGCACAGACTGTACAGATCAGTGCTCAAGATACTGATGAATATTTGACTCTGCGTGCAGTGGTTTCGTGGCTAGAACTATGGCTGAGGAATGGGGGTTTGCAGCTGGTATCCCTAAATCAAGGTGTCACGTCAGCTACCAGGCTTGCAGCAGAACAGAAGTCATGTCAAATCCACACCGACAGTGGTGTGGAGCCAGTCAGAACTCCTGGGTGATGGAAAGCAGAGAGGAAATGAGTGGAACGCTTCCTTCTGCTCCCTGCAGTGGCGTTGCAGCGAGCAGGCTCCGGCNCTCTTCCTCGTCCTCTGGTCATTACAAATTGCTGGGTATCCCCATTCCTGTTTGGAGCTCAGAAGTGTTTCAACCCGCAGCAGAAACTCAGNCGGCCCAGCTGGACTGCAAGAGCAGGGCAGTTTGTGTTGTGAGTGCAAGTGCATCGCTGCTGGAACAGTCCAAAACCTCTCGGAACCACGGAGGGGAACGAGCTCCTTCAGCAGACCACCTTCAGTAGCCAGGGCTTGCTTAGGGAGTTTTTCTTAAGCACGTTAAGCGGTTCTGGATGGGCTGTCTTCGAAATATTGTTTCTTTTGTTCTCTGCTTTAATCTTCTTAAACAGGAAGACTTTTGTCCTTCCTCATCTTCTGTTCATTACAAATTGCTGGGTATTCCCGTTCCTGTTTGGAGCTTAAAAGCATTTCAACCCGCAGCAGAAACTCAGGGATGGAAGAGAGGTGTATGTTTCTTGTCTGCCCTTTTACCGCAGCGCCTTGACTTCCAGTGCAGAGTAAGGCTGGAGTTTCTGGCTCTCACCTGGCAGCCACTCTGGAGGTCAGTTAGCCCAGCAAGTGTCTATCATTTCTCACTAGAATGGGTGATTTGTCAGTAATTTGAACCTGGAAAATAATGTCTTGACCACAGTTGTTGTCTGAAAGTAATTCTGCTGTAACTGTAGAGAAGGGCCTTGCTTCTGTAGGGATCTCCCACACACACCCCCCCTCTTTTCTTACCCTGTTACTAAAATCCCCATGTTCTGAGCTCTTCAGAAAGATTGAGGAACAGGCTGATGAAAACCTCAAATGGTACTTTGGAAATGCAGCACATGCTGTGCAGTTCCAGTAGGTGAAGCAGTGTGGTTGAAGGGTTTCAGACATGCTTTTGTATTACCTTACTATCATTTAAATACTCTTTTAAGAGGCTGCTTATGGATTCTGGATTTGCAGTTGCAGCTGCAGGTTACTCAAGCTTTGAAGGGTTGTGATGCATTTTCTTTGGGAGGTATTCTCCTCTTTTTATCCACACGAGTTCTTTGGCTTTTTGGAACCCTGAAGTACAGAGCCCTGTGCTGGCAAGTGCCCTGGTGTTTGTGGAGGTGAAGTTCTGCTGCAGCTGGACACTGAGGTGCACTCGCAGCAGGGTGGGGAGGGGGAATAATCCCTCTTGCCCTTTGAGATGGTGATGTGTGAATTCCGTTGGCAGGATTGAGTGCAGAAGTTTGTATGGCAACAGTGCTGAACGTGCTCTGTGAACACATAGGAGGTTTTTGTCCTGTGGGGATATCAATCCAGCTTTCCCCAGTACTTTGTTCATTAAATTGAGTTTTAGCAAACTAAATTTGAAGGGTTTTTTAGGTTTCTGCTGCTAATTTGTGGTTGATGTGATTTGGTCAGGGAGAAAATCCACAATGTTACACATGCTTCTGTTTTTATAAATTTATTCTTTCCCTCAAGTTTGTAAGAAACATATTCAATTAAGGTCTTAAAATACACTTTTTCTTCATCTTAAGCAAAGTAAACTCCCAGATGCCACACTTTTTAAAAGCAATGTGCCTGCAACTCTGAAATTTCAGTTTTCTAACTTGGTAAACATTGTACTACCTTTGGTAAATGTTAATTTAATTTCTTCCCAGGCTTCTGCAGGATGAGATGGCAGCAGAACCACTGAAATATGCTGAACAACTTCCTGTAGCTCAGATAATACACCAGGTATGTCCTTCTATTTTAAATGTTCTATTTGAGAATAAACAGTGTCTGTAACACTCCTAGGTCATGCAGAATCAGGAAGTATGGAAATTCTTGTGAGTCTACTGATATAAAATTAGAAAAAAAACTCCATTCATTTGTTTGCATTTGCTTCTTGACCCAAATTGTATTCCCCATCCTGAAAAAGCAGCCAAATCAGTAGCATGGAAAACAACCTCCCCCTTCCAATGCAGCTACGAGTTACCACTGTTTGAACTGTAGCAGTGTCATCAGGATACCTCCTACTTTGCACAGAGGTTTTTGTTTACCTTTTGTTTTGCACAATAAAAAAACCCAACAGATGAGAGTTTGCCTTGATTGTGCCTTCTAATGGTGCCAGTCTTTAAATCAGTACTCTCCTGTGGGCTTAGGTAAACAAATGAGGGGTGGATGATGTGGACATCTGAGCTGGGATTGAACAGAAGGACTCTCTTCTTCTGTGTTTGGTATTTTTTCCCCATTTATGTCAAGGAGGAGTGAGAGATCTTTTCTGTGCAGAAGAGTCTATAGTCTCTTCTGGCTCTTCAAGTCTGAGTCTCAGCCCCTCCTGTTGTTAGGTGAGATGCCCAGTCTGCATTCATGTGTCTTCTCAGCCTTTGCTGCTGGCTCCAGTGGGCTCTGCCTGTTTTGTGGGCATGTTTATGACCAAGTGACACACATGCCACCTCTGATAGACTGTAAAAATGCCATCAGTTGAGATGTAGCATCTCCCTTCCTGCTGGGGCTTTAAAGAAAGCAGAAAGACCTATTCTATTGCAGTCATTTGGAATTTCCTCAAAAGCAGGGTATTTTTTTTCACCCTTGTAGAAGTGAGTGCTCCAGGGACAGGTGACTGTAGCTCCCCAACGTCAGGACTGGATAGGTCAGGTTACTGTTTTCCTAGTGGTACTTGGGCAGTGTGGAATCTTTCAGGTAATCAGGTATCCTCTGAAAAACTGACCTGAGAGTCAGGGAAGATGAGGGCAGTTTGTCATGGCAGACCAAAGGGTGAACTCCACTCGTGGCCAGAGAGCAGAGGTTCAGTGCTGGTCAGGGTACCATAAGCTGGGGAGACAGTGTTAGCTAAAGCTGTGGATTCAGTCTGAGCTGGGTTTGGATGCTTAAAGATCAACAGGAACAAATAAAAATCCACTATATGTTCAAGTTGCTTCCAAAATCCTATTGGTATGAATAATTATTGTAGATCTTTCCAAGTACCTTCGCCAGTCGGCGTTTTAAGCAGTTGAGCTGCACTCTGCAGCAGCACTGGCTTTACCTTGAAGGAACATGAGCTAGAACTCAGAACTGGAAAATGCACGAGGCTTTACTGCAAGATGTAAACACAAGGAATTTTAAAACTTTTGGCTGAAATCTGCAGCTCCAGGAAAAATCTCCCATGTGTTCAGAGCGTGGGAGATTGGCAATGGGGACCAGTTTGTATGTCAGGAACTCCCTGGTGTTGTCAGAGCTTCAAATGACCCAACAGCCTGCAAATGTCACATTGAAAATTCTGTCTTCATGCCTGACTCTCAGCATAAATGAATTAAACAGCAGAGCAGGCAGCCAGTCAATATGTTCTTAACGGTGAGAGTGAGCAATGAAACAGTTTGGGGGTTGTTTGGAATCAGTAAATAGAAAGTGCACGAGTGGCTCACCTAGAGGAAAATCTCAAATAGGAAACAGAATTAACCTTTAAGATGGTCGACCAGACGAAATGTCATGGTAATATTTTTACAACATTAGGTGGCAATAACCACGGGGGGGTTCATTGGGCTGCTGTGTGCTATACTGCAATAGAATTCTGCACTGTGGAAAGGCACAAGGCTGGTTTTCTGTGCTCCTACGTGTTTGCTGTAACAAATTAACCCGTGGCATAGAGCTGTGGTCTGCACCAGGCAGCAGAACAGACCCAGCCGAGCTGCAGATGCCTTTGGTGTGGAGCAGCAGAATAAAAGGACCATTTAGCTATTGTGTCAGGGAGTTGGGACACTTGGTGGGACAGTGCTGCTCTTCTCGGAGCCTCTCGGAGCTGCAGTCAGCTGGGCACACTGCACCCAGGTCCTGGTGAATTAGCTCTGCAAGGACTAACGAGTTGTTTCTGAGTTGGGAAAGGTAGTGTACAGGCCATGGAAAGTTTATACAAACAAACATTTTCTACTGGAAGGAAAGAGAAAGAATTTCTAAGAAAAAAGCAGTGTGAGTAAACCCAGTGACCAGTATCAGTGGAGTTACGATGCCTTCCCCAAGTGGGGAGGCACTGTGTTTTCATATGAGCCTTGGCTGTTGGTTCTCTTGTATCACGTGAAGATTTCTCTGTCAACCCATGCTTTGTGCAGCTCTAGGCAGAAATAAAGGCATCAATCAGCAAGGCACATTTGTATCCTGAATGCACGTTGAGATTTCACAGTGGTGGACAGGCTCTCTGCAGCAGGATAATGCCCAGGTACATTTAGTTATAGTTAGTAGCCAACGTGGCTGCTAATTCTACCCAAATTTCACTGTGAATTTGTTCTCCTGAACATTACTAAAAATCTACATGTTTTCCTTGGGCATTTGCATGTGATTTTTAACATTCTCTTCAAAAAAAATTATCCTAATGAGCAGAAGTTACATTTGAATTTGTAATCTGGTTATTCCACAAGACTGGCTACATCCTAAACTGCTTAACAAAAGGAACCCCAGAATCTGATTTGGGGCTTGATCTTAAACTTCATGGCACTAGTAATTCTTTATCCTTATAGAAGTATAAAAACCAAAGGAATAACAACTGTATAAAGTTTACTGTTCCAGTTCTCTGAAATGTGTTCTATTTAATGCCTGGTTAATGAAATGACAGTACATTTTGGAATGAAAACAAATGCTAACATTTAATGCACTAGCTTTCAGACAGGATCCAACATCAGGCATTTGTAAATAAAGTAGCTTTCTCCATTTGCAGAAACAGAAAGGAAAACCACGTGCCTTTAACTGAACACCCCCCCACTTGTGCTTGATAAAGGAATGTGTTAATATAAGCTTCTGAAGTGGGAAAAGTTCAGCTTTCAGGGGGATAACCACGTAGGATGGGATGGTGTTTCAGGAAACCAGCTTCCAGCACACTGTGCTCAGTTAAAATCTGATGTGGCTCGCAGTTGCACATTCACTTAGAGTTCCTAGGCCCTTTCTCACGTGGGGACTGCGTGGGGCAATGTTAGCTGTAAGTGTTGTTAGCTGTACTGAGTTTTCTTTTGGAGGTAGGTGCTGAGTCTGTGTGCTGGCTGTAGAGTGTTTAACCAGTGCATTTCTGTACTCTCTCTAGAAGCCTCAGTGGAAGATGCCTTTTGCTATCTCAGGAGGCTGCTGGGAGGGAGGTCATGCTAGCCCTGTTGAGTAGATGTGTCTCTCTGATCTCCATTCCAGTTGAGCAGGTCGTGTGAGCACCATCAGCTTGCTCCCTGCAGGTTCAGAGGGTGCTGGGGAGCTGCCACATCCACTGGAGGTGGAGGCTGTCGGCTGCAGCCCACAGTAAGGGAAACTGCACAAGGAACCTGGGGAAGCTGATGGGAGGGGGATCTCCAGAGTGACAAATGCACGGGCTGCTGGCCATCAAGATGACTGCAGAGCTGCAGCTCTGTATTAGGTTTTGCAGAGAGGTCTTGGTTTCCATCATGTCTGTGCTGCTGATTTCAGAAGATACAATTCTCCCAGATAGAATTCTCTTGCTTTGAAGATTAGTTTTTATTCATTCCCGAGACCTCATTCTCACATAGCAGAGGGATGTTAGTTTATTGCATTTGTTGATGTTATTCCTGTTTCATGCTGATTTAATTGAGAGAGGTTTTCTTTAGCAGCATTTGGCAGGAATTTTTGAAATGATGCTAAGAAAATAGAACGCAGTATGTTGTATAGATTTTTTGGAAGTATATTTTGATTATCTGTAATACAACAGCTTTAGCTCTCAGACTTAAATGTTTTCACAAACATTAAAGTGGTTTTATGTGGCTTATGATCTTTGTGAAAAGCTTGATATGAAAATTAACCCATCGTGTGCCATTACAGCCTTGAAAGATGAACTTTAAAATTCAGGGCTCTCATGTGGCCCTTGCCCCTGCCCCGTGGCTGCCCTTTGGTGTGAGAATTCTCCTGCGTCTGTCCTGCTGGAGGAGGCTTGGTGCCAGTTTCTGTTTTACACACACTCTCAGCGCTGTTCAGAACCATGGTCCAGTCTGGAAGGTGTTCAGCAGCACCACGGTAGTGGAGATGTTGATTTGTTGCTGTTTGATGCAGACAGTCACTTTGGTTTGGATGATAATTTCTGAGAAGTTTTAAAGCACGTTGCTAAGCGATACTTGCAGTTTATTGTGTCTTCCCAGGCTTGGAGCTTCAGAAGCAACTTGTGATACTTGGACGTGTCAGGCTGGATGTGTAAAGTCATAGACACAGCTATTTACACCTTCTCTGCCAATCCCCTCCTGTAGCTGTGTTTGAATCTGACTTTAAAGCAGAGCTTGCTTTTTAAAACTCTGGTCGTGGTATTCAGGTGGGTGATGTCAGAGATAGAATACAACATTCCACCAACAGGTCCAAATTGTGCCACCCCTTGTAGCACAGACACAGGGCTTTGTAGTTCTTTGTCAGAACTGAATTTTGTCGGGGTGACTGGAAATGGAATTTTTCATCTCAAAGATGAGAAAGTCCTCTCACTTCAGAATTCAGTTTTATGGTAACAGAATGCATTACGTGGCTATCCAACACAAAGCCTCCTGTCCTGTCACCTTGTGCTAGGACACCTGCCTGGTCTGGCCTTGCTTCTGCAGTTCTGAGCAACCTGCTGAGGACGGTGCTGTCACCTTATCCCTGCCTCTTCTTGTGGCCACTTGGGAGCCTATGGAGAAGAGCACCCTGTTCTGGCAGTGTCCGTGTCCCTCTGTTCCAGACCAGAGGTGAGAAAAGCTGGTTCTGGTACATACCATGGAAATCCGTCAGCATCCTCTTCCTCGCCAGCTGACCTGAAGTCCTTTTTGGGGCTCAGGCTTTCTGGCTATGTTCATGTGCAGACCTGAGCCCGGATACACTGCACAGCTTTTGCTGAACCAGGGCACCTGGGATGTACAGGTGTTAGACAGTTCTGTGACTTACTGGCTTTCAAATAATTCAAATAATTATTTTTTTTTCCTGTATTAAACACATTTCTGAATTGTTTAACCTAGAGGTGGTTTGCCTGCATTTTATAACTCCAATGGAAGTGGTCTCAAGTGGAATCATGACTGGATGTTCTCCAGTAAATAAGAACTTGCTTCTTTCCCTAAATAATACACAGGCAGTGGATTTAATTTCTGTCACTGTTGCATACATTAGAAATGCTGCAATGTTTGGGGTTTGTTTGTTTCCTTTAAACTAAATGCTACCTAATAGAAAACTTGGTACTCAAAAGAATCAAAACAAACTTGAAGTGAAAAGTTATTCCTGTGAAGTTTTGCCAGCTGCCCAGCAAAGCTCTTCCTGCCAGCGCTGCGTGCTGCTCGCTGCAGACAGGTGCTCTGAAGTCCCTCCTTTGTCTGTCTTCTCATGGCAAAGCTGGTTAGAAACATGGGGGGAGCAGAGTGTGGCTGTGTGTAGAGTCATGGAGTCATGTCATGTCTGCAGTGTGTACCGTGAGCCTGGGGGATGAGTGCATAATGACTTTGATAGCACTGGTTTCTGTAAATAATGAACTAGGAATGGAACAGGCCCCTGCTTCTCTGACTCACTCCAAGAAATCACCAGACATTCTTGCCTTGGCTGTACATGGTACTGATCTTTTACTGGCAGAACATTAAACCAGAAACATTTTCAGGTGTTTTTTCCCCTAGTGAGCTTCTGCAGAGTCAGGGATGGTGTGGAAGACCTTCCTGTACAAGCTCATACACCACAGACAATAAGGTGGTCTCTTTTTCTTTTTTCCTTTTTATTGTCTTTCTTAATCAGAAATGAAATATCATGTTAGCCTAGAAGTCTCCTAGGCAAAGTCGTAGCATTCTTGAAATAGAGCATATCTGAGTGTAGCATAAAGTATTTCTATAAAAGATTTAAGCTGTAATTTTGGTGATTTGCTGTTGTTTCTCTCATCCATTCTTTCCAATCACAGAGTATAATGATGTGGAGTTAGCATAAATTACTGATGATCTGTTTTTACAGACAAGGCACAGCTGCTTTTGTTTCATTATGTTTTTCATCTGAGCATGAGGGAAACCCTCTGGAAGCAGAGACCTAGTAAAGCAGTCTCTTTCTTCTGTCTACTCATGAAAGAACTGTTGTGGGTGATTACTCTGCTTCTCCAGGAACATTCATTTTACCATTCCTTAACCAGAGGGAAAGATTTGCTTCTTTATTTATTTGTTAAGTTGAAATATTAGATGGAAGCTCTTAGTCTTCAAAACACCATAGAATTATTCAAAACCAAATCTTAGAACTGTTTTTCTTGTGAAGGCCGCTTCCCAAATCTTAAAAATTTAGCAGTGATGATGATGAGCTTCATTTCTGTAAGGACAGGCTACCAAAATATTCATGCACGGGGAGCTCATCTTCTGTCTGCACACAGCACTGCTTGGCAGAGCCAGAAAAGAAGCATCAGTGGTTTTGTGTTGCTGACCAAGCATTCCAGGGGAACTGAATGCAGTATTAAATTCTTCCAATTACAGCTGACTACAACGGGCTGAATAACTAAAGGCATTGAAGGGTCTCTTGCATGAAAAACCTGAACAGGCAGTTGTGGGGTTCTTGTTTTTAACCATTTCCTAATAGAAACACCCCACTGAACATCTTCTGTAAGCCAAGAAGGGGAGCCTGTGCCATGGCCTGTTCCAGCTGCCCAGGGATGTTGGGGATGGAGGATGGTAGCTTTTTTTTGGCCAGAAACCTTGTGTGCATGGTCCATCCCCTTTTCCCTGCTTACGCATTAGAGCATGTCACTTTCCCTTCTTCCTTGGTATGTTTTTGAAATCACTGTTAACTTTGAAAAGAAGAAAGGAATTATTTGTTTGGACAAAGAAGTGTAGCACTGAGCTGTTCAGTTTTCTGAGGTCACATCTCTCCCCTCTTTCCCTGACCTATGAAAGCCCTTACAGTTAAAGACTGACATTTTATCTTCATTCTTCTTTGGCACAGGATGGGAGATCAGTTTGACAGGCAGCTTGGAGTAATTTAAGAGGCTGCTCCTCAAGTGGCCACACTCCACTCTCCCCCATTCCTATTGGAGTCCTGTGCTCATTAAGCACAGCAGTGAGCTGAAAAAAAATAAAAATAAACCCACCAAAAGTACTTTTCAGCCTGGCTGGGTATGTGATTACAGAATTGTTAAAGCCAAGCAGAATAGGAAGTATCACCTACAATTGAGAGGATGTACGTATTATTGCCTGAAGTTTTTTATTTGTATTTCTCATGAGCAGGTGAGAGAGTGAAAATAATTGTTGCTGTGGAAAGTTGGAATGGAGAGAAATGTCAGTGTGCATAGCCTGGGAGTGCTCAGTTTGCTCTTGGGAGACCGGGCAGCACGAGGCACGATCCTCGAGTGCAGCATTGTCTGCCTGGCCCTAGAGGAGCTAGAATTGTTCCAGCTGCCACGTTGCATTTGCAGCTTAAGAGGCAAATCTTGGGCTAATTTCTTTTTCATAAGCACCATCTAAACTGTACAATGAAGGAAGAGGTTAAGGAAGGGGCTGCAACACGTCAGGCCTTACGGGATGCTGGGCATCTTTGTGGTTTACTCATCTGAGCTTCAAATAACTGCAGCTGTGTGACCAAGAACTCTCAAAAGTACCCTATTTCTTACATTAAAATACAAGATACATATATTTGGGGTTGGTTTTTTTCAGCTGGATCGGCCGTGTGTTTGAAGATCCCCTACACACAAACCTTTCACTCGCACCAGTGATCTTCCTGTGTCTCTGTTTTGCCTTTGGAGAGACCGTGCCCCGTCCCCTTCCGTCACACCTCCCAGGCCCTGGTGTGGAGCTGTGGTTCCCATTTCTGCTGTGCCTGTGCTCAGAGCTCTGCAGAGCACAGGTTCCAAAACACTTATGGCCTCCAGTAAGCGTCCCGTAGCGTGTTGGCACCGCAAGGCCAGCGGTGAGAGGTTCTGCTCTGTAGGCTGAGGCCATCAAGGACTGTTGGGTTAATCTCTTCTGACGCAGGATGAAACTGGGAACACTAATTCATTTCCATTCTCCCTTCTTTGTGGCTACGTTGAGATCAGGAGGGATAACTAGAAAAAGGGAGTGAGTGGTGACTGTGTTTTCCTTAAGCACAATACATTAATTAATGGGGAGAATGTAAATGAGGAGGGCAATTACACCGTGGCTGTGCATTTACACGATCAGAACACGCACTGTTCTGGCTGTTACTGAAGGAGCAACACGTCCATGTCCCGCGGGTCTCTGCTGGCAGCGTGGTGTGGATTGTTCACAGTGCTATAGATAAAATATCAATAGCTGTCTCGCTGCCTTGCGGGCAGCTGATGGTACAACTGCTGCTGTCGCTGCAATGCAAGGAGGTTATTTTTAAGTGCCTTCTGTGATTTGAGGCTCTTTGCTCTCCTTTGTGGTCATAATAAGCTTGGCCGATGTCAGAGCTTTTTTCCTGGAATTCTGTCTCCGGCCATTTCCCTTTCACCATTGGGATCCTTGATAATTCACTTTTTTTTCCACCATTCTTTGCTTCTGTGAGATTTTTTGGTGATAAGCTGGTCTGCACTCATTTGCATTTGTTGGTTATAAGCCTGGATTCTTAGACATTCCGAGTCGTCTTGGATTTGGGTTCCATTTCTTTGCTGTTCCTCCAACTATTAGAAAAGTGAATACTATTTAGGTCACTGTGGTGAGCTGTCTCCAGTGGGGATAGCTGAATAGGCTTCCAGCGCATAATGGTATGCAAATAATATACCTCTGCCTCACACGGGAATAGACTCAATAGATGCACAAGCTTTCTGTGACCTTAATAGGTTTGTGGGCATGATAGTACACCGTGTGCCGCCGTAGCGTAAGAGCCCGTGCACAAATACTTCAGCTGTAGTTCAGGGCAAAGAGATGTGGGGAATGCTCTGCGAATTCACTAGGTGATCCACACGCATAAGCAGTAGCTCTTAGTAGCAGTCACCATTAATAAAAGAGAAGTTGCTCAATGTCCTGGGCTAAGGACGTGCTAATTCATTGCACCGGCGCAGCGTCTTCCTGCACGACGCAGGATGAAACTGGGAACAGGCTCTCAAATGATCAGTTAGGCCATTAGGTCGTTTTCATGTTTCACATGTAAAACTTTTTGTTTCTCTAGAGCAGTTTGGAAACAGATGCTGCATTTGAAAGGGAATGCATTCTTCCCAGAACTTCATTCTGCTGAAATGAACTTGTATTTCCACTGAGGGGGGCTTATATTAAGCACAAAGGGAGGCTTAGCAGTTTAGGCTTCCATCAAATACACTGCCTAACTCAAAAGAGAAGATGCCGAGCCTCACACTCTTGTACTTGAAAGCATTGTGTTCTCTCTCGTGGGAACTGGAGATTAGAGAAATTATAAAGGCTTTGCATAAAAACAGGGAGCTGGAATTAATTTTTGCTTAAGCAGGGAAGTGTCAAAAGCCTATTATGGTAATTTTTCAATTTTGTCTTAAGTGTTCACACATTTTAAAAGAGTTGGACAATTGAGTGGAGGAATAATTGATGTGTTGTGGTTCCTTTTATTTATTTTTTAACTTGGGCCATCATAAAACATAACTCACCTGCAGTTAGGCTTGGAGGGAGCAGGGGTGCTAATTAGATAGATGGAAATTTTCATATCATAGTGAGAAAATTTGCCTAATGGATTGGAATAGTCTGCTAAGAATGGCTCCCCTATTCTTAATTACATCCAGGTACTACATGTCAGTAGAACAGGAAGAGAATTAAACGGCAGAAGCCTCCGTGAGAAATGTAATTCCTAGGGATAGATTTTGGGGGTCGTGGCGTCTGCCGTCCCCGCTGCTGTTACAGTAAACAGCAAAAGACAGGCCTTAGTTAACACCCCCAGTCCTTGTGGTCTAATGTAGGCTAAAAGCTGGAAATTCCATGGTGTGAAGAGCCACTGCTGCACTTCTCCTTGTAATCTTTATTGAATTACAAAAATGATCACTCTCGTCTTTCTCCTGGCAGCCTATGAAGTACTAGGGTAGTAATTTAAAATTTATGCTTGACCTAAAATAAATTTTAGGACTTCCCTAATTAAAGGAAAAATGATTTAGCAAAACCTTTTAATGGTAAATTAAAGAGCTGTTTCTCTTTGTAAGGGCACAGTATTTAACGGAGGAAATGCCGCTCCGGAGTTGCTTTCATTTTGGTGATCAGTTTTGCTGTTCTGCAGGAGTCTCTGTTGGAACAAGCTCTGCATTTGGAATGAGACTCGCTGGCGAATGGGAAAGTGAGCAATACTCCTCAGTGGTCATTGATTAGTGAGTCTGTCGGGTTCAGATCAGAGGAAGGGCTCCTTTCCTAGCTTTCAGCTCAGCTTTGTGCTCAAGCCTCTTTGGGCTATGAAAGAGCTGCCTTTGGCATCCCCAAGTGATACCCAACTGGTGCAGAGTTTCTCCGGCGTTGCCTGCAGTAGCAGCTGGCACAAAGACAGGAATCTGCTCTAGTACAGGGGCCAGGTGTATCCTGCTTTACCACTTCTCCTAACACTGTTGAATGGTGTCTGTCAAGAGACTCTTTCTCTCCCTGTGTCCCTTCCAGGGCTCCGGTTCTTCCTTAGCTCCTCTCCCCAAAGGCTGTGAGTGGGAACCACCCGACTAAAAGTACAACCTGGCTGTGCAGCTTGCGTGGGATGAGTCCTGGGTGGGAGGGTCAGCATCCATCCTGGCTGCTGAACAGCTCCAGTTTACAGGGGCTGTTTGTGCTTTTCATTTGTGTCCCTGGAACAATAATGCCGGGAACAAGAAGGCCAAGTGCGTGCGTGGATGTGCGCGGAGTGACGGGAGGGGATGTTGTTTGATCCTTAGGTAAGCAGCAAAGTATTGCTTAGTCTGTATTCTGTATTTTATTGCTTAGTGCTGATTGCACTGGGCACAGAAGCAACATTAGTGTGTGTGTCAGCACGTGTGTAATCTGAGCACAGGGGGAAATTCTTGAGTTAGTTTGTGTTACCATCACTAAATATATGCAGGATCGGGACCCGTCTATAGAAAGGAGATTACTGAAGTATGTTATAGGTTGTCCAAGATGCAAGATTTAATTCCATTTTCTGGTGTCAGTTCAGCGTTCTGTAACGTTTTCATTTCTCACATAACCTTGTACAGTTTTTATTAATCATTACTTTTTGTTGTTAGCACATGAAAGCTGCTCTGATCGACAGCGTGTATTTAAATGGTGTCTCGGTGAGCAGTGAAATTAGCAGTAACAGTTTTGCCAGGCTTCTTTCTTTTGTCTGCTGTATTTATTCTGAGCTTATGCAGCATGATAAGTTGCTGTTACCAATAAGCTCACACTGATAGGAGGAGATATAATGGTTATCAATCTTAGCCGGACACGTTTTGCAGTGCTGCCATGGCAGACACCTCCCCAGGTGAAGGCACGGTTAGCTCCAGGCATATGCACATAGTTATCCCACTTAGCCATGTAAACTTAGTGAGGTGGTGTTGGGGATTTGGGGTTTTTTTAATATTCATTCTATTCTGTTTACCCTTCAGCATGCGGTGAGGAGCGGTGAGGAGCACGGCCCACCCACTCACAAGCTCTTGACAGGGCTGATGAATGGCCAGAGATAGAGATATTGACAGGCTGCTCTCTAGTGCTCTGTCTGGAATTGTTTCCCTAAATAATTCAGAGGGTTGAAATTTGATGAAATCATTTCCATTTGAAGAATGAATGGAAGGGGTAAATGAATGAAGACTCCAGTAATGGAGCAGTTGTGCTCATGCCATTGGCCAGACAAGACAGCGTTCCTGCGCCAGTTCTTCGCACGAGTTGTGGTTCAGCTTCATGGCAGGGATTGCTTCTGTAGGGACTGGCTTTCTTGCTTGCTCTGTGGCACCCTGGCCTAGCAAGCTGTCTCCTCCCCTCAGCCTCCCCCCGGGTGAGAGGTCCTGCACGTTGCCAGTGCCTTCCTGGAGGAGCCTGGCTCCAGTGGCGGGACTCGGCGAGCTATCACTGATGGCTCATTTCAGGAGGGAGTGCTCAACGTGAAACTCCATCTACAGATACCTGGCTGACAAACACGTGATGGGCAAGGGGGGACTTACAGGGGACTGAGCAACAACTTGCCATCAGTGTAGGTTACTATTTCAGAAGAGTTCTTTTTCCTTTCTCTTTTTTTTTCTGCTCACATCGAGAGCACATCCAACATAACCTGGGTGCCAATACTGTCTGGTGTATGAGAGCAAAACTTGTGAATGCAGCAGTCACCTCTAAAAGCTGGGGGGTGGTGGGGAACAAACCAATCTCTCACCAGCTGTAGGCCACTGGTTTCTCCCTGAAAATGAAATTGTTTTGCAATAAAAACACAGCCATATTTTGATGTTGCTCATATAAATGTGCAGGCACCTTTTCCCTGAGTGCTGTTTCTCCCTCCATCTATTTTTTCCGTGCCTGCCTCTCAAATCTGCTGGTTTGAGCTGTGCAGGCTGGAGCTAGAAAATGTGGAGCTCCACTGCACACACGTATAATGTAGCACACAGCTCAGGGCAAAGGAGAACTTTCTAAGTTATGGGTTTAGATACTTAAAAAATGAGGAGTAAAAACTACATGAATAAGGAATATTTGTTTGGATTCTGGTTTCTTATAATGTAGCTGTTGAGATATTTGATTAGATCTTGCAAGGTCTAATGTTGTCTAACATCTGTTGTTAATGCAGCCTGTCACCTGGAAATAAATGAATAGATCCTCGTGGGATAGCAGGGAAAAAATGTGTGGTTAGAAGCATCAGCACTGCTTGGCAAGGAGGAACAGCACGGTAATTTATGAACACCGTGGTTTCTCCACAGAAACAGAAACAACTTTGTTTGGATGAGAACGATCAGAATAACGCTTCACGATGGACGTTCTAAGGCACACAGTTAATTTTATGAGATTAAGAAAATACTTGCCTCAAAAAGCATTGGAATGGATATAATGGGAAATCCAAGTTAGGTTTCCAAGGAGGACGTGGGTGGGATGTGCTCCTGAGAAAGGCTGGGCTGCGGGACGCTGGTGCTTGGAATAATCACAGGAGAAATTGAAGATCATCCAGTCCAACCTCCCACCCAACACCCCCAGCTCACCACTGAACCACGTCCCTGAGCACCAGCTCCACAGGACATTTCAGTGCCCCCACAGATGAAGACTCCAGCTCTGCCCTGGGCAGACTCCCAGCCTGGTTTTGCTAGTAATCCCCTTCTTGTTTAAATTCATTCAAACAAACATATCAAACAGAAGGATGCTTCTCAAAGTAGCCATGGCTAAGTTTGGAATACTGAGTCTACTTAATTAAGCTGCTATTTTTGCGTGCTTCACTTGGCACAAAGCTTTGCATTTGCACACGTAATTCCTCTACCTGCTGTGGACTTAGGTGCTCTTTTGTGAAAAATCACAATCCTGGCTTCATTTAAGCATATTAATTCGATTAAAACACCAAAAACTATTTGCTCAGTATACTTTAAATAGATGGGTTGTTGGGCCTTCTGCTGAATACAACTCTGTATTGTGACTTTTTCACCCCCCCTCTCCCCAGGCATGGGTGAAATCCATAGTGTAGCTCTCTGGTGGCTGAGCTCAGCCCTCCCTCATACCCTGGCAGAGGCAGGACCAGTCTGTTGCAGATAGCTAGGGGTGGTTACTGGTGCCAGTGCAGAGTTTAACTGCTGTCCTGTCCCGTACCCTTCAGGAGTTTGTGGTGGTGATGAGTGCCTCTCTTCATTATTGTATTAGGAGTGGAGATGTTGGTAATCCTGCCTCGGTGGTTGACAAATATAAACCGGGAGATCAGACAAAAGTGCTTAGAATTGTTTTGCAGGCTAAGGGGCACCATTTGTGGGAGTTCTCTCATGCCTTTAATCTTGCTGTGGGCACAGAGAGGGTTAAACTGTCACTGGATGGCTGGAGTTATTTGATTTCCCCCACCCCCCTGTGAGGACCCCAAATCCAAACTGTCACTGACGATTAGAAGTGCCTAGTCCCACTAAAAGCTTGGAGGACTTTATGCTGTGATTTGCTTGTGATACATATAAATTCATTTTGAAATTAAACTTTGTTATGCTCTTTGTCATAAGAATTGAGAGGAATACCGAGTTGGAAGTTTTAAATTGCAAGCCAACCTGGATTGTCCTGCAGTGCCTGTAGGAAATCTGCCGCGTGCTGTTGGTGCGGCACACGCTGCGTGGCAGCACGGGGCCTTTCCAAGGAGCTGCCTTCTCCTTCACTTGGAGATCAGTCATTTTTCCCAGAGACAAGGAGCAGGTTTGGATCTGGTTTGCCTTGGATTTCAAAGACCTGTTTTGAAATGTGTATATTTATTTATATATATATATTTTTTCAGATCCCAGTACTGGTCTGTAGCACAGACTGTAACATAAACTGACGTGCCTCGAGAAAGAGGAAAGAAAACCTCTAGTATTGCAATGGAAGAAGGAGAAATGCTCATTTACACAAATGACCACGAAGAAAACTTGGAAATTTACACCTCATAATATAGGAAATTCACCCCAGTGATCTAATAACAACGAGGAGCACCTCACAGAGGAGCAGCAAGTGTGCTTGCTGACCCCCAGACCAGTGGAGGTGGAGCTGGGACAGTGTCCCCGTGACTCAGGTTATGTGCAGTCGTTGTTAAGGTTTTGCCCACTTTCTTCAAGCCCCCCGTGGAATAGGATGCTAAAAGAGACGGAAGCATTTGTGTATTCCTTTTCCACTTGGGAATTGCTGCCTTCCTGACTGTGCTTTGCTTGGCTCTACTGCTACCATCCGAATGTAGACTCTGAGTTTAGCCCAAAGCTTTCTGTACCAATATTTCTGTCCTTAGTGATGACAGGGATGCAGAGGGAGCTCTGCTGGAAGAAAACAGCAGGGTTGGATTATAATGCTGTTTGTGTTTTCTGCGTGAAATGTTGACACGTGACGCTTTAAATCTTCTTTCTCTTCTGCTGTAACATTCAAACTTAAACCGTCCTTAACCTAATTACTACTTCAGCTTTAATACTTTTATTACTTTTTGCATAAAACTCATTTTAATTGGAGTAACAAGTCTTGCATGTTTTATGAAACACCTTCACTGAAAGTTTTGGATATGTTCCATTTGGGTCCCTACAGACCCATCCAGTTTGAAAAGACACTGTTTTATCCTCTCCTTAATTACACTACTTGGAGCAACTCTCTGCTAACTGTTTTTAAGGTCCACAGGATAATGAGTCTACCAGAAGTAGAGAGCATACTGCAGGAAACTGTTCACAGGAGGAAGCTTGCTGTTGCTTAGCTACTTACCTTTTTAATTTGGCATCTCCAGCAATTTGGCAATGCCAAGCCCTTAAGCTGCTGAATGCACTGGGTCCTGACACATCCTACCAGCCTATCTGTGCCCTTCACCTCTGTGCAGCCCTAATCTAGGAAGTGTCCATAGGGTAAATACTGAAGGGTCTTCTTCAGGAGCCTGGCAGAAACTTTATATGCGCTAAGGGTTTCTGATCAACCCTAAAATGAATATAAAGGGACAGTTCTTGTAGGGATTTCTGTGGCCACAGAATTGGTAGAAGCACAGAAATTCTCTCTGTCTGAATCTTTCTCCTGTTTGCAGATCTGCAAATTCTGTCTTTAAATCTTTCTCTTGTGTGTAGATCTGCAAAGGAAACTTTATTTTTTACTTGCTACCGAAGTGATCCTTTCTGACTTTAATAGTTTTTCCCATGAGGAGAGATCTCTGTGGCTCTTCCCCTCCAGCCTGCACCAAGCAGCACCTGCAGCAGTAGCTGAGGCTCACGTACGCTCATAGGAAGAGCACCCTGCCCTGGGCTGTGAGCTGGTCGTGGCAGCGAGAGCTCGGCGTGTGCCCTTCCTGGTGCTCCTGGCAGTGACAGGGCCCTGCCAAGAGGAGGGAGCTGGTGGCCCTGCAGTGCCAGCAGGGCTGGCTGAAGGCTCCCTGCCAGCCTGCGTCCCAAGTGCGATCTGCTGCCGTGGTTTCTGGAAGCAGCTTCTCCATCACAGGGGTTGGTGGGTGCAGTTCACAGCATTTTCTAAAGGAGCTTCAGTGCCGTTTGCCGTTAGCTGGGGTGCCCAGCTGGACAAAGATTTGCTGTTGGATCTTTCTAGGTTATGTTTGTTATGATTTGGGAAGAATGAACTTGTCAGATCGTCGGCTAATTGCATTTTTAATTCAGTGGTGAACTTTCTGGGGATCTGTGATCAAGTTAATTTAAAGAAAATTACCTCTTTCAGCTCTTGTGGGTATACTTGGTAGGTTTAAACATGAATCTGTGTAATCCCATTTAGGTATTCATAAGGCTTTGATGTCTGTATGCCCCTAGTGGAAAATACTGGCATATTTCGATATAATTTTGTGCTCAATTAACCTCAGTATTGACTTACAGATGTACAATAGAGTTGCATCTCTTTGCTTTTTATTGTGGCTTAATATTTATGTGTAGATTTCAGTTTCTGGGGCTGTAAATCTTACGCATTAAGATAATTTATTTTTAGAATGCCTTAGTATGTGGGTCTCGAGCAGAAAGCCTCGTACCTATTTTTCAGTCATGGCTTCGTGTTTTTAATCCTTCTCGTTTTAACTTTGCATCCCTTGGCTTTAAACTGACTTTATGTACGTCCTTGATTTCCCCGTGCGGAGCCACTGCTGCTCTGGCCTCCGTTCCCGTGCGGAATTCCGCGGAGGCTTCAGTACATGGCATGACAAAATGTAAAACCACGCTCATAGATCACCTTATAAATATTTATTCGTATAAATTCTTTAAAGAAATTAAATTACGTGTTCTGTACAAAATAGGAGAGAGAGGCTTTTAGTGTCACCGACTGCAAATTGAAGTC
This sequence comes from Chloroceryle aenea, assembly GCA_013399075.1. Taxonomy (NCBI): domain Eukaryota; kingdom Metazoa; phylum Chordata; class Aves; order Coraciiformes; family Cerylidae; genus Chloroceryle; species Chloroceryle aenea. The sequence goes on from VWZY01003083.1 coordinate 198,594, forward strand.
ATTTGTCTGGAAGGGTCAGGTGCCACTTTGCGGTACGGAATGTGTCAGAGATCCAAGAAAGGGAAGATTGATGGTACAACGAGATTGATGAAACCGGCGCTGCAATATGCATGCGAAGGTACGGGTTAATTAGGAGGATTTAAACAAGAAAGTTCCTTTGTATGGAGGAGCGTGGCGTGCCGCCGCTCTCGGAAGGCTGGCAGCCTTCTGGAGCACGCGGAGCTGCTCTTCCGCGAGGCTTCTGGGGCGGTGCGTGGCTGGGAGCATTGGTAGCAGAGACCACCCCCAGCACGCCCGCTGCAGCTGAGCAGCCAGAGTCACCTGCTTTTGTCTCTACCCCCGTCTCGGCCTCCTTGGTGTAGGTGTAAGTGATGCTGCTGCTTCTGATTCCTGGACCAGAGCGAAACTGGTAATCCTTCGGAGCGCCGAGGCCTTCAGGTGTGGCTGGGGTGGCGTGGCTGTTGGTGACACTTTCCAGTTACAACACGGTACCTAAAGACAAATCCTGACTATATAGCTGAGATATGGGAGCTGAGAAACAAGCACAGTTGTTTTCCTGTTGATAGCAGAGCTGTTTTGAAAGACCAGACGCTGCAAACCGTTCCTGATCCCACTGAAGTTCCCCAGCTCCGTCCTTCCTAATCAGTCCTCCCGTGACTGAAAAAAGAGTTTTAAATTGGACTTAAATGCAGCAAAACCAAAATACTCTGTGTGCCCCTCGCGTCTCATTCTGTACAAGGACGAAACGGTGCAAATCTTCCGGTGAGGCAGGAAGAAAAAGCTCAGCAAGCACTTGAGTATTTATTATGGCAATAGTAAATCTTCCCGGCCTGCCGAGACCAGCTGTAAAGCAAACCTGCTGAGGGCAGGAGCAGGCACGGGCACCAGGGACGGAGTTACGCTCCTAAATACCCTAGTGCTGATATTTCTGTCATGATGCTCTTAACTGAAGCTTTGCATTCATAGAGCTTCACCTCATTCTTAGCCCCAGAGACAGATCCTGGGGCACAGAGCAGCTCTTATCTCCTGCCATCCATTTCTCACTGAATATGGAACATCTGAAGTTTTGTTAAACAGGAGGAGGAGGACAGACAAGTTTTATTCTCTCTTAGTGCTAAGTGTGAGACAGAAAAGGCCTTAAGAAATTGCAGCGTATTGCTTTTGCTGAAGATAAAAAACTGGTTGAAGGGACAGGTATTTGAATTGAGAATCTATCTCTGCATTAAGGAAAGGCAGTTAGCCTCAACGAGGCGCCTGGGAGATGTGATTGACATTAAAAACAATCCTGGTTTGTTTTATGATATTCCTCTGATAATGAATCTTGGCTGCTCCTGTGGTTGGATCCCCTTTATTCGCATAATTCCGAGTACAAAAGGAGCTGTGGAAAACATGCTGGGGAGTGGAAAAACAACACTCTCTTCTCTTCTCTTCCACATTTTCACTTGGAGGAGCTGGTTCTCACACTGGCAGCATTTTTCTCTTGCATTAACAGGAGCTCAGTGGGAGAAGCTCTGTCAAGCGAGCGGGTTGGGCAGCTCACCCCCCGTCGGCCTTTCCACCTCCACAAGGAGAAAGAGGCTTCTGCAGCTTATTGCTGAGGGTTTACTGGAAGGATTTTTGAATGTTTTGGGCTTTTTTGCTCATTAAACTCCGTGCCTGTTGAATGTGAAAACTAAGTATGAATTCTTTGCTTTTCTCTTTTTATTTGTTTTGTTTTGTTCTCCAGAAACCAAAGCAAAAGGACTGGCATCCTCCTGGAGGATTTATTTTAGGACTCTGGGCACTGATCATCATGGTTTTCTTCAAAACATATGGAATCAAGCACATGAAGCACATCTTCTGAGCTCGAGCAAGCACGCTGATTGTGTTGACTGCTGCTCTGGCTTCAGTGGTGTCACCTGAGTTCTCTGGTGTGGTTGTAGTGAAAGCCAGGGGTGAGATCTCGCTTCTGAAGGTTCTTTTGAAGTCACCTCTCTGCCCCTTTTTCTGAAAGTAGTCTAAAGATTTTAATATTAAGACTTTTTTTTTCTTTTTACTGTGTCTTTTTTTAAAGAGGCTTTAATACTTCTCTGTGCCATTTTCTTTCTGGCTCCACTTCAGGCAGGAGGGACATAAACGCAGGAACAGAATTTCTGAGGTTGATTTTGAATTGTAAATGGGCAAATTCTTTCCCCTTTTTACTTCAGAAGTAGTCAACCTATCCCTAAAGAACTAGCCATTCTGCAGAATGTTATTTAAGATGTCGTTTTATCCATAAAAACTTAAGCCACTTTGCAGACTTTGGCATGATGTGTTGAAAGCTTTCTTCACAAAAATAAAAATACTTTAGAATGTATTGATTTTCTTTTGTTTTCCCTCCCTCGTTCGTTCTTCTTCCTGTTAAATACAACCCTTAGATCAGCCCTTTCACCTCAGGCCGTTTGGAGTCGGGGATCCTGTGAGTTGCTGAAAGTGACACAAAATTACACAATGACCTCACTGGACCTACTTCAAAAAAGGCCCCCCAAAAGTGGAACTATGACTTCACCACGTACGTTAGGAGCCCTCTGTAGCTGTTGCATTTGCACCCCGTGCAATATGCAGTCAGATCCTCTCAGGATTTTCAGTGCACTGGATTTCTGGACAGAAGAAAAATTGACTCTGGCACGGGGATGAAAACCATTATAAAATGTACTGCTGTAGTCTGTTGTTCTGAGCCCTTGGAGAATGAGCTTTATCACCTAAGTTTTGTAAATGCTGCTTTGACATTGTTTTGTTCTTCTCGGACAGGTGCTGATGCCTGTGTGGGAAAGGGGTTTTGTTTGTGCAGTATACAAATGATATTAGTGAAGAGCAAAGCGAATCTGCGCGTGCATGGAACCAGGGCTGCCAGCGAGGAGAAGCTTTGGCAGTATGCTTTTGGAACCTGCTCTCTAGCTTAATTAAAATAAAGCTTATATGATGCATACATGGTGTAAATTCTAGATGTGTACCCCTAAAAGCCACCTGGAATTACCACACCCAGTATCAGAGGCAGTCTCTTGGAATGCAGCAGTGAGCATTGCCACGCTGCACAGAGGGTGCAGATCTGAGTGCACCAACAGTGGCTGTTGTCCTTTCTTCTTCTCTTTCAGATTGATGGTTGCATTGTAGCCTTGGGTTAAGGGGAGTGAGCTTGTCAGAGCTGTGTAAGCACTGACTGGGAGGCTACAGAGAAGGCAGCCACTGAGGCTTCCAGCTGTTCCTGAGGGCTGGTGCCAGAGAGCAATCCAAACAGCAGCACAGTACATCTCGTGAGTATTCCAACCTTTCATTTTTCTCCATACACCTAGGCTTGGAGAGGATAAGGGTACAAAGTGATCCATTATCAGGAGGTAAACATTTGTCTGCTCCACCTCTCTGTGGCGTGTTTTGGTGAACAGCAGGACTGGGAATTAATCTGTATTTAAAACATAAGCATTCCTACACCACTGTCCTCTTGGTTCTGCGAAGTGATGCTCTGTGCTGAACAGCAGTGGGGATTTCCTCCCAGTTGGCCAAGGAGAAGGTTTCTTACAGCTGATGCACGGGTACCCCCTGCCAGCAGCAGTGCAGCAGGGTGGGAAAGATGACGACTGTTTGCTGGAAGTGCCTCCCCTGGAGAGGGGCAGTTGAAGAGATCTCAGCAGCATTGCCAGGGCTGGGTCTCTGGAGCTGTTCACAGTGTGTTGGGGTTTGGGGTTTGTTGGACAGTGCTCTCCATAAGCAAAGACTTCCTATCCAACATCTGATGCAATGGTGACTTCTCTTAAAGTCAGAAAACTGCCCCAGCTCTTCCTTTCTCATGGAACCATCAGCCAAGAGCTGTTGCAGAGGCTGTGGAGAAATGCAGAGGGGCACTATAAAAAGGTGTAGGCATTGTGTGGAAATTAATCCTACAAACTATCTGAGAAGATTTGATTTTTTTATTCCAGCCTGCGATACTCTTTTTTCCACTGTAATGAACACTTTTAATCAAATATTTATTTTATAGGCAAGTTTTGTGACACTTTAAGAAGTGGCTAAAGTGAGGTTGATCGAGCCTTGTGCCTTGCTTCAGTTGCAATTACTCTGTAATTACTTGCAAATTACTTATTCAGACTCTTCAGGCCGTATGAAATTTTTCTTTCTCCCTTCTTCAGCCACCTTCTGCAGGAAGTGATAGATGGAAACGTCTACAGGACCCAGCTGAATTTGTCAGGTAACGGAAGATACCAAAGATCCTGTCCTGTAAAAAAACTTATCTGCTTGGGAAAAGGATGCAATTAGGTGGGTGATTAAAATGCAATTCATGAATAGGAGCACTCAGTAACTGTGCCTGGGAAGGTTATTAAATTGAAGGGAAAACAACAATTTGATGACTGGAATGCAGCAAGCCATGCTTCAGGCATTTCTAACATTTCACATGCACAAAGCGAGGCGCTGCCATAGATGGTTCTCAGGGTCACTGTCAAGTTGCCTGTGGTACACTTACGAGACAGAGTTTTCTATCCTGTGGTAACTTTTATTCCTGGACTAGTTCTGGTCTGAAAGCACACACAGAAACATCACAGAGTGGTCTGTAAATGTGTTTTGTTTGTTTGTTTATTTCCTTAGGGTAATACTGTTTTCATTGTGCCTGGGAGCCCTGCAGACTCAGTGGAGGATCCGGGCTCTGGGAACCAGCCAGGTCATTCCCACTCACCAGCCATTTCTGGTTTGCAGGCCAGACAGTGTGCTCGTGCAGTGCAGGTCCTTCCCCTCTTGTGCAGGGATGAGCTTTCTCTCAGAAGCTACAAAACAAGCCAAGTGGTGGTTTCTTGAGGTTTCTTTGCCTAGAAACTTTGAGAGCAGAATTAAATTTCAGGATTTTGTGAGGCTACATGAATAGGTCTGTGAACCAAGAGTGCCTGTGCTTGCAAAATTGTTATGTGGTTGTCACCATGAAACACTCTCTTCTTGGCATAAGCAAAGATCACAGGCAGTTCAGAAGTCTCTCTACCAGTATCATGAGCAATAGTGTATCTCTGGTGGAGAGTGGACTTCCCACTCCCCCATGAAAGCTGCTCTCTCATTGATTACAGAAGAGCAAATGTAATCTGGTTCTAACTCTGTTGCTGAGTGTCTGCAGATTGAGGCAGTTTCCATCTCTTGTTTCAGCAGACAGATTTCCATTCTCTGGTACCACATCCATGAAACATACTGGAAGTGAATGGATCTGGTGGTCTAAGGTGCCTTCGGATGGGCATCGCCGTGTGCTAAAGCAGGGCTCAGTGGCACCTAGGACCAAATCAGTCTTTTGTGAAGGGGCAAAGACCAGATGCAGCTGTGAATGGATGGGGTGGAGGAGATTTGTGATGTGATTGGGAGGTGGAGGTGGTGTAATGTGTTCCTGTAAGAGAGCTGGAGGACCATCTGTCCCAGCGAGGCAGCCAGGCAAAGTCTGCAGCCCTGGCAATCCTGTCACGTCAGTCGAGGGGGTTTTCAAGCTTGAGAGCTCTTTCTTTCTCTTCTCTGATGGATGCTTACAGGGAAGGAACAAAAGAAAGTTTTTGGTCTGAAGGCTTCCAAGATCTGAGCTAATTACCCCTCCAACAGAGGTGGGGAAAGGAGATGCTGCCAGTTGCTGGTAAATGGTTAGATTTTGTCCAGTATTTTGTTGTGTTGTGAGCTGAAAAGCTTCTGTAAGTTCAGGATCATCTGGACGTGATAGAGGTAGATGAAGTGGGAGGCAATTCCCTGGGTGGGAGTGGTGCCTTTCACTGAACCTGTGGCATTGGAGAGCAGACAGCCTTTGCACAGGGTACAATCTGGGGACACAAAGATGGGGCAACAGAAAACTCAGTGTCCCTGGGTACAGAGCTTCCAGCTCTGTCTGTGTCACAGACCTGTGTGTGGCCAGGTAGAATCTTACCATGCTTCCAGACTAATTCACCTTCGGACTGAGGACAAGCTTGAAATTCTTCCCCCAGGAGGCTAATCTATCCATGGTTATGAACTACAGAAAACAGCAGTGTATGTAATCAAAGTGTCTGCTCAACCATTTAGCTCTGTTCCCCTGGAACAGGCGGGAGCAGAGCGAGTGGAAAGCTGTGGCTCAGCAGCAGCGGCTCTCTGCAGAAGTCTCTCTTCAGGATGTTACAAATCTCTCACACGTGCCACCAATTGAAAATTCTGCAGGACGACCACTGCTGCTGAGCCACAACTTTCCCTGTCAGCTCCAGCCTGGCTGATCTTCATATTCCAGGGGACGACTCCTAGAGAGGACAAACCATGTTTTAGTCCTTACTCTTTAGCTTCCCATCATCCCACCCCCAGTGGTTTTTCCAGCTATTTTTAGATTATTGTGTCCTTGCCTCCTTAGAGTTATTTTGGGTAAAAATCACTTGTTTTCCTATGAAGTCTGCCTTCCAAAGAGAGCCAGGTAAGTGCCTCCTGCAGAGTTCTATCAGCCTGTGCTCCCCTTCACGTGTACGTATGCAGCACCTGAACCTGCAAGCACGTGCTCCACCGCTAGAGCCGGGGTAGCCANAGTTATTTTGGGTAAAAATCACTTGCTTTCCTATGAAGTCTAGTTCTAAGGCTGGAACTTGGTCTGAGTAAGCTTCTTAACCTCCCCTTTCCTCAGGTTCCTCGTTCAGGAGTAAACAGTGTTCAGTTGTCTTCCCGAGGTGCTTTAGCACTGGATGGAAGGTTTTCTTGAAGTGCATCGTGTTTCTGCTTTGTGTCACCATGCTGTCAGCTGGGCATCTTGCAACCACCATGCCAGAAGAGCAGCAAGCTGTGCTTGTGTTCTGCTGCCCCTACTTGCAGAGGGATCTTCTTTATCATTCTCAAATCCAGTTGCACATATCACGGCCTAAGAGCTGCGGTGCTTTGAGATGAAAAATAGCTGCTCTGGTGGAGCCAAGCATAAAAGCATAAGGTATGCAAGGAGTTCAGAGCTAAAGTAACATAGATCTTAAAATTGCTGATGTCTGTAAACACTGTTGTGCAGGAGTTTTTAATCTGTGAAATGATGTGTGCTGAAGATCACGAATTGATCAAATTATAGTGAAGAATGCAAGGTGACAGCATAAAGCAGAGAATGGCAGCAGTGCCTACTTATCTCTGCTCTGACAGCGTTTTCCATCATCAATCTGTTTGGTTCATACCTAAGCCATAAACCCTTCCTTCGGGCTGCAGTGTAGCAGGATGTGGGGTGGTTCAAAAATTGTGCTTTTATAGAAAAACACATCTGTAATTTGTAAATTAAAATTGCAGCGCTTTAAAAATTATTTACGTTCATTTTGCCCTCTTGTAGCTCGTGCTTTTGGGTCTGGATTTATATTCCATTTAAATCTGTGTGATCAATCCTTTTAGAACTTGCTGCCTCTGTGGCTCCATCAAACTCCCTTTGCAGAGAGGTTGATGTGCACCGGTGCGAAGCACTCGGAAAATACTCCTTCCTGCTTCTTGGAATGGGATGGGGCAGCTCGCCAGGGTTTGTTGTGTTGAAGAGACTGGAAATGTGTGGGGGCAGTGGGAACACCCAGTTGCTAACAACAGAAACGGAAAGGGAATATTTACAACCCCTGGCTTGCCACCGTTAGAAGCCAGGAGATGTACTGTCAGCACATCCCATGTTCTTCTTCACGTTGTTAATGCTTCGGTTGATCTGCTTGGTATTGACCAGCCTTGCAGACAGGAAAGAAAAACATGTGGAGCACAATAGAGTCTGGCAAAGTCCCCGTACTTCTACGGAATATGGAAAGTAGATCAGTATAATCTGTTTTAAAATGATGCGTTTTTCACAATGTGTCCCGGTTTGAGCTGTAGCAGAATTAATTCTGTTCGGTGATTTAAGCCGTGACATGTAACTAAACATTTAGCATACACATCCTGCAGCCCCTGATTAATGGAAACACTAAGAGCTCTATTTCAGAGTGGCAAGATCCTTTTATTATTACATCATTAATAAAATAACAGAAGGATGGTAGCGTCAGAGGCCCTGCTGTGGTTTGTACCATCTCGGGCAGTCGCATCAGGAGCGATCCGTGAATCAGTTTGATGGAGTTCATCAGTTTGAGCAGGGTATGCTGGACCCACGCCCCAGTACACGGGCTGCAGGGGATGTTCAGATGGCCATCCCTTCAAAACCCTTTGTGGTTTCTGTAGCTGTTCTGCAGAATGATCTGTGAAACCAGGTGGAAGGAGTAAGACGCAGTCGGTGGAAGAGGGAGCGTTGAACACCAGGTGACAAGAGACAGGTTACAAGCAGTTGGCAACAGCAGAGCTTTGCAGTCCAATTGGATGCTGAGAGGTGCGTACCAAGAACACCAGAAGAAAGCTTTAAGGCAAGTCAGGTTAGAGTGGGGAGGGTTGAAGCCAGGAGAGTGGCTCTGGGGAGGCCTGCTCTCAGGTCCAGGCAGTGTGTCGGGGCTAAGGGCACTGTTCAGGTTGTCCCCAGAGAATCGGGGTATCTGTAGGACAGCTGCAGCTATTGCTATCCGGTTTGGGAAGGAGGAAGACCGTGGGTTATAGGGGGGTTTAAATGATAGTGAGCTTGGTCCCAGTTCTGCGCATCACCTCTGAGGTTCAGCTTCTTGGATTTAGACATTGTAAGGTAGTATCTTTGTTCTAGCTTTAGTTTGTGTAATGAGACACCTTTCGTCACCTGAGGTATAATGGTTCATGCAACAGGTACTCCTACTGATCAGTTCTGAGGAGCTGGAGCTGTATTTGCAAAGCAAAAGGAAAGATGATACCGTAACTGAAATCTTCTTTATTCACAAGCCAAACGTACCCCAGCAAGTCACAGTGAGGTTCCATATACAGCACGAGCAGCGTCCATCCCCTTGCTTCACAGGAAGCCACCATGCACTTAACAGAGAAACTGCTGAGTTTGCTCTTTTCAGGGGGACCTTTTGTTCACATCCCAGCTTCAGTGCGACCCAGGAGCTCTGAGATTGGGCATGACCTTGGAAGAGTGGAGCGCAGGCGTCTTTGCAGGTGCAGGGTTGTACCCTTTGGGGCTGGGATGGCTGGTGTGTAGTACCTGGTGTGTAGTTTGACCTCCCGATGCCAGCAGTTTGGTCGCGGTGTTTCGAGCAGTTGTTGCCTCGGGAGGGTTGCTCCTTCAGCCTCTCGCAGGTCTACAAGAGGCAGAACAGAACGCAACCCCTCCAGCCTTAGCCTGGTCTCTTCCCTGCTGAAAAGCACTGCTGTAGCCAGTGAAATTGTTGGACAAACTTTGCCCTCCTTCCTTCCACCCCTAATTAAAACCAGCAGCCCGACAGCGCAGCAGCAAACACACATTAATATCAAACAGAATTTTCACCACTGTTTTCATATTAACATGAGATGTCAGTGCAAAGTCAGCTAGATCTGCACATGGGACCATTCTTGCTGGTAAAGGCTTTAGGCTGGAAGGGAGCCCCAGATTTTTAAAAGAAATGCAACATTTCCAGATCAAATATTAATTACATGCTATATAGAATCGTATTTTTTCCAAACGAATTTTATATCTAGATATAAAAGAAAAAGCTAGGCCTTTCAAACCATCAGCAATATCAGTTTTGGATTTGAAAGATTATGAAAGATAAACAACCACGTAACTGTGAATTAGAAAAATACTGGCCTAGGTTGCATAAAAACCTCCATAAATAAATACTGTAAGTTTTCACTATGAAAATTCAGTGGCATTGTACTTTAAAAAACCATAATGAATTAATCATCCGTTAATGACACTCGAGTTGTGTTTCACAAATCACACAGACAGACAGGAAGTCAGATGGCCCAGCAAGGCTACAGACTGGATTAATACAGGGTTCAGCAAAGTCCTCTCGATGAGCTCTGCTCCTTCCTCGGGACTTCCCGACAGTCGCTGCAGTTCCCAGCTGCAGATCCCCCTTACCCTTCTCCCGGGGCTGCCTCGCCGTCCCCGGAGGTCCCGCACCCCGAAGGCCGCTGCCATCCCGTGCCCCCCGTCCGTCCCTCAGGCCACCGGTTTGGTCTCGGGGTGGCTGCCGGCGAGCGGCTCCGGTTTCCAGTCGGGCTGGAAGAAGTGGATGTCGAATGTCCGCGCCCAGTTCTCGAACACTCGCTTCTCTGTGATGAAGCGGTGGTGGCTGCCCTTCCGCCCCCGCTCGTGGGAAATGTACATCGTGCACTCATCGGGGCCCAGGGGTTCGTAGTAGTGATAAGGTACCGAAAGGTGATTAGGGTCCCTGGGGAAGAAACAGACACAGGTGGAAGCTGGAGATGTTCTGGGTTGCTGATGGAAAAGACGCTATCTTTAATACGCTGATGGGCTCCACACCACTTTGTCCCCCAGCTAAACCAAACGTGGAGGTAGCTGTATTTTCCTTGCATATTTAATACAGCAGAAGGGGTCAGAGGTGTTTTCTTTGCTCGTTCTATTGCTCTCCTGTTATCCCCTCCCCCAGTGAAATAAAGGACAGCAGTAGCTCAGAAACAAGGGAGAGTGCTGCAGGGCTGGGTTACTGCTCTGAAATCTGAAGCAAACCGCTTAAAAGAGATTTGTATCTGGACTGGGGTTTGTAAAAAGCCTGGCAGAGGTATTTGCTGAACTGGGGGAAGATGAGGGGAGGTGGTTATCTGTGTCACGTCGGCTCGGTGAACGTTCCCAGCGTGGAGCGGGAGGTTCTGAGTGCACAGCTTCAGTGATGTCCCTGTGTGCCAGGTCAGGGATGCACTCTGCTGTCGCTGGGCTTGGAACCAAACATCTGAGGCACAACTGAGTTCCTTTGTGGCTTTGTAGTGGCAGCTTTCATGTCTGTGTGCTCAGAATGAGAACTGCGTGCCCAGAGTATCCTGCTGACCTGGCGAGCCCGGTGGCATTAACCAGCAGGAGTACGGGGTGGTGACACACAGGATATGCCAACGACCAGTTAGCTATTTAAGTTCAGTTTAGCAGGTCTCACCCTTTTTGGTTGGTTGGTTTTGTTCTGCTACATTCTGGGAAAGGCACACGTACTACAATAAGCCAGGGTGAATCCATCACCTTCTGTTTTGTTCTGTACCCATTCTATTTCTACTTTGGGCACAGGCATTTTGGGCTGCCAGGAGCTCAAAGGATGCTCTCTACCGTAAATTCAAAGAGAAATACGGGTCCCAGACAGCCTTAGCCCATTGTTCCCATCTCCACAGCTGCTTCCAACAAACCAGTGGCAGGAGATTTAATCCAAACGTGGCCCTTTAGGGAAGCCTTGGAACCTGAACTGAACTGTTGAAGCCTGAGCTGACCAGGACCCTACTACAGAGCAGGAAATCTCGTGCGGATTCAGGGCTGTCAGCTCTAACACAGAGTAGAAGATTCTCCTTTTGAGGAGCTAGTACTTAAGATCTCCTTCCATGGAATGCAGCCACAATCCATCAGTAGCCTGCCCTGCTCATTATTTTTACCACGTGCTTCTGTCACGTAGGCAGTTGTCTGATTTCTCTCCTTTCACCATTATCCCGTTGTGCGTGCACTGGTAATGTATGAGCGCGCTGCTGCTCTCCAGTTACACCTTAGATTAACGCTTTAATTCAGTCCATCTAGCTTCCTGCTAACACAACACCCTGATCAATCTCACAAGAGCCAGAATAGCAATAAAATTACATCTCTAGAATAAGATGGATTCTAAATTTACTGTATATATCCTCACTGGAAAACAGAAGAGTGAAAAGAAATCTTTCAGTACCTCACCTACGGAAAGCATATTTGTAATGTAAAAATATCCTCCCTCTAGAAAATGAATACTTTCTGTTTACTGCAACTAGTGGATCTCAATCTTCAATTAATTATTCACATATTTTTTGATACATTGGACCTCTCCTTATAATCTCTGAAATGAATCATTTGTGTGGCTGCTGTAAATCTAAAGGATACGTTTTAATGTGACTTATTTTTCCTCCTAAACAAATAGGGCTCTGCTCTCTTAGACTGCTCTTCCCTTCTGTGCTGAAGCTAAATTTCACTCTGGTATTCTCAGGGGTAAACCTCTATTGCTGGGTGTAAATGCACTGCTTTCAGGATAGGGTTAGGGAAGCTGAAATCCTCTTTCCAACAGACTTTGAACAAATGGAGTCCTGGTGGAAACAAGTCAAGGGCTGATGGTCCAGTCCTGCAGAGGGGGCCTAGAGCTGCTGCCCCACTAGCTGGGGTGGGTTTGGTTGGGTTCCTCCCCCCGCCGCCCCACCCCACACCTTTTTCTTTTTTGGGGTTGCAGGATGGGAGCTGGGAGAGCAAAAAGCAGTAAATGAATCACAAAAAGCAGTAAATGAATGACAAAAAGCAGTAAATGACTCGCTGTCTCTTCCCCGTTCTTTGCCCTGTGCTGAAATCAGCCCTGGGTGATGGTGATAACTGGAATCAGATTTCTCATGGAGGATCCCTCTGATTTTTTTTCTCCGTACAAACCCCAGAGCACAGAAGTACAGGGGGCAGATGGAGAGGGGAAGGAGAGATGGGTTGATAGTGGTCCCCCTGTTTCTCCCCACCCCGATATTAGTGTCTACCTAGGGCTACACTCTTCTGTGGCCTCTGAAGCAACATTCTGAAGCCTGTCCCTCCCAGTAGGTGCTGTATCTCTGATCAGCATCCTACCAGGGGCTACTTTAGCAATGGATTTCCCTTTGAAGGCAGGGACTCTACATCACATCAAAGACTCAGAAGCTACCACCAGGGTATCCTAGGTGTACAGCTCCAGGCTGCAGCGGGTCGCTCTGTGCTGTGCAGCATCCCATCAGGAGCAGTCTGGGATTCTGCACCAGGCCTGGCCAGCGAGGGAGGCAGAGGAGAGCGGGGCAGGCATCCCCTGAGGGGTGCTGGCGAGGCTTGTATGCAGGTGTACTGGCAGAACTGGAGGTGAATTCAGTGCATGGAAGGAAAATGCTGGTGGCTTTACATCTCTGCAAGCTGGGTGAGACTTTGAGGCTAAACTCCAAACGTTCCCTTTTGGATTTAGGGACTCTGAAAGGCAGTTACGTAGCTAGGACATTTTGTCTGAAGTCTGTGGTCTTTCCTGGGAGTTCTGGACTCCCCTAGGTTGCATACCAGTAGGGCCTGGATGTGAACTCTGTCTCAAGTAACTACACCATAACCCAAATTAACTGTGCTGTGTTATCTTCTAACTCTGCAATTAGCTTGTGTCACCAGCAAATGAAATGCATGAGTGATTTCTCTACGGAAATTGCTTGCCACCTCATTTATTAACATTAAAACAGATGCTGTTTTATCACTGACTGATACTGGACATTAATCAGTAGTTTGTCAGGCTTTGCATGCATATTAATATCCCAGCTGGGAGGAATCTAGGAAGGCTCCTCTCTAAAATACACTGTCCTCCTGGCCAGCCAGCCCCTTGGGTGCCCATTTCCCCGAGGGTCTCCATCCACAGGGAAGGCTGAGAACGCAGCCACCGCTGTCTCCGAAGAGACCAGGCAGAAGAACAGGGCCATCCCCTATCACATCCCCATCAACCTCTCCCCTTGCCAATGAAGAGCTGTTACAAATCAACCTGCTAAGACTGTACCACGCACGCTCGGTAAGATGACTCGTGTTTTGAAGGGTGAGGTGGGTGCCAGAGCTACGCTGAGTGCTGGGCCAGGAGGGCAGATTTCTGGGTAATATTTTACCTTCTGTTTGAGAACCCCATTTCCCTGGCTTCCTCCTGGCCCTCTTCTCCAAACCACGTATGCATTTTGTTAAGAAGTTATTAAGGTTCTGAGGTGGGATTCGGGCGAAAGGGCCCTGCCTCTCTCCTGTACAGCTTACAGCCCCGTGAGCTCCCCTCCTTCCAGCAAGCCCCTCATAAGTATGTAACAGGCAGCAACTGCTGCTTTGTACCTGATGGAAAGGAACAGACAGCGGAGAGAGGGAGGTAAGAAAGTACTCCATTTAAAAGCTGTACTCAAAGGAATAAATTAAAGGATTTCACATGCCAATTTTCAGGCAAATTATCACAGATGGGAAATGGTCTGGCAGTCAAATGGGGATTCTTAGAGGAAAATGATTGGGCTCCATTAATTGGAGCAATAATTATTCATATTACTTAAAATAAGGCTCAGAATTAAGCTTTACGTTTCTGTGAGTTCCAGAAGGCCCATGAAGAGGAGGGAGGTTAAAGAGGGCTCTTCTCCCTCAGACCCTGAGTTTTGCTTGTATGCATCAGTGGTACAGGCACGGAACCCTCCGGGGAGCGGGGACTGGAGTTGCTCGGGTTTGTCTGTGCCCTTCCCGGCGCCGCTTCGGAGCAGCCGCGGAGAGAGGCGGCGGCACCGCGGTGTCCTTAGGAACTGGGTGCTCTCTGTGTGCCACAGTCTGCCTGCTGATGCAGGGAGGCAAGAGGAAAACCCCTGGTGACTCCCTGTCCCAGCGAGTGCTGTGCACACAGCAGGCTGCCAAAGGGAGCTCGGAGGGAAATGCTTCCCATCTGGGGTGCTGGTTCGCTCCAGCAAAGGCTGGGATCAGATCCCTGGGCGCTGGGAAGGAGTACAGCGAGGTGGCTTGTGACAGGAGTGAGAGGTGGGTGCACAAGCTCCCCGCAGTGTGCAGGGAAGCACAAGCTTTCACCTTGCTCTAAACACCCAAGCCAGCCGTGTGTACCCGCACGAGAGCGGTACCCGAGCAGCTGCTCCTTACTCAGTGAGCCGGGGCAAATTAATAAACTGATGGGTGTCTGCTCAAGTTGTAAATTTGGTGTTACCTGAATAAAAATAAGGGTTGGTGGTGGGGTTTTTTCAGTCTTAATGATTCTTTTGTTCCACAGTAACTGAAATACCTGAAGTGCCTCGCACACCCAGGAGAGGTGGGGTGGGGTTGTTCTGGGTTTTGTTGTGTTGGGGTTTTTTAAATGGTAGATTTTTATTTCATCTGACTGAAACCCAGGAAATATGGATTAAAATTACAGAAAAATTCTTTTTTCTTTCTTTCTGCTATTCTGTTTTGTCTTCTTTGAAAGGAAGCACTGATTAACTGCCCAGTAAGTGACTGAAGAACAGACGAAGAAGGTTAACTGTATTTATGGCAAGAAATTCCTTTCATAGATCTTCTTCCAGGAGTGGCAACTGCAGTTTTCCCCTTCATCATCCGGGGAATAAACCTGAAGTGGAGACACTCTATATTCTTTTGATTAAGAAATGACCTTTTCTATTGGTATGTCTGGGGGAGAGTTATCTTTAGGTTAAGATTTTTTTAATGCAGGCTGTGCGCGTGCTTCCACCTATCAAAGGTGGGATTGATTGCAGCCTTTCCTCTCTTAGAATTTAATATAAACATTCTATTTCAGTGGATCAATTCTATGAGAGCCTTTCATGTGGTCTCAGTGACAATTTTAGCCTCTCTTAAAAAGCTGGGGTCTTTTTTTTTTTAGATTCTGTATCTGAACCAGTCTGACTTTGCCTGGAAGGTGAGGATGGAGCATTGCTTTGTGGTGTGCTGCTCTCTTCTGCATTTTCAGATCACCAGCGTGCTCAAGAGTTACCTCCCTGTGCCACTGGAGCAGGGCAGAGCAGCCCCCACAGAAACGGAAGCAGCGTGTCTTGGCCAACTGAAAGGCCAGGGGAAGTGCAGTGCTGTGCTGTGCAAGGTACTGATGGTGTCTAGAGTGCTGGATCTAGTTTTGTGGTTTTGCTTGGAGAACTCATGATGAAATCTGGCAGTACATCACAGCTTTTACCATCCGTGTGTTGTTATCATCTGTTACCATCTCACAAAGTGGGACTTTGAGCTGACATTTCTTACTCTAATTTCTTAGGCATTTCTGCCGTGTGCCCGGGACAAATGCAGATTCCTGAGTGATCCTTTCTGGTGCTCTGAAGAAAGCCACAGCCATCCTGCCCTCGGATGGATGAGCTAACCCGTCGCTGCAGCCTGGCTGCCCTCGCCCCTGAAAGGCATCTTGAATTAGTCAGTGAATCAGACTCCAGCAAGACCTCTAAATTTGCAACAAAAAATTCAAGCAAGTACTTCCCATGCTAGGGATTGGTGAGCAGGAGATGAGAGGTGACACTGGTGCCATCAGCCCAGGCTGCCAGTACCAGCTCTGCACCCTGCTGGGTCACCTGCCAGCACAAGGGGGTGAGGACAGGTGGGGGCACACAGCCACGCTGCTCTGAAAGGCCAGATGCTGCTGCCTGGTAACGGACGGGCCGGCGAGGCCGAAATCGGCACGAAGGTTGCTGATGGAAACCAGATCTGTATGAACCGGTGCTGGACCGGTACTTTGCATCGTGTGGCTGTCAGCGTGGTTTTGGTCCCGTATGAGAAGTCCTGGAGACTCTCCCTGTATGACTGGTCCAGAGTGGGAACGCCTGGACCAGCCCTGGGGTCTGAGTGGTGAGGAAATAGTCACTGTGAGAAGTCTGCTCCTCTATTAACTGGGGGGAAAGTTTGAAAAGAAATTAAAAGTAATGTTTTCCAGTACTCCTCTTTTCAGATTAATTTCATGCCAATTACTGCATTACTTTTAGCTGATAAATATTCAGAGCCAGCAGAAGCCTACAAGATGGATTAATTCTCCCACACTACAAACAAAATTTTTAAATATTTTATAGAACATAATTAAATGCTGTTTGTTGTTTTCACAATCAGATCTTGGGACGTGTTAATTAATTGCTTTAAGAAGACTGAAGATACATTGCAGAGAAAAAAAAAATATGTAAAAATTCTGATGCTTATCTGCAACGTTCAACCTTGTTGGCCAACAGTGGTTCCAAAGTAAATCTTACCTGCAGAAATCGGGTGGCACCATGCCATAAACATTGATCCTGTCACACAGCTCTAACGCGATCGTCATTGTGAACCAGCCCGTGCTAAGCCAAGTGTTGGATATCTTCCTGAAAGAAAAAAACAGAATTAAAGTTTCTAGGCTGACGAACAATTCTTGAGATGTCTGAAGCAATTTCTGAGCATTTTCTTCGTTCTCGTGAAAGGTTATGGAAATTGGGCAGCCAAGGCTATTGTGCTCCTTCATCTTTTAATGGTTTTGCTTGTTTCTTCTGTCAGTGGAGTAATTAATGCAGAAACTGCCCTCACTGTAATTAATTTTGACTGCAGCCATGTTAATATTTAGCTGACCTTTCGGTAAGTTTACTTTAAGTGACTGAAACTTCAATGGCCTGTATTTATATTCTTCTGCTAGCAATCTATAGACATCTGTAATCACTTAATGGAGCTTGCACACTAAGTGCTCAGGGAGACGCATCACGGGGGCCGAGGAGGGCAGCTTAAAATGCTCCACAGCATACAAAGGAGCCTGCCTGCTGGAGCCAGATCTGGCCTCAGGTGCTTGCTTTAACCCTCTCCTCCCACCCTGTCCGAGTGGGGTTCCAGAACCTTCCGGTCACTCCCTCTGCAATGGTCACTGGCACAAGCGCCGGGGGTGCCAACCCTGGGCTGTCCTGGTGCCAGGAGAGCTGACCCAGGAGGGTCAGGGACGTGCCCGTGAGGAGCACATCTTAAAGGTGCTGTCAAGGTGTGTTTAGGGGCAATCCTCCAGGAACAAGTCAGGCACCTCCCTTCGAAAGGCAGACACATGAAGTTGGGTATCTACTCCAGAGAAAACAAAAGTCTCCTTTCAGATGGTACTAAAGAAGACAGCGGGTCTCCCTGATGGCTCCTCACTCGGCTAGAGACGTCCTGCAGGACGCAGTTCAAGCTGGTGTCATCTGTGGCTCAGAAAGGCCAGATTCCTGATGACAGCCTGTCACAGTCACTGCCTCTCCTTTCACCTCTTACTAAAGCTCAGGCCCCGTGAAAGCAGGTGAAGGCTCCTGGAGGGCTTGTGCTGGTATGGAACCTGCTTTAACCCCTCTGCACCACCCCACCTCTGCCTGACACCTGGGAGCTTTGCTGACACCCCCACACTCCCCCAAAACAAAGAAGGCCCAGCAGAGAACGTGAGGTTCTCATCACAGCAGTCACCTGGGAATCCCTGGTTCCAACCCCAGCTCCAAAGCCACCCTTTGTGGTTTACCTGGTGATAGCAGAATGCACAACAGCCCCCACCAGCGAGTGCCAGCAGTCACTGATGGGTACTCCAGGGGGCAAGAGCCCACCACGACCCTTCCCAAGCTAATGCTGACCGAGCTGGTTCTAAGGTCACCTACAGGTCAGTAGCAGAGAGATGCTTTGAGCACTGTCAGACTGGGGAATGCTTTGTACCAAAGGTTCCTGTTTCCTGAGTGAATTAAACTATTACAAAGTTAGGGGGGAAAAAAGTGGTGGTGTCAGTGCTGGCTGCTTAAAAGGGGCTTCCAAACATAAAGGAGTTCTTTCACCAGGAATGGCTGATGGATGCAGGGGGGCCTGGGTAACCTGTCCTGTCCTGTGCAGGTCACCTGGGGGTGTCCAGACTCCTGAAGTGTACCTTTTCCCTGCTCCTGACATACAGACTTCCAGGCTAAGCTGGGATTTGGAGAGTAACATGATTTAAACATCTCATTAGTTCCGAGTGTGAGGCCTTATTTAATGTCTGAATTTGACTTCAGCTCGGGGGGTGTGTGCAGTCTGTCCCAATGTCCTAGCTGAGTCATAAGCCCAGCAGGCATTTCAACAACACAGCACTAAATCATTTGGGGCTCAAAATTATTAAGAAAGAAAAAGGTCTAAAAGATTTGCTTCCCTGCCTCTTGAGAGTGTCTGAGTCTAGGAGTCAGTAGCCGGTTCAGGACCCTGTTCAGGCCAGGAGTGCTGTAAAGCTTGTCCCAGGCTGCTGCTCTAGGTGCCTGAGCCCCTGCATTCCAAAGGCCCGGGAGCAGCGCTGGCCAGGCCGGGCCCGGAGCAGCTTTGCACGGGCCAGGCAGCCCGGCCAGCCCCTGTGCTGGGCTAGGTTTGGTTTTGCTTACACACACTTCTGCTGTAAATCAGTGCTTTCAATAAAGAGGAGAATAACTGCATTTAAATCAACTAGCTGAAAAGCTCCACGATGAAATAAAGCTTCCGAAAGGCATTCGAGTACCGCTTTGACCTCTTCAAATGCCAGGTCTGGGGGATGGCAGTGTAGACAGTGTTACTGTGCCTTGCCTCCTCATAAAGGGGCTGAACAAGAGCCCAACAAAAGCATACTGGTTTTATACCTCATCAGCTGTAATGAAAGAATATGAAGAACTGTCATGTGCTTATTAGGGAAATTATCAGATATTCTTTTATACGATGAAGTAACACACCGTGCTGATAATTCTGTAGTGCACACTAAATTACAATTAAAGGCCTTTCTGCTCCACCAAAATCTCATTTATAATCTCTATGGAAATACTCTTCCTGCAGTTATTTCATTTATGCTTCCTTTATCTAATTACTGTAATATTGGTTCTGAATCATATTTTCTTAATGTACCCTTATTCAATTATAAAGTTATTTTCAAGTACAGTTACTTGATAATACCAAGTATATTGCTCTGCAGCCTCTGCCCTTCACTGTGCTGTTTAAGTGCCAATGTTTTCTGAAGGTTCCCCTTAATTTCAAAATCAGGATTTTTTCAAAAAGCACAATACATCCAATTACCTTTTTCTTCTCATCGTTTTCAAGACAGAAATGAATGGTTTGATTATTGCAACCTCGCAATCAGGCCTCGCTCTCCCTCCTTTTGTTTTTTTTTGCAGGCACTAACGTTGAGAGCTCAGCAGACACCTCCCCGGGAGCAGCAACATTTGGGCTGCACAATGTCCTGCTCCTGCCCCCACAACTACATACATTTTCTTCCCTTACAAATTCCCTCCTACCCGTGTTTCTTTTCATCTTCCCTTTTTCTGTGCTGCCTATTCATTTATTTTCATCTCTCATTTTAATCTTCTCAGTCCTTGAAGGACGCTGTACGTGCCCTCCAAAGGAGCAGCTCATACCCAGCAGAGCCTGCCCTTGCCTGGAAGCAACAGGACGTCCTCGGGGGGCTGAGTTTCGGCAGCAGCCGAGCGCCCTCGCCTCACCCTGGGAGTCCAGGGTGCCCGAGTCTACTCTAAACTTCTTGTGATGTCATTAATGTCTCTGATGCCTTCGGGCTGTTCCAGGAGCCAGGACGAGACTGCTGCCTGGGCAGAAGGCAGCAATGCTCGGATCTCGTGTGCAGCCACCGGGCCTCTTCTCCGGAAGGGTGGCAGAGAACCGGAGAGCGCGGCTGGCCTGGAACGGCACAGGCAGTGTCAGGACAGGAACGCGGCCCTGGCTCCCAGTGCAGACCTGGCCAGGCTGAAGGAGAGCGGGGAAGCTGCTCCTCAGACCTGAGGGCTGCGTGTGCTTTACACGTCCAGAGCACCCCGGGAAAGGAGGTGGCAGGGTGAGGTCCCTGTGCACAGGGTCTGCCCCTTGGGCTGATGGTGGCCCACGGTCCAGTGCAACTACGGCTCTGGTAGCTTCCATACCTTCATAGATACAGGGCATACAGATAACAGATGAGCCTGGTTGGCTCATCCACCATTTGCATCCAGAGGTTCTCAGTGCACTGGAGGAACCTCCTGGACTGTGGCTGGCTGGCTGAGGAGCCTTCCAGCAAATCCCCCTCAAGAACCAGGTCCTGTGATTGCGAGGCTGCTCTCAGCTGCCTATAGAAAGCCTCGCCAACTTCCTGATCCTGATCAGGTGGGCTGTAACAGACACCCACACCAGCATCACTCAGGCCAGCCTGACCCTTAATTCACACCCACAAACTCTCAACTGGCTCCCCTGGACAGAA
Organism: Chloroceryle aenea; assembly: GCA_013399075.1. NCBI lineage: Eukaryota > Metazoa > Chordata > Aves > Coraciiformes > Cerylidae > Chloroceryle > Chloroceryle aenea. The sequence continues at coordinate 219,227 of VWZY01003083.1, forward strand.
CTGAAGACGTTCCAGTTGCTCTCTGACATCAAGAGCAACTTCACCACCTCACCTTGCTGACGTGTCTGTCCTGGAAAGGACAGAGCCATCCTCGACCACATTCCAGCCATGGGAGCAGCCCCACCAGGTCTCTGTAGCTGCCAGCAGCCCATAACCCCCAACCACACACACATTTCTAGTTCCTGTTGTTCGCAGGGCCGGGAGCGAGCTGAGCCTGCTGACTGTGGCCTTGGAGGGAGGGTGGGAGGCTGCCTGCTCCTCAGGAATATCAGAGCCCTGCCCCTCTGGTGCAAACCCAGCTCCTACCCATTCCCCTTCCCATCAAGTTTAAAGCCCTACAACTGACGCCTGCTAATTCTTGTC
>VWZY01003083.1:232410-259112 GCA_013399075.1 Chloroceryle aenea
GAAGGGGACAGGTTCCGAAGGCTTAGCTGGATTCCTTTTTAGTTACTGCACAATATTGTGAGGAGAGCAAAAATCGTCTTTGTAATATGCTAATGTGCTGGGGGATTCGGTCGCTTTAGCAGACTGCAACGGGTGCCAGATTTGCATTTAATTAAAAAAAGAAAAGTTATTAAAATAGTTTGTTTGGGTTCTGTATGTATTTGTTTAGCATGTGGATGGTTTCACATCAGAAATGAGCTATTTTTTTTTTAATCTGTATTGAGCAACAGTCAGCTGGGAAGGCAAATAAAAAGAACATATCAATGTATTTTCACAAGAAAGCTTGCTAATGAAAGAACATTTGGTCCTGTCACAACTAAATTATTTTTGAATATTCACCATTTCCACAGGAATCCATCCCTATCCCAAAAGCTGCCTAGCACACAACCTTTTGGACAAGAACAAAACAACTCCAGAAACTAGAATGCATACAAAAAGCCTCATGCCAAGTACAAACTCCTCTCTAGCCAACAGTGCTAGGAAGAAAAAACTGCTGTGGGCAGATGGCCCCGTCCCCTCCAGCTACGCTCCTGGCTGTGCCCAGCCGCCAGCTCCCGAGCAGCCTCGTACGCAACCGGGCAGACTCTGGCAGATGCAGAGAAAGAAGCGTAGGCATCCAGTCCACGTGGAATCCCGAGGAGGAAACGGCGAGTCGGTTTATGTGCTTGCTGGGCTAGGCAGCAGCTAAGCAAAGATTTTATTTTATAGGTTTAGGAGTGGAGTTTAATTGGGTTAAGTCCAGCTTTACACACCAAAGCTTCTTCACAGCGTCTAGCGCTGTGTTCCTGTATTAAATAAAAGTCCTAGGGAACCACTTTTTTGTAGCCACATACCTGATTCATCACTCTTTGGAAGGCTACAATAAATCTGTCACGGAAGCCTACTAATTGCTACTAAATCACCAAAGCTGGAAGTGTCACAAGCATATCCAAAAAGAGTAGAAGTGAAAAGCCGAACACTTAAAGAGCTCTGGGGTGAAATTCTGTCACTTCACAGAAGAACCTGTAATCTATGTGAAAATAAATGATGTATAATGATTACTAAATCTGAAATCAAATCTTCACATGGGGACAATTCAATAAGGTTAGGTGATTATAGGACTATGCAGCAGCATCAATTATGGAGCCAGAAATAGTCCAACGTCCCTCAGAGGCTGGAGAAACTCCGCATTGCTTTATTCACCAACATCAGAGGACACTCACTTTCATCAAATAGTCTGGGGGTTCTCATTTGGAAGGAAAAAAAAGGAAGAAAAAACAGAAGGCATGAGCCCAAAAATGACTGGCAATGTTCCTAACTTATCATCTGAAGTACCATTTGCTCTGCCAATTGATGGGAAATGAAGTGTGATCAATTCTAGTCCATTGTACATTGTTCCCATCGACTGACCTGCCAAATCCTTGATTGAATAATTAGCTAAGATATCAATATCTTCCATTTTGCACAGCACTCGCGAGGCAGAAGTTTCCATAAAATGGACAATGACCACGTTATCTGCAACTTTACACTTTCTTTCCCATGTATGACTAAGCCTTGACGCTGCCAAAATACGGACTGCAAACATAACGGTACGTAGGATGTAGTAAAATCCAGAAGCATGAAATCTAGAGGTCAGTGTAACCCCGAAGTAATACAACATACATTTTTAATCTCACGGATTAATAATAAGCCGTATCAGAAAGGATTAATCTGTGCTCCTCATTTCCAACAGTTCACCTTAAGTATCAGCCTATTTTCCATTCTGAGTACCAGGGGAAACAGCCCTAACTCAGGTACGAGGTGGTGACTGACAGCAAGACTGACGTTTTAATAGCAGCTACTGCTTCAGAGCCCTATGCTATCACTGTCCTGCGATTGTTAGATAAAGATTTCATCTCCTTTTGATGCAGCGAAGCTCCACAGACCGGGCAATCCACTCTTAGGGCAGATGAAGGGGGGCAGGTGTCTTTACTCCACCACCGAGTCCCCCACCAGGTATGTAACGAGCTCTTCCAAAGCCATAAATTAGTGTAGGCAAGGAGCTGCCCAACGTTATACTTCACATTATGCTCTCAAGTCTGAACTGCTAGCAAACAGGGTCACTACATTTACTTTTCTATCTCAGATACAAATGGTGTTAACTGCAAATACAAATCAGTTACTCAGTGCAAAAATGATACATGGCTCGTAAATTGGGCCCTTTATAAGTCCCTTGGCATTTCTGTTTAGTTCACACACGTGGATGCAGTTCCTAAAGACACCACTTCTCCCCAAATCATTCTGCTGTGGCTTCGGGTGTGCTCACCACCTTTCCCCACAATTACTCTGTCTGTTCCCCCTTTAGCTGCCAAGGAAGATCAAAAACAGAAGGGGAAATGTACACACTGAAAATGCAAATGCATTGCCTACAATGCAGAAACAGAGAAACCATGTGAAAGAGAAAATATCCTACTCCAAATCATGGATGATGTCATTTCTTCCCACACCACGCTGTAATAAATCCTAGCCTTCATGAAGACAAGAACAGGAAACCTCTTCCCCAGAGCTAACAGAGCCAGGTCCTCCTTAGTGCTCACATTCGTGTGCATAAATGGAAGACATTTCTGCTCTGCCAGGTAGTGGCACCTCAGGTTATCCAAAGAAAACAGATTATTCTTTCCTTCTTAACAGCAGGTTAAAAGCAGAATGCCATGGCTTGATAGCCACAAAAGGGTTCCTCTGGACATTACACCAACCCTGTGCTAGGCCTTTTATTTTTCACCCGGCAGAAAACACCGTCCCAGTGTGGTCCCAGTGCTTGCTGGGGGATTGCTGTAGTAGATTTCGCTGGCTGCTGCCGTAGTGCAGTCAGTAGTTTGCATAACACTCTGAAGTGAATGCTTCTTAAGAGAGGCAGTTGCATTACAGAGGCAGCTCTTGTATCACAGACAGACTATATAGTCAAGTTCAGTGCATGTCTTTCTATGCCAAACCACCTTGCTTGTGCCACTCTTGATCAGTGGGCTTTTCAAACCGGGGAAGTGCCACACGCTGGACTGCTCCCCACCCTGAACTGCTTCGGTGGTGTTTGCCTACAAGGTACAGGCCATGCAGGCTCTGTCTGCAGCAGGCTGGGTCTCTGCATTTTGCATCTTGAAAGAGCTTTCTCTCCTATGTTCTGAACGACGCTTTTTAATCCTCTGAAGACCAGTTATCTAACAGTATTTTGGAATGTTATATTACCACGTGTTTGCCACCCCTGAGTAAAAGACTGGAACGACCAACTCAAGCCAGACTGACAGCCTGTCAGACAGCCAAATCGGTAACACGCCATCTTCATCCAAAATAACTGCATATTTCCATCTTCCCCATGGCACTCTGGGTCTTTGGAGATGGTCGGCCTCTCCTTTTCAAGAAAAAAAGCCCTTATCTGTGGTTTTCTACAGGGCTTAGCTCTGATGAGTATTAATTAAGCACTGTGAGTATCGTGGTAGATCCTCTCTCCCTTCTAGCAAGACTAGTAGCAGGGGGTATATAAAATATACAATAAAATATTCTACCCTTTCCAGATTAGCCTAAAGCACAAACAAGTACAGGCATTCTCTTTGTTCTTCCTACCCAGAGCAAATGCTACATCAAGTCTGAGAAAGACAGTTGCATCTTGAGCAAATTGGCTTCAGGAATCCATCAACTTATCCAAGAAGAGGTAGGATGTCTAGACTTCTACATCTGTGGAAATGGTTACTAGGCATTCAGTGATCATGACAACATGACGGGCTGACAAGACTTTATTTTCCTCTGACACTGGAAAATTCTGATTCTGCTTGGCAAGAAATGTAAATTATTTACAGTGCAAAGATTTGGTAGATACCACGCAGCCTCCTGCACACGGGTGTACATAATTCCTACATTCCATAACGGTGCACTGTATAAACGTGGATAAAATTCATAGAACTGCAGTCAGAATATTTCTGTCTTGAATAACTTTCCACATATTAAGTAGTCATCTTAATACCATGCCTTTTCTTATCTGATTATTTTATTAAGAGTTGGTAGGGGGGTTAATTCGGAAAGCGTGATGCTGTTTAGCAGGCCAGGTAAAATGTGGATAAAGAAGCCTCAGCACTGCATAAGATGCCAACACCCTCCAAAATAACACTGACTAAATGGATTTTCCCAGGCAGCAATTTCTAGTTACTAAAGCAGTCAATGCAGCCTTGCAAAATCTGAAAGAATTAAACATTCTCTGTGAGAATTAGCCATAGTGCATCACAGGAGGTTCCTCCTTATCCAGCATCAGTTAAATTTCTCTGTCTTCTAAGCAGCAGATTAAATTTCCCCTTTACAACTCTGTTTCCAACTGTCTAACACACTTCAGCAAGCTTTCAAAGGCAGGCTGGCATCACTGAATTCTCTCAAATCCAGGCTGCTTCCTTTGCACCAAGCCTCTCTGCTTACTATTTTTCAGTGCTTTTTCCTTTCTTTCAGGGTTACTCACTCCCCAGTACATCTTTATTTTCTAGGCCAAAATCCCTGTGCCACCCTTATCTGCCATTGCAGTGATAGAGCAGAAAGGAGGCACGTGTGGTAAATTAAGAACTCGCTTGAAACGTCCCTGAGATTCACTTTGAAGGATGAAGGGAGCACATAAAAAATTGAGGATGTGAATGTGACTTTTAGGATGCTACAGTAATCAGCTGGGCATGTTAGGGATTTTATTCTTTTCTCTATTTCTTTTCTATTTGCTGTCAGCAGAGGGTTACCAAAGATGTCAAGTCAACAAACTGCAGCTAATGGACAGTTTATGAAATGTGTTTTCTGCGTGCATTTGTCTCTTGTAAAAAAAATCCAGCTGTGACTTTAATACAGCAGATTTTGGTGGCTTCAATATATTTACAAGTTCAGGGTTTATATTCAGGGTTTGTTTTTTTCCTCTAGAGAACACAGTGATGGTTGCCTATGACTTAAACCTGCAAATTAACAGCATTTCTGGACCTTCCTTCTAGACAACCTTCTTTCTAGTGACCACATAAAGCTTTTATTGACTCGGGCATCAGCCACTGAGACAGATGAATCACTGCGTGTAGTAGTCTTAGACTGATTATCTCTTTACTCTTCTTATCCTATTGCAAATTGTTACAATTTTATTATATATTTCATAATATTGCACAGTTTCCTTAAATCTCCAGCTCCCAGAGTGACAGGATTAGAAGAGAACAAGTTTCTCAGAGTGTCTGAGGAACTTCAAAGTGCAATGTTAAGCACACAATGAAACTTCAAGAGCAAAGGAAAAAATAAATCCCAAACATAACCAGTATTTATACATTTTTTTAAACCAATCTATTAATTGGACACGATTTCTCATCGTTCAGCTGGGATTGTCCAGAGCTATGATGCAGAGGGATGTGTGAAGAATGGTCACACAGGCTCACTTCAGACTCCCGGAGTTATCACAAATGAGACCCTGCTGCTTCATCTGTATCTGCTCGCTCTCCAGAAGATTTGAGTAGCCCTAGCTGGGAAGCTTCACATCGTATTCCCCTTATCCCTGTCACTGTCAGGATTCTCACCTGGGGTTTGGAGAACTGTGCTCTGCCCCCTCTAACCAAGCCCAGCATTTCCTCTAACTCAGTTGAATAGGTCCTCCTCCCCAAAAGCAGTTCTGCAGCAAAACCTGTGAATTTCCTGGATTCACAAAGCTTCTGCAGGGTAACAGGACTGCCTCCAGATCCCAGCAAGTCCTGTCTGCTTGGCCACCCTGCTGCTGGCTCCAACCCGCTACTCCGGGACATGCCACATATGTTCCAGAGAGTCTGTTCCTACTCCCTCCCTCTCAAACAGATGCACTGGAGCTTCTATTTGGATTACTCTTCCCACTTCAGGAAGAGAGTCTGTTGTGCTGCTTCCCCTCCACTCCTTCTGAAGCACAGGCTGCTAAAGAGTCATCTGCCATATGTGCTGGTAGAAACAGTAAGGTCATTTGGACCACTCTTGTCCTCTCTGCTCTTGCTTTCCTCCCAGGAAAAAAACCCCAGTGACTTTTCAACTCATTCTTGCAGACAAAATTTCTGCCCACCCTGGGAGGGTGAATTTGTTGTGTTTCGGTCTCTCTGCCCAGTTCCTGGCACTCACACACCAGTCGGAGTGACAATGTGAATGAAAGGAAATGTTACAAGAAAGGTTTGAGCGAGATGGTACCTGTCTCATTGACATGCTGGGCAAAATCCTTCATGCCAAATGAGAGATGTGATAAACTGCCCTAAAAATTGATCCCGAATGAATGAGTTACCTTCTTAGCAAGACTTGGCATGACTGATTTGCATCACAAAGCCACCACATTGTCTGTGAGAAAGCCAAGGACCACAGGGATATAGATGCAGATGAGAACCCCATACTCCCAGGGCAAGCCCTAGCTGCAGAGCCAGCCTGAACTTGAACTACTGCTCCCCACCACTTCCCTCCCCACAGGGGAAAGCTTATGATCTGCCTCAGAGGATGCTTTCAGCTTGTGTTAAGGCAGGGAGGAAGGTACACGCGTGAGCCCTGACGCTGGCTCTCTGCAGGCTGGCAAGCTACCTGCTTGCAGAGGGGCACATCAATCACACATGCTATTATTTTCCCAGGTGTTACTGGACAGTTCAACTGGGATGAGGTTGCTGTTGTTCTCTGGCATAAATCCTCAGTTTTCTATGATCGACTATGATTACCAAGAGTTGCTGGAGCAAAGACAGGTCATGAGAGGACACCGTGGCTTTCATCCGTGTGACTTCATTTTGGCAGAAAAGAAAGCATCTTCTAAATGCTCTTCCTTGGTTAGCAGTAAATATGTAATATTGTAATTTATCACCAACAATCCCATTAGTGCACTGAAACTAACTCCATTTAAAGAACTTCCAACCCTGGGGTTTTTTAATAAACCTAAAGGGTTTCAAGTAATTCCCAGTAAATTTCCCTGTCTAGATATGTCTGTAAATTCAGTCTCTTAAGCAGCAAGAAAAATCCACCATGGGAATCGCATAATCACAGAATCATCTAGGCTGGAAAAGACCTGGAAGATCGTTGAGTCCAACCATTAACCCAGCACTGCCAAGCCCACTGCTAAGCCACATCCCCAAGCACCTCATCTCTACAGCTTTTAAACACCTCCAGGGGTGGTGACTCAGCCAGCTCCCTGGGCAGCCTGTTCCAGTGCCTGGCAACCCTGCCAGTGAATAATACTGCATTTACCAAATGTATGCAAGTAAACTTGACTAAAAAAAAGTATAATTTAAAAAAGATAAATACATTTATCAGCATTAAGCACAATTTTGCCCCACTCCTTTGTTCTGCGCCAGATGAAGTGTGGAAGTGTGGTTCCTTCAGAGCCAATAATCCTGCTGAAGTTCACCTTTTACCCCAGTCTCTTCATGGAATCTGTTCCAGCTGCCAAGTGTGACAGGTATGCAGCAATATACGCCTGGTGATGAGCATTTGTGACAGCATTTAAGTTGACCCAGTTTTCAGCGTAGTTCAGATATCTTAGTGGAAAAAAATCCATATGGATGAATAGGATAGGAGTGCTATTATTGCATTATTGTCTCTACTGACCCCTCCTAAAGAGAGAGATACTCTTCTTCTGCATTCAGCCTTTCCCATTCTTAGGTGATTTTTATTCTAAAGGAACATTATTGTCATAGCAAAGTAAGTCTATTATGCCAATAGAGCAGCCACAGCAGAGATAGAGCTCTGTGGTAAAAACCTGCTTTGTCCTAGGCAAGTTGCATACCCCCCTCACAATCCAGCCAAGCTCTACCAGCTTTATGTGTACAAATGCTTCTACATTACAGTCGCTTCCAAAACCAACTCTGCTCAGCTGTGACACAACCCTTCTCCTCTCTCCACACCCAAAGGGCTCCTCAGCACAGGTCTGCTGTTTGATTTCCTCCCTTCGCCATCAGCAGTAGGAGCACAAGACCAAATTATTCCCATTATCCACAACCTGAAGAAGCCAACGACCTCCGCTGCCAGATTAATCAGGCATCTCCCTCAAAAGCTCCCGAAATTCCTATTTCTTTAGCCTTTACTTTTGGCAAACAAACAGCTACATCTGGTCCTCCTGCTGACCAACTACAAAATCAGATTGGTCAGTAAGGCTTTGAAAGCTTCCTTTCTTCACTTCTCCGCTTAGCTGTCGCATGGGCACAGCTTTGCTTGTTCACTGTTAAACAGAAACTTCATCTATTTGCAGTCCTGCTTCTCAAGTGCATTTTACAAGTGAGAATAATGGTAGTTTATTTAGTTTACTGCTCTTGAGCCAAGTATTCTCTGGTCAAAAGCAGTAAAGCAAATATAAAATCCCTCCTCCCTCTCTTCTACATCAGATTTGTTTAATAAAAAGCCCTTTTATTTTTTTTTCTTCCCCCATCTATCTCTTGCACCTGGGATCCAAATGTTGAGCAAGGTTCTTTTTCTCGTATCAGAGAGGAATTAGGATTCTGCACTCTCTGCCAGTTGGCAGCTTGGCTGATAAGGAGTAAGGCAGGAAAAGAATTTGAAGTTCAATACTCCTTTCCATCACTTACTGCAGAAATCAGCCAGAAAAAAAAAAAAAAAGAAAAGAAAAAGAAAATCTAATGTGAATAATGAGAAGAAATGGTGAACAGAGAGTGTACAACATGCTCGCCTGAAGGCTAAAGAAGCTACCTGATGCTTCAAGGGCTTTTACAAGTTCTAAGTAAACTGGTGATTGGATAATGAGCAGTGAGAGGAGCAGGGCTTGAACCCAGCTCCTTGCAGCAGTCTGCTCGCACTCCCGCCTGCTCACTTCTTGTGCCTACAGGCACAGCTCCAGCAGAAACACAAAGTACTCTGACCCCCACATCAGCTGCTAGTTTAGAGATTGTATCCTTGGAGAAAGAACTGTAAATCACCTCTGACCAAGGACGACATGAAGGTTTTTCTTGGTGCATTCTAGATAAGCATCCTGACCACCAGGCTACTCCTCCGGGCAAAGCGGGAGACCTTGTTTAATTGAGGGTTAGATGGCTTCTGCAAAGGTACCCTCCATCTCTGATTTGCCAGAAGGCAGCAGAGGAACTTATTTCAGGATCAGCACTCAGGTGAAAGGTGTTTCTTCAGAGCCATTAGACTACTTAAGACATAAACCCTCGCTCATTGTTTTCTATTATCTCCTGGTTTGTATTTTTTTCTGCCCAGATAACTGTATGCTGTCCTAAACATATGTTAATGTTTACTAAATGCAGTGAAACCAAGGAGGTTTGGCATTTTATGTGCACACACCATTATACCTCCAAGGCTTAAACAGCATCTACTGAAATACTTCAGATCTTCAAATATATCATTGTTATCTTCACCCGTGTGATTCACAGGCACTTCTGAATGTAATACAACTCTTCTTTTCAATAAAGAGGAGGTGTTATTTCTTGCAATACAAGTCCAGAGCAAAGCATGGCTGTGGTTATGCAACATGGGTCTTCCACACATCTTGATCTCCACCACTAGTTTTGTGGTTTCAAGCCAACCTTGGTGTGTATCTCCCGTGAGAACCTGAGGCACTCTATTCCCTTCACATTTAAGGGGAGAACAGATACTGCACTGTTCTTCTTGAACGTAGATTTGAATGTGTTCTTGACAGAGAAGTGCTCACCTTAATGATTTAAAGAGTATCTGAGAGGCACCACAACTGCAGCGATAGTTTAGCTGCTAATATGAATCACAAACTGTTTTTCAGCACATTTGAGCTGGGATCTTACTGCCCTGAACACCGATACATAAATACAGTTATCTGACATAATGCAATTTCAGAGCAAAATCACATCAGTGCATTGACTTAATACCAGGTTCTATATGAGTCTCATACTCTTGGCTGATTACTTGGAAAGTGCAGCAGAAACAGCCCTGCTCAGGGAGAAAGTATCTAACCTATAGAAAATAAGATGAATAACCTTATTGGACAGATGGACTCCGGGATTTTAATTCTGCTTCAATTCCTGTTTAGCAGAAGTTCATTAAACTCCCACACATCATGAGTCTGACCTGGAAAAGTAAATAAGTACTCTGTTATTCCCTTTAGAGCCCCGAGTTACTAATAAGGAATTATAAATCTCCAGTCAGTTTGTCAAGCAGCCAAATGCATCCCAAGTGAAACACAACTGCAAAGTTCATAAAAATGAGACCGATTGAAATGCAAGACTAAAAATGTGATTTTGTTTTATAGACCATGAATTAGTAGCACATTGTTTCCGCTTTTGTGAGCTACAAATATGGACAAGTAGGAACGTGGAGAGTACAACTACCTTCACTCACCTAACCCTTCACTCACCTAACCCTTCACTCACCTAACCCTTCACTCACCTAACTCTTCCACCAGCCCTTGTTTGTGCCCTCCTTGAAAACATTGCATTATTGCACTTAGCACTGTTCATCACAGACATTTGAGCAGTGTATGAGGACAGACAGGTAGTGTGGGTGTGAGAGACTCGGGAGCAAATACTCGTAAAGATTCACACGTGCTTCAGGCAATGTCATCGGGCAAGCCAGTGGTGGATTTGGTAATGGGACCACAGTACTCTGGCTCAGCTTCCAGCTCTGCAACTCAGAGTATCATGGGCATTGCTCCAGCAACATGATAGGCATATACATTACTAGAAATTAATGAATAATTGCACTGAAGGTGTTTTCTGAAACAAAGCCACGGTCCTTCTCTGCACAGGGTGAAACCTGGGCTCTGCTGGACAGCTTGACTCACTGATAAAAGTCCTCCTGGCTTCAGGGGGTCTAGGACTTTCCATTCCTTTCTAAACGCTTCTTGAAAATCTGCTTTGGATTTGTTGGTTCATTTGTTGGATGACCTCAGTTACACTATCCAGGGTATGTTAAATATAGTAGCTTGAATTGTCATTACCTACAGCAATTAAGCCTATAATTAGATCCCCTTCAGTGTCTTCTTGACTTGCAAATGCATCCCTCTAACCTTCCCTGATGCTGTTTTACCATCTGACCCTGGAACAGCTCTGTTTGCTTTTCTGGTGCAACAGCTCTGAAGTCCTCTTTGAAGCTATCTGACCCAAAAAATGAACACTTGTTTCAACAGTATGATGAAAATTCTTCCTAAACAGGTTTCCTCTGCTTTAACTACAGAAGCCTTAAGGCTCGTTTACAAATCACCCTTCTCCAGTTGCCCCCAGTGCTTTTGCAGCTGTCTGTCAGAACACAGCTTTGCCTGTAGAGCATTCCACTGCAAAATACGGACCTGTGCGTGTAAATACCGGTTCTGGTAGAGGTTTGGCTGCATTACTAAGACTGGTGAGCTCAGTCTTTCACCTTGCTGTGCTCACTCAAGTTTGCCATGAGGAAATGCTCCTAATGAGGCCACAAAAGCCCTGAAGTCCTGCCTGCTCCCCGTGATGAAGATGGCACGTCTTATTCACATGGGTCAGGTTCTGGCTGTGGCTAACCCTTCCCAAGTCAGATGCTGTCCAGCTGGCTGCCACCTTCTGAGGACAGAGTGGTCTGTACCACCTATATTCTGCATATACTCTGTGACACAATTTGGGATGCTGTGGCATGCAAATAATCTAAGTTACAACATGGCTTCACAGTTTGGATTATACCTGATGTATTTGTCACGCTGATTTTTAACTCTCTATTCACTTCCATAGCTGAGATGGCACCATTAATTACATAGCTGGAACACTGGACCTGTGTGAAAATGTGAGTGCAATTGCTAAGTTAAGATTGCCTCCAAGAAACTCCTGGTTAGTCTCACTAGCAACACAGAAGTGCAGCAATTGAAATGGTGTAAGGAGCAGTTTATTCAACTGGCCAAGAAACCTGGCAGTTACCAAAGGCAATCTTAACCTACACAAAGAGAGGGTTAATTTTAGATATGGAAATCATTTGCTTTCCTGTGTTTCACACTAGGAAATACCTAGTGCCCCATTTAAACAGAAGACCATGAGAAGACCATGGATCCTCTGGAAGATCACAGTGAGATGTGAAATACACTGTCCGAAAGGTGTTAAAAAATCATGTGCTAAAACACAATGTACTAGGAAAGTGGAAATTAAAATCGTGTACACTTGGCCCAGTTTGCATTTTAGCATCCCACTGGGAAAACAAACATGTTTTGCAGCTATTGGCACCTTCACATCAAATTCGGAGACCAAGTCACTGAGGGAGTTTTCCAGCCACGCACAGTGTTTCAAAGGCAGCATGTCACAGTCTTCCCAGCTCTGACAGAAAAAGACAGACATGGCTTTGGGCTGTGGCAGAGCCGTTGTTTTACTGTTACATGGTTAAAACCAGCTAAAAATCTGCCAATTATTCTGTAAACTGAAGAGTAATGCTAGCAACTGGGCAGTCTGTGTCTCCACTGCAGGCAATTTAATATCGCCTCTCTTTTATTTTTTCTTTTCTCTCTATTCCATAAAATACCAATAAATCCTCTTTTTCTTTAATCTAAGCTTAATTGGGTTTTTGGCTGTTATCTGGGGAAATTACTTTTTCGCATTCCCGAGGGAAACAGAGCAGTGTTCTCAGGAGAGCTGAACACAACACTCAGCCCACTGGTCAAGGGCAGGGAAAAAGCTGTTACCTTCTTGGCAGGAATTGCCTCGGAGGGGTCAGTGGTATCGTCAGGAACAGGGAGGGCTAAAGCACCTGAGGATACAATGCACCACTGGGGACGTAGATCCACGCAATAGGCTGCTGGTAGCGAGAGGCAGGATTAGACACAAACATGCTATGACTGAGATGGGTGTTTTGAAAAGCACTACAAAGCAATGTGCTCGCTGAAATACAGTGCACGTGCACAAGTTGCATCACTTTAATTACAGAAGTATAATTAAAGCTGTACAAATATCTTAATGCGGATGCCGACCTACGACATATGAAGGCATTTGTTTCATGATAAGCTAGTCTTGGAAAAGAAGAACAAAAGGTGCTTCTGGGATAAGGCATCTTGACACTGTAGGTCTATGCCCACGGCAGAAGACAACCACTGCCAGTAGGAATGTGAACGTAATAGAATAAAAACTGCACGGAGACCAGTCCCAACCAGAGAGGGCACATTTTAACAGACATGGGGAAACAGGGTTCTTGAGTAAAAAAAACCCAAACTGCAAAACAGCAGCTCTCTTTTGTTCATACATCAAAGGCACACCATTATAAACACAAAGGGAACTTTGCTGCTTGTTGCTGCCCTCCTCGGGGTTTGCACATACGGACCTTCCCCTAATAGCTCTCTGCATTGTGTAGTTACAGGAGATGGAAACAGACCCACAGTTACGAGGTGCCTTCAATGGAGTTATCACTTTGCAAGTCTGAGCCTGGCACTTTTATTATTTTTGTTGCTTGCTTGGTATGACTGTGCTGCTTGGAATATTTATTCACAGCATTTGTGTTCCAAATATTTCCATTTTCAGAATACAATTTAATGTATAGACAGAGGAGCAAACTGCCTGCTTCCTGACAGGGCTGATAAGAACCAGAATGTTTACAACAGAAACCTGTCTGAGAAGCAAGGCAGCAGACCTCTGCAGGACAGGTGCTCCGACAGGAATATCTCCTAGTAAATCTGAAATGTCTCACACTGACAGAATCATCCTACCTGCTACCCAGAAATCTTCCTCTGAAATACCAAACTAACTCATCACTACAACCACAACTATTTCTAATGTAAAAATGCTGCATCTTCCCATACTGTGGCCAGGTGTACTGTGGCCACCGATGTATCTGGAGCGTTTTGCGGTGACACCACCACACGGGCAGGTTTGTTCCTCCCAGCTGACGCAGCGTGCTTCTGAACAGCCTGTGACGTGCTCCACGGACTGACTACCTACAGTCTTACTCAGCTCAGATTTCTTCAGCAGCTCCACAGCGTGGGGAAACATAGCTTAACCTTTGAGTTGTCCACAGCACTGAGCACTGGCATCTCCAGCTGCATTCCTAGGAGATGCCTCCTGCTACCCCAGCTTGCACCCACCACCCACTAAACCACTGCCCAGTATCGAGCAGCCCTCCTGGGGCAATGTAATTCACAAAAAGACCACAGTGGCTGTAATTATGCTGCAGCTACTTTGTGAGAGGGCTTAGGAGGAAATAAATAACCCTGAAATGAACTTTGCTTTATGAATTATTCTGATGCAAATTCGTACTCTAAAGAATTCCTCTTGTGCCAGAAGAAAGGGATATAAACAACCGAGAAAATATCTTTATATTTGGATTTACAGGGGCCATCATGAAAAATTGATTAACTGTAAGAAACCTCCAAACAAATACTAATTTAAAGAGTGAGGTGAGGACCACGGTAGTGATCAGCAGTTAACCAATACATTCACCTACAACAGAGTCACAATCAGAAGATGTTAATTTCCATCACTCCTATTCAATGTTGTGGATTTTAAAATATTTTGGCCTGGATCTTTAAAACACAGGCACTTACTCTCTGTTTGAAATGAGTAAGAATTCTAAAAAACCTGCTTTTGAAGAACTGTCCCTCTGGATTTCTCAGGGTATTATCATTGCAGTTAATGTAGTCACATAGGAAAGAAATTGGCTTAGTCACACAACCCATCAGCTGAGGTTTGCAGCACCGTCCTCAATGGAAGAAAATAAACTCACATTAAAATTTTGAGCATTTCCCAACTGTTTCAAACACAAACACTGCTCTGCGCTGCCCGATCCCCTCCTACTGTGATGGCCAATGTGCTGATGTCACTGTCAGGTCAGGGTTCTACATCCTGGAAATACTGAATTACACTACAACTGCTGCGAGGGGCCAATTGTACCACGCTCTGCGGCATCCGTGTGCCAGTGAGCTCCAGAAGCTCCCTGGGGTGCAGGAGCCACGGGGTCTCCCCAGGAGCTGGCAGAGCAGAGGCTCACAACCCCAGTCAGGGAGTAGAACAACTGGGGGGCAGCCTCAGCCCTGGGCATCAGGACCTCCGTGGGGATGGGGATGTGCTGAGGCCAAGGCAGGGTGTCAGCCCGTGGGTTGGGCATGGCCTGCAGGGCTGGGCAGGGGCAGAGCTGGAGGCTGGCACTCACTCCTGCAGGGCTGGTGTCGCTGGGGCAGGGACCAGTGGCCTCAGGCTGGGCTGAAATGGGGCTCCTGGGCCCATGGGGGAAGTGGGTAGAGCTGTTCACATCCTTCAGAGCAAAAGCAGAGTTGCCACAGAGCTCATGCAAAAAGGTATCTGGAGGTTTTGAGGAGACAACAGGTGCAGAAGACAGCTCTGTGGGGAAAGGGCCTCTCAGAAAGGAGGGGCTGGGCAGGAAGGTCCCAGCATCCCTTTGTGCTGCAGTATCCAGTCCACAGCAATGCCAGTTTCAGATGCAATGGTCTGGAACTAGGCATCAGAGAAAGGATAGGCAGGTCAATCAGAATTTAGAGCATCTATAATATTTATGGGTACCAGGCAAAATATTTAGATGGCATCGCCCATCGCTTCTAGGTGCGGGGATTCCATGGCAGCATGGCAAGACCAAGCCACACTAAGTGACACTGTTTACAAGCTTCCAGTCTAAGGCATGTCAGGATAAGACACCAGGCTATGATCTTCCTCCCGTATGTATCATTCTGGTGACTTCTATAAAATGCCAGATTACAAACCTGGAATCATTCTTTTATAACAAGAGAGAAGATCTTTCCATTTAAGAGCCCTAAATGTGAGGTACCAAGTTCAACACCAGAAACAGTCAACTCATATCAACCCAGGGCAGCTTGTAATCATCCAACGTACAGATAATTGCAAACAGCATTCTGTAACCTCTAAAAACAACTTGTGACCAGTCTTTCCAAAAAGTGACTGTGAAATCAACCTCAGCTTTAAATTAACGTGTTCAAGAAAGCGAGCAACACTCCAGCTCTGATGGCCAGGGTCAGTCTCGACCCTCACTTTTATCTTCACTGGAGGTCTAATGCAGACTGCCAAAGCCACTCCTGAACTTCACTGGACTGTGATTAGACAGATTTGGGTTCAGATCACTCGGTGTAACAGTACACAGCACCCATATCACTTTATTCCGTAGCAGTCTCGCTCGCTTGCAGGCGAAGGTCACAAACCTTGACTGTACTTTCAAGTAAATCCACAGCCTTCAGGCCCAATCCCATAATCTGATACATGCAAGTAATCGCATCAATGGGTTGTACAAATCCTTCTCCACGGCACGGCGCGGACTCGTTGCCCCGACCCGTGCTGCCTGCATTCATTAAAGGCGTACGGCAGGGACCGGCACACGCCGAATCAGATCGTGTGCGTGGCATACATCAGCCACTGGCCCCTGCTTTTGGGGAGTGTGCGTCACGTGAGTTGTCACCGGAGTTTGTCAAGCAGCACTTTGAAATTCAGTCATATCCCAGTGGATGACTGGTTAATTTTATGGAGTCTAGACGGCAAGTCTCAGAATTAACATGCATAAATTTGAATCAATCGCTCCTGTGCATTTAGCAGTCACTGCACTCCTGATAGCTATGGAAAAATGACCAGAGCTGCCTGGAATATGAATAAGAAACCTCACGATAGGTGGTCAACAAATACTGAAGTATCTACATATTCACAATCCTGCAGGGTTGGGAAGGACCGACGACCTCTCTGAAGGCGGTGCTCGTGCCCTAGCAGCTATCAGCATTAAGGAACGGTCACTCACAGTGGAAAAGCTCCAGATGCAGCCTCAGTGGACACAGTGCAGTGTTTCGTGTCACATGAGCAAAACTGGTTAGATTTTCACTAATCAGTTCTGAGAGTGGCAAAGGCTCACTGATTGTTTCATCAGCTCAGGTTTATTCCAAGTATAGCTCATCAGATTATGAGCCCGACAGATGCTGAAGTACCTCACAGTGTTACACAGCTGATGAGCAGTGTCACGACAGCAAACTGAAATGAGGCAGAATCTTTCTTTCAAAATACATTCTACCAAATATTAAGCTCTCTCTTTCAGAATATACTTGAAAAATTAACTGTATCATACCAAAACTCTTTAATATTCAGATGCTACTACTGCATACTCAAAAACAGCCTACTTTCACTGTGTGTCTGCAGTGATGCTTCCACACACGTTGGAGTAATATGAAAAATGTGGCCTTTTGTGTTCTTAATGGATCAGAACCAATACAAGGACACGAGATGGTTGATCTGAGAAAGCAACAGGCACGCAGACCTTAATTGAACAATGTACCTGATATATGAGGTAGTCCCCACGGTGGATGTTTCACATGCATCAGGTATGTTGCTTCAATGTCAGTGCTCTAAAGAAAAATTTCAACCTTCCTCTGCAGCCTAGTAAGTAGTTAATAATCCTAATCTCACCTAGTGTATTTTTAGACAGCGTAGAACAGCCTGGTTTGGTTTATCGACCCCACGTTCCGCCTGACCAGGAGCGACACCCGCAGATGTGGGTCCTCACACCTGCATCGAGAGCCTCATTTCTGTAACAAACGGCTCGCTCTGGGTCACAGGACTTCAGAGCCTTCCAAGCAGTTTGCAGTGCTGTAGGAACCTTCCACTGCAGCAGCACTTTTGAGAAGCACAGAAATTTGCAGGTGATTTGGTTACTTATTTTATCTGGTGATGCTTCAGCTTTGTTCTTGACATTTGTATCTGGTGTTTGATAGAGTTACATTATTTATTTTGATACCTATGCTACTGCACCAATATGAGATAAATAGTATCTGTAACACTTCTAGCACTTACAAAAACTTCTCACAGCTCAGATGCAAATGCCCTGTAACAGTCTTCTGTTACTTAATGCTTTACCTTGCAACTTCTTGCCTTAGCTGCTGTCTTCTACTCTACTTAGTCCTCAAATTCTTTAGGTTTGGGAATTGATCCACTTATCTCACGTTTGTAGAGTTCCTGCCACGTTTAGGCTTGGTTCCCCACCTGTGCCCTGAGATAAGTAGACAGTAGCAGGAAAAGTCCCGAGGGACACTACTCCCAGCCACCACCTGAGTGCTCATTTCATTCTAGCTGTCTGGCAACGCCAATATTTCTCCCTTCACCTCACAGCAAACTGCTGCATCTAATGAAGGGCAGTTCAGCACAGGCTGACCCGTACAGCCAGATGGAATAAGCAGACTCTAACCATCCTTAAGAAAACCCCACTCTATAAAGTATACCCTGTAGGATTCGTGGAGTGTATTTACCCAGGGTAACAACTGATCTCTCTGGTAGAAGCAACAGCTATTGGCCTTTATCCTTTCCAAACAGACTCTGACCATAACTGCAGACAAATCCATGCATTTTCGTATCGTTATGGTATAACATTAAACTGAACGTGGAGAAGGAGCCCTTCTTATGCCAAGGGCTTCAGTTCTGGACACAAAAGCACTAACCTCACTGTTATGGATTACACCACGTCAACAGCAGCTAATCAAAAGCAACCCTCGTGCAGATCTAAGTAGATGCATATTCCTGAAGATACCGGTAACTTCCTGAGAGCCAGCACTTGCTGACCCCACTGACAACATCTACAGGCACCGGGGGAAGCTGATGCTGCTTTGGAATCAGACTAGGGGAAGGAGGAGTCCAGCACTGATTACTGGAGCCTTCACAAGCACGACAGTTAAGCATCTGCTTAAGTGTTTAATTATTCTCACTGAAGTAACAGGCAAGCTCACAGGCTTAAGTACCTCGCTGAAATATAGCTGCAATTATGGTCTCCTCCTCCTGCCAGGATCTTCCAGTATCACTAAATAAAGATTGTCCAAAGTGTGTAGACATTTCTGGAGTAAGATGTAGAACAGCATCTGAGGGGAGGGGGCCTGAATAGCAGAGCCATTGAACGGTTTCTTGGCATCTTCTGAGTTAGTAGCCACATGCTGCTCTATCCCAGCCCCGAGAAACCCCTCGGTGTTCAGACAGTGATGCCCTAACATACAGCAGCATGCATTATTTGACTAAACATCATGCCTCCCCAAGGGCCCGTGAAGCCACTGAAAGCCAGAGTGAGTTAGGCATTAAACAGACATTAAGACTGATTCTGAAGTCCCCTTTCCTAAAAAATTCTTCTACACTGAACAAAAAAAAAATGAATAAAATCTTCATCCTAGTAAATAATTCATGACAAACACAATCTTGGGAAGTCGAAAGCATTATTAAATGCCACCATCATTAAACATTTATCAAGCTTGCAAAGTATGGTGCATTTGAAAAGACCAGGTTTCTTAGTTACAGCGAAATGCGAGTCACCCTGATTACTCACTGCACCCCGACATGCTGGGGCACACGGCACTGCTGCTGCAGCTCGCAGCGGAATTACCGCCCCCGTCTTCGCTCCCAACAGAGCTGCGCGCTGCTGAGGGACTTTGGGGGGCTCAGAGCTGCTGTAGGGGGCAGGCACTAGCTGCACTGGAGTTCGGAGGGAGAAGTGCTTTGAGGGAGCTGGATGAGTCCTGGCCTGAAAAAACTGGCAGGCGTAGGGAAATGTTTCAGTTCTGTATTTCTGGTCAAACTTACAACCCTGCAACAGCACTGTGACAGGCAGTGAGTGAGCAGCAGGATAAATGCAAGCTCTTAATGGCACATCTTTACCTCTCAAACTAACAGCCCATCGTAACCATTACTGCCTCCTCTAGAAGGAAAGCAAAATACTGATGATGGTCACAATTTTAACACAGATTCTCTTCACAGAAAACCTTTCAAACCCCTTCTGTTTTGAACATCGTTTGTATTTCTGTTTGATTGTTTTTCAAAAAAACTCCCCTGAGTTTCCTCAGAAGCGCTCTTCCCTCAGTATCAGGCTTACTTGGTTTTCCTAAAATGCAATTTTTACTTTTCAAATGCAACAGCTTTGGGGTTTTTTTTAATATATAGTCATATATAATATATATGCATATATAAAAAGAAACAGTTATATATAATATATATACATCTATAAGAAATATACCATTATATATAATGTATCAAAATAAGAAAATCTAGGTCTGAAATACCTAAAATGAAAAAAAAAGCCTTAATCATTATTATTTTTTTTTATTCCTTTCATTTTCTGGTTAGTTCTCCCTAAGAAAGAATACAGATACACTGATATCAAAGTACGGGCTTTTTAAAGGCTGTTCTCTTTATATAAAGCACAGCCTGGGAGAATGGCCAGAGCAGCTCACCCTCTCACTACTATTCTAGCATGGCTACTGGCAAACACATAACTACTGTGAACTACAAGCGACACTTTCAGACCCATTCCATTCACTCAAAAACAACTGAAGAACCACTCAGGCCATGCAAATTATCTGATATTAAATCAGTAATTAAAATGAATTCAATTTCACTCTTTATCTTAGAGCAGGATAAAGTAAATAGATCCTATTTGTTTTCATGTTTATGCTTTCTTTGATCTTCAAAACACAGAAAAATATACGGCACATTACAAGTAATTTTGTAAACTCAACATCATCAACTCCTCCATACACCAGAGTCACCAAACCACAGCCTCAATTTAGGACAGCATATAGCAGTGCTTAGAAGGATTACCTCTCTCCCAGAGGTTGCCACTAAAATAAAGCAAAGATGCAAGCTATAAATTTAGCCAATAAGTAGCTAAAATAATATTGGTTATATCCTGCAACATTGCTGGCACTCAGTCTCCTCAGGATTTCAGAAGGCCAGTCTGGTTCTCAGCACAATCACCTCCAGAGGGAACACGAATGTTCGCAGCTCTCCGAACAGATCTGCAGCTGTGCTGCAACAGGCAAGGTATCAACAAAACCCCTGATGCATAAGACCAAATATTTAGAGCTGACAGTAGAGGATAACTTCTATTTAGTAACTAACATAAGGATTTTGGTGCCCAGCATCAAATTTAACTTCGCTTTCATTACAGTGTAGTTTGGGGAGGTAATTAACCATAAATTTGTTCAGTGCTTACATTCCAATACCTCTCTTTATGCTTAAGGCTTTCTATGACAAAAAGAAATGCACCTGCAGAAACAATTTAAAGACAGACCTGCATAATTAAATATGGCTGAGAAGTTCTGCACAGCTCCAGGCTGGATGCCTGACTGGGTTTACTGCAAAAGGCAGGACTTCTCAACTCTGGGTATCAGGAAACTTGACAGCGGTCTCAGAGCAGCTACAGTCCTCCAAACCCCCTCTGTTCCTGAACAGGTAAGCTGTCTGCAGTAGTTTGGCTCTGGACATGATGTCTGGCATTAGCTGGAGTTATGAAGCTCAAACCTAATTCCTGTTTTAAACACATGAAGTCCGAGGCGGAATCAAGCCGAGGTATTGATCCTTATTATATGTAATAGGCAAAACAAGCATCATAAGCCCCGATTAGCAGCATAAGCCCCAAGATGTACTTAGCACAAAGATACAGCTGAAGTCTGGGGAAACTGGAAGGCAGAAGTAAAAGAAAGCATGAAACAGGAATAACTAAGCAAGGAGGAAGTAGAAAGCAAAGAAGAAACGGCTAAAGGCAAGAAAATGTGAAATTCCATGAAGAGCATTACAGTGTAATACAGAAGGAAAGCACACTTGGGGAGCAGGCAAAAGTCAAAAGTCTCAAGGACTCGTGTCTCAGAAAATATAATGGATAATGACATGGGACAGTTTTTCAAGAGCATTTCCTCGGTAAGTGGGAATGCAGCTCCCGGTGCTTCAAACACATCTCACAGTTGTGGCTGTTATTCAGAGAGGGTCGGGAAAAATAACACCACCAACTTTCTTCCTGACATGAAATCCTGGCTAAGAAAGGCAGGTGATCAAAAGCCCACTCTGCCTGCCAGCCAAGCAGGTAATACACAGAGTGCAAGGTGTCTGGGGAGAGACAGCACCGAGGGAGGGGGCTGGGTCACTGACCCCACACAGGCTGACTCCCCGGTGACCCCCAAGCACAACAGCCCACAGCATGGCAATAAACACAGTGGTCTTCTTAAGGGGCTGACCTGCTGCAACCTGCTTTCAACCCACAGCTATGGGGAGGAAAATTCTGGTCCCTCTCTTCTACGATACAAAGCCGAGCTACTTCAGATAACGAAACTACACTTGGTGATTAAGTGCTTGGATTCTATCACGTTCCTCAAATCTGTGCATAAAACCAGACCTGTTCTGCATGGAGAGTTAAAATATAAGAACTAAGTTAATACAAGGGCACAGCACCTCTTGAGAGCCACTCTTGCATAACAACGATGATATCTTGCAGAGCATAAATAAGAACATTGAAAAGGGCTTTTCTTACACCCCAGGTGAAAGACCTAACTTAAGAGAGGATGAGAGCTGTGTTAGTTCCAGTCACGTGCAGACAGAAGGAATCATTTGACCAATATTGCAGAAGTGTTCAGAAGCCTGAATGATGCTAGACTGTGTTCAGCTGAGAACTTCAGACTGAAATCTTGGGGAAAAACAAAAAACATACATTTTTATTCCAAAAGGAAGGAGAACTACAAAACTTTGAGCATTTTCTGGCTTCAAAAAGCCAGAGGTTATGCTAATGAATATGTAGGATGGGAGACAGGCAGTGCACTTGGCATTTAATTAATTCACTTAAAAGCTGTGAGTAGATGTTATATGAACAAGGCAAGTTTCTAATTCAAGAACCCCTGCGCTACAGCGTTAAGATTCATGACACAGGTTCCTCCTTATTTCATTTTTTTTCCACATTCCAGGAACCAAAGCAGTTTTCAGTGTGAAAATTTCAATAAGATATTATATGATCACATCTAATATGTATATCCCCATATAGCTTTCCAGTAAAAGCATGTCCCAGTATAGATGTCTGTCTGTGATACCTACAGCTCAAGCTAGAGCAACTCAGTCTTGGTTCTACATCTGTGGGTCTGCACTACAAGCTCTGACGTCTGTCACATTCATGACTAGATAAAATACTGATACAACTATTAGAACAGCTTAAGAGCTGAACTTACACATTTAGGCTGGCAGGACTGGGCCTTTCAATTCTACGTAACTGGAAGTTCTTGGAAGATGTAGCAAAAGGAAACGCATCTCCTAGCATCTCTGAGACAAGAGATTGCCTGTCCCGAAGTAAAGAATGATTTTTTTTTTTTTTCCTTAGGTCAATAACAAATAGAATAGAAAACTATCACAGAATGCATTTCAGTATTTATTACTGTCCCTTATGATGCCTCTTAGTAGTCACTGATGAATTTGATATTGACTCCAGGACATCAGAATACAACACAAGATGTTTCCATTTAATAAATTCTAACCAAGTACAAGATGAAAGTGCTGTCTACATTCCTGGAATGCCTAATGTACTCACCACATCGTGCTACCTGACATTCAGGAGGAAAATCAAGATAACCCTAAGGAAGAAGTAGTCATTAACATTCCAGGAGACATGAGCACTGCTGAGGGATGTGTTTGAGCAGAGAGTTTGGAAAAGCACGGGATTTTAGAGAGCCATCTCGCAGGAGGCAGAGCAGGGAATGAGAATATGCTGCCATATGCATTCCTATCAAAAGAAGTGAATAACTAAAGGGCCTAGAGGACAACAGTTTTTCAGAGAGCGACAAGATAAAGCCTTGCAAAAGGCCAAGGAGCAAGAGCAGGTTTAAGAGTGTAACTCTTCAGGTAATGATATAGTTCTCTATAACGTGATGGGCATGTTAAAGAAGCATCTGTCCTTCTGGAGAGGAGTGTACAGTCAATAACTATTCAAATTCACGATGGTACCACAATCCAAGGATTGCTGATTGCCCTTGGTAGAAGATGGCTCATCTTGTACCATAAATATCTTGGCTAACATATACCCAGCAAGTCTTCACACTGGCCGCTGTGGGCCTCTAAAGGTTGTTCCTTCACTACCTACAGAAGAACCGAGTTCTTCTCCACAGCAAGACTCAAAGCGAGCAGATGATCACGCTTCCATTAATTAATAGACGTGTGCAACCCCCTCATCATCACCACTACTGTCTAAATGCACATGTATGATCCGTATGTGCCAGGAAGAGGAGGGAAGGGAAGATCCAGCAGGACACGATACACCCATCGGAAATGCCCCTGCAGCAAACGGGTCCATTCTGAGTGCTCGTTGACGTGGAAAATCTTTAGAGTGACTGCAGTCCACACAACAAAAGCACTTTTGGTAATAAAGCTTTGGCAGCTCTAAATAACCAAAACATCACAAGAAATGAGCAGGGTGAACAGGCACATACCCGGTTGCCACTGAGTGCAGAGGGTCTCAGTGTGCCACAGCCGATAAATTACACTGCGCAGCTGATGACACACGTACAGCATTGCAGGAATAATAATGAGCATTCCTCTTTTTTAACTCCTAATTCCATAAATGGTACTTTGCATTTGCTATTGATTCTGGGGCATATATATTACGTTCCGTTGGAATCAATGAGGAGTGAAAATACAATTACTGAAAATAATGTGGATTAAGATAAATACGATTGACCTTTTAGCCTTTCTCCACCTTCTCCACAAAACAGGCTGAGAAACGAATTTAAGGTGACATTTACATTTAAGAGGAGCACAAAGGAAAAGAGACTCGTGACACCCGGAAGCACGGGATGGACCTACAACCCAGACACTAAAATTGCTCAGGTGAAGAGCAAACACACAAAGAGGTGATCTGATATTTATTTTCTTACCACTTGCTTCTTGTCTGTGCCCTATCAAACTTAATTTTATATCTAAATCAAACACTGAAGTCATCAGCGCTTTCCTTTCAAAAACTGGGATTTAGATTCGACAGCATATGCCTAACCTCTGGAAAACAGCATTAACACAAGCACGGGCAATTATAGCAGAACAGCAAACACAGAGATTTAACAGACTTCACCATATAGGTGAACTCACCAGTCAGATTTCAATGCTTGAATAAAACAATGCTACTTCCTGAACACGCTTTCCAAGAGCTGAGAGATTCTGTCGTTGCCAAGAGCAGCGACAGGCACCTGAGAATAATCATAACCACTGCAGCTAAAACCCAACGCGGGGCTGCCAGCTCCTCTCAGTGAGGCTGGGAAGATAAACAGCAGAAAGAATATTGACAGAAAGGCAAATTAGGAATAGTAAGAAACATCAACATGCCATTTTGCAGTGGTATCACAAACACACCAAGGCAAAACACCAGGTTTTCTCATGCAGGACACGGGCAAATTAACTTCAGCATCAAAGACTGTTCCATTGTCTTCCAGAACATTAATACTGAGCTAGTGTCAGTGGATTGTTACCTCAAAAGAAACATTTTCCTTCCAATTTCTACAAACTTAATCATGTCTCTTCTACTTCTTGCTTTTTTAAAGCACCCAAGTGCTATGGGGGGGTTCTTCCGAGCTAATGAGATTAGAGACTTACGTTATCACTGTGTGCTAGGAAAAGGGAAAATGGGTCTCACTGGGCTTCCGAGCAGAGGCTTCCAGTATTCCAGATCTTAATGGTGTATTTCATTTGAGCACACAGCAACAGTCTGCACCGAGATGCAGTGGGATGAGGAAGTAACACATGTGAAAGAGATCTTATAAAGGAAGTCACACTTAGACCATACATAAAGAACAACGGGCATTTTTGAGATGATTGTTCTTCCAATACTTGCTGAAAGAAGACCAGGGAGATAGCTTCTCTGACTTGAGAACAAATGTTTCACTATGTTCCACCTTAGCACTGGCCTCTCAACATAGTTTTGAGGTAAACACAGCTACAGTATAGCTAAAAGATGATTTATATTGTCATTATTGGGCTTCAAAGCACAAACCTTTTCTTTTTTTAAACCAAATCCACCAGGTACCACAAATTCTCTACAGGTTGATTATGTATCCCACCTGTATCTCCCCCCATAACTTCACTTTTATTAAAATAAGATAATTAACCATTCTGAGATGCAAATCCGAACTGGCACAACAGAGCCCTTTCAAAAGCTAGAATCTTCCCGAAAGCTTTATCGGTGAGAAAATACCAAATCTGGCATCCTCTCCCTTGTACCTTCCAAACTGTGGATTCACAGCAGCAGACAATGCCTCCTACATTTGCAGTCAGGTACGATATGCAGAGTAAAATGAAAATTAACACCATTGCATCCTCCCACAAGAAAACAACCCAATGTCTGTATGCAGACTACCAACAGTTGGCTGCGATGCTCTCGGTATTTTCCGAGGGTGAGGATGTTTCACCTGGGTTTAGCACGGAACACTTGAGTTATGTAACTTTGCAGGA
Organism: Chloroceryle aenea; assembly: GCA_013399075.1. NCBI lineage: Eukaryota > Metazoa > Chordata > Aves > Coraciiformes > Cerylidae > Chloroceryle > Chloroceryle aenea. The sequence goes on from VWZY01003083.1 coordinate 258,528, forward strand.
CAAATGTGAAAGGTGGAAGTGACAATATCTGTGGTGGGCTCACCCTGGCTGGTCACCAGGTACCCACCAAACCTGTTCAACTGATCCCCTCCTCAGCTGGGCAGGGGAGAAAAAAATGTAATGAAAGGCTCATGGGTCGAGGTAAGGACAGGGAGAGATCAGTCACCAATTACATCATGGCCAAATAGACTCGAGTTGGGGAAATCAGTCTGAGCTATTACCAATCAAATCAGACCAGGATAATGCGAAACAGAACTAAGTCTTAAAACACCATTCTCCCTCCCCTCCCTTCTCCCCGGGCTTAGCTTTACACCCCCTTTCTCTGCCTCCTCTCCCCAGGCAGCCCAGGGGGATGGAGAATGGGGGATGTGCTCAGTTCATCCCGTGTCTCTGCCACATCTTCCTCCCCAGAGGGAGGGCTCTCACAGTCCTCCCCTGCTCTAGCATGGGGTCCCTCCCTTGGGAGACAGTCCTCCACAAACTTCTCCAATGCAGGTTCTTCCCATGGGCTATGAGTTCTCACAAACTCCAGCATGGGTCCATCCTCAGGGTGTGGTCCTTCGGGGACAGAGTGCTCCGGGCTGG
>VWZY01003083.1:259132-278018 GCA_013399075.1 Chloroceryle aenea
GGGTCACAAGTCCTGCCAGCAAACTTCTCCAGCATGGGCTCTTCTCTCCACAGGTTCACAGGTCGTGCCAGGACCCTGCTCTAGCTTGGGCTTCCCTTGGGGTCACAGCCTCCTTTGGGCAGCCACCTGCTCCATTATGGGGTCTTCCATGGGCTGCAGGTGGATACCTGCTCCACAGTTAACTTCCATGGGTTGCAGGGAACTTGCCTGTCCTACCATGGTCTTCATCACAGGGGAATCTCTGCTCCGACACCAGCAGCACCTCCTCCCACTCCTTCTTCACTGACTTTGGTGCCTGCAGAGTTCTTTCTCTCCCATATTCTCTCTCCATCTGCAGTTTGTGGAGCAGGTTTTTCCCCCCCTTCTCAAACATGTTATCACAGGGCCACTGCCACTCATCACAGGGGAATCTCTGCTCCGACACCAGCAGCACCTCCTCCCACTCCTTCTTCACTGACTTTGGTGCCTGCAGAGTTCTTTCTCTCCCATATTCTCTCTCCATCTGCAGTTTGTGGAGCAGGTTTTTCCCCCCCTTCTCAAACATGTTATCACAGGGCCACTGCCACCACTGCTGATGGGCTCAGCCTTGTCCAGCAGCAGGTCTGTCTTGAAGCTGACTGGCATTGGCTCTATCAGACAGAGGGGAAGCTTTCAGTAGCTGCTCACAGAGCCACCTCTGCTGCTCCCCTGCTACCAAAAACTGGCCATGCAAACCTAGTACAACATCTAATTTCACTCTCTATCCCATTTCACAGCCTCCTTAAACAAATAACAATTTCCTGCCTTTCATCAAACAACCACAACAAGCACGCAGCAAGACCAGCAAGCGTGGGCACAGATGTGAACAGAATGAAGGCTTATTCTAGCTAGCCCAGCTGTGCCTCCTGGCCAGCAGGCAGGATCCTCCCGGTCTGCCACAGGCCAAGAAATAAGAGAATCCCCAAGCAAACATCAGAGGCTGCCTTTCAGCCTAAGCAGCAGCCCTGCGGATCACTTCGAACCCATCGGCTGCCTAGTTTGTAGTGAAATGATCACTTTGAATTTAATCTTTCATCTTTAAAACGAGACTCATAACACTGCTCCATTCTTCACCCTAAGGGCTCAAAGCACTTTCGGAAGAGCTATGCAAGCACAAGGTATATCATGTTAAAAGAGCAATCGATAGAATGGGGCTGTCTCCTTGCCCTGTGTTTGAAAGCACCTGGCACCTCCGAGCCTGCTCTGCAAGAAAGCTTAAAGGAATAATGTTGACATAAATAAACCCCTTCTTCTGTAACTGTGTCCTGCTTGCGCTGCCCTCGGAGCCAACAGTCCGTTGCCAGAAACAGCAGCAAGGTCTGCTTGTAGCAGCAGCCTGCTTCTTGTGTGCCTCAAATAAACAATTTCTCTCATATTGCCATACCATTTTCATTTCTGCATTAAGAAAGCAAATGAAGTGTCAAACATCACTCGCTAAAGGCAAATTCCTTAAACGCTGCTTTCAGTACAAAGCATTAGGTAAGCACCATTTCATGGGTGGCACATCCTGGAGAAAACATCACTCCTAGAAGAATACATCCACACTGAGTGCTTAGAGAAATGTTTGAACAATTTGCTTAACACAGGAGAAGACTCTCCTTGGGGTCCCTGAATGTGTGGTCAGATGAGTGTGCTGACAGCATTTGTTCTGTACCTGCCCTGTGTCTCCACAGCCTCTGTTGCAATGAGAATCGAGCGTGTAAAAGCAGGTGCTAGAACAAAGGTTGGGAGACATGGAGCTTTCACCAGCACTGCTCCAGCCCTCACCTAAACACCCTGGCAATGCCCTCTGCAAAGTGATCGACCATGTGCCTTACCACAACTCAGGATGTGGAGCCTTAATTTTCTTGGGTGGGGGCAAACTCTGTGAAACCTGGGGCACATCCAGACACAGGCGGATCCATCCTGAAATGCTGGGTTTAATCTCCAAAGATTTCAAACAGAGCCTAGTTAGCTTGGTTCTATTTTACATTAAGCACATTTCAAACTTCTAGGAGTGCTCAAGTGGGCATTGTGAGGTGTCCATGAACTGGCTTCACATCAGTCTTGCCCTGAGCCACTAGTACAGGCAGCAGCCAACAGTACATAATCCAACTATTCTGTTTACCATAACAAAGGAGAATAGCAAAGGAAGAGCATAAATTTAGAGCTAATGTGGAGCTGCTCCATCTCTCACCAAGACTGACACAGTCCAGGTCCAGAGAGATTTTGCTGTTTGAATTTCTCTTCCAGTCTCAGCTGCAGGACTAAACCAGAAGTCAGCTGCCGTGCAGTGATATTTACAAACAGGATTTATATTTAAAGCAGCAAATGTCTCAAGAAAGCCCACAAAAGTACAATAAGGCATTGTATCTTTGCACTCATAAAGAGTTTACTAACTTTAGTTTCAAGCTGAGCAACATATCCTTCACTCATCAGACAAATTTTCTTTGTTTCCCTCGCCTTTTTAATACACACAAGTGCTCCTCTCCATTGCCTCACATGTAGATGACCACTGAAACATCAACCCTCGCATGGGAATTCCTTACAAATGGTCACTGCCTAGACACTATCAGAGCAACATGTGACAATAAGCACTGCCAAAGTCTCAACTTCATTAAAATCCAGACTTGTTGATAGAAGGACAAGTGTCACCCTTTAATGCAGAGAATCCTAAAAAATGTGTTAAAATTTTATCACTATTTCCCCAGTCCCCATTGTGTATTAACACTATGGCTTTGTGTTCTTCTGCAGCATTCTAAGTTCTCACCCTGTAACGATGAGCCCCACATACAAAGACTTTTAGACACATTCAGCGTAGGAAGTGTTTGGGAGCTACCAACGATTAGCCCTGGACTGCAGCCTCCTCTTCTTTTCCCTAATCTGTATGTTTCTGACAGAGAGGCCCTGACCCTGCATGCGATTTGCCCTTTCTGTCTTCAGACTGTATTGATCGATAGATTTCAGCCCTTCAAAGCATGAACAGGAAATAGTCTGTGCAGCAACACCAGAGATGCTCTATTAGGGGACCGGCAGCCGGTGCTTAACAAGCACCTCGCAGGTCTGTGCCCACAGCACCGCCAGCCTCCGCCAGCAACAATGGGTCGGGCTGCAGACCTGGCCACTAATCCTGCTCCTGCTGATTTCCAGGGCAGAATTCCACAGAGTTTCAGCAGAAGTGAGACTGGGCTCTCTGAATAACAATCTTTCATTCGCAGCCTTTCCTGACCTCGTGTGCCCCTTGCTAGCTCTGCAGAGCAGCATGTGGGAATGGCCTCAGTCACCCAGTGCTATGCTTTTGTTCTCCCAAGAAATACAAAGAGAGAGGAAGTTCCAAGGATGCCTGCCAGTATAAGACTGTTAGCAGATGCACGACAAGAAGTGATGGATTCTAATAAAGCAAGCAAGCTGTTTGAGGATGCCTGCCCTGACAGAGTCTCGGCATCACTTGCTGGATCATTTGTCAGGGTTCACTGTCTGCGAGCCATGGAGCTAGCTGCAAGCCATGCCACTGTGGCAGGACTTCTGTTTCAGAGTCTCAGCAGCAGGGTCTGGTTTGCACACCCTCCCTCCGAAAGCTCAGACTGCAGTTTTATTATCCACGATAACAGGATTCAATACTTGCTGTTCTCTTCGCCAACTTTCTAATCTAAATGAGAACAGAATTGTCTTATCTTTATTTGTACCTCTTGAAAGTGAAGGGAAAAATATTTACTCCTAATCCATAGAAAGCAAAGCAAACTGAGGTCAGTTAGACTGCAGCTGTGCAATGTTAAGCCTGAAAGAAGACCTTCATTTTTCTCAAAGACGATACTCCATAAATCCTTTATTTCTGTACCCAGTTGCTCATATCTCACCACTGCTGTACAGAAAATAATTGAAACCTTCTGGATCGAATTCTTGTACTGATTATTTTTACACTTGAGACTTTGCAAATTTTAAGCAAAGGAAAATGAAGGCTATCTGATAAACACTAAGCATAGAGTGGCTGTCCTTACCAGTCTACAGAATTTCAGGAGCCCTACGCTTTCCATCTGCTAGATCAAATACAGTCACACCACAAGTGATTTTGCAACAGCTGAATGTCCAAGGAAACTCTGGATCCACATTCCCAGAGAGGTTAAGGATTACGCTGAAGGCTACTTCTACCTTTGCTTCTAAAGAGGATCTCTCCAGGGACATGGCAAGATGCACCAGCTCTTCCAAACTGTTCTTGTTTCACAGGACTCGGAAAGATTTCACACTCCAACAAAACTATCAGTTAGGTGGCACAACATTTACAGTCAAATACGTTTTATATCATCCTACTTGTTGGTCTTCTGCAGTCAGGCCAGGACTTTCTTTTCCTTTACGCTAAAACATGACAGGAGTACTTGAATATGGAAGGAGATATCTGAGATACACTACCATGACTCTTCTCCACATCACTGAAATTCACAGGTTTGCTTTTTAAACAGAATATATATTTAATAGAATGTCATATAATAGATACCAAATGCACAATATCAAATATAGACCAGATATTTTTAAGGCATAATAAATTAATGAACTTTCTTTCTTTAAGGACCCGAGGGTGCTTATTTAACACTGTTCAGTGCCTGGATTTGCACACCCCATTAAAGTTTACTAGAGCCCAAACCACTGCTGCACACATCAGATACCCTGCTTAAGAAGTCAACCTGCCCGAAGGCACCGGACCTGTTGCAAAATGCACGTGGTTCAACATGCCCTGAAAATCAGGTCATCTATTGAAGTGCCTGCATACCAATTGAGAGCGAGATCTCAGTGTCCCAGACATGGTCAGTGACACACTGACAGCATCTGAAGGCCAAACCAGCAGCATGTTCTCCAAAAGCCTTGTGCAGCCACTACTGAAACGTGTGCTTAAGGACTGCTCTTAAGGTCTGTCTGGCCATGACCTGACAGGGGCTAAACCTGGCAGCCTGGCAGGACACCTAGCAGGGCCACATACGATGAAGACAGGGGAGTTACACAGTCCAGTAAAAAAGATTTGGAAAGCTCTCTGGAAAGCTACAAGGTAATGCTGTAATCTCCAATTTCTGTGCTCAGAATATGGGCTTTAACAGCTTCTGCAGCAGGAACTCAAACACTTTATACACCATTTCCATGCAGGATACCCAGCTCAGGACCACAGACTGCGTACTCTTTGATTTTTTTAGCTGGGTTCAGCCACACTCCACCATGAAACTGTCCAAGCAGAAGGACTGGAATGAAAGTGCACTTAAGTATTTCTCTGTTGGGCAGCTCTACGCAGCAGAACAGGGATCTCAAATCCATTTCAGGTGCATAACTCTCCAATCCACTGTATAGAACTTCAGTGCTATATGGAACAAGGTCCGAAATTTCACTTCCAAGTCATGCATGAAAATAAGGTATCTCCAGTGATTGCTTGCACACCTACCCCAAAGTTGAATCCCCTTGGTTTTTTCAACACTTCAGCACTTTCTGAACTCCTACCTGAAAATCCTCACTGGACACCCGAGGTCAAAGCTATGGTTTGAACCTTTTTGCTTCACTATCCCCCTGTGTCATAAGGAATGAATACTCCTGTATTTTAAGTCAAGAGTGCTTCTATGGCACTTCAAGATCCTCCGAAGCCAGGTGATGTGAAAGCTAGAACTATTATTAAATAAGCTGAGGGAAAGAAACTCTTGTTTCAGAAAATGGGAAGGTTATATGCCTGTAAAATATAAAAATAGCCACTACAAACTGCGTCTGAGGGAGAATGCGAGAGAAAATTGTTACTTGTTGAGGATTTCTTTTCCTGCTATTTAAAAAGCACATAGCCCGATTAGAAGAGTACAGTTTAGGCACCTGCCACACTCAAAAGCTTCTTTGTAGTACGTTTTACCTACTGATTCAACATACAACCTGGATCACTTCACTGGATGATTATGTTCTACTTGGAATGAGTGTTTGCACAAATGGCACTAGTTGGCTCTTACCAGGTAATTGTTTAAAAACTGCTCTCCACGGGTTTTAGCGAAGAAAATAATTAAATGGTGCAGACATCCACAGTGAACTGTAAACCTTTGCTACCTGTAGAACAATACCATAGCTCCTTACTACGAGTTTTATACCCTGGTGGGGCTAAAATACTCTCTTTAATCTTTCGCAGTGAATTTAACCCCCGTTCTCGCAGAGAATGTGCATAATGGTGACTGTTCTTTGAGCCATTATTCTCATACTTTATTTTTTTCATCTTGCCTTGTCTAAATATGATGCAATTATAGCACATTTCTTCTTTTGTGACAATGTTGTAATTTGAAAGGAAATTGTAAGAGTAATTACTGATGTTCTAAAACAGGGCCATTCTGTAGACAACTCTGAGGAATTTTAATTAGGATGTGTAGCTTCACAAAATCTCCCCTGTCCTCCTTTCAGTGAGCTGTCACCCACTGCACAGCTTATTTTCATCAATTTAGTGTTTTGAATAGTTTCTGTCAACTTTGTCTTTGTATTTCACGAGCATAAACATACAGCACATTATGATGCTGTTAAATAAGAGCTTGAAATGCAATCTTTCTTATAGAAATGTGTATGTCCAACAGCTTCTTTCTGTTGATGGCTCTGTGCAAGAAATACGAAGGTGTAAATACTAAGAGCGTTGATTCGTTTTAATTTCTTTGCACTTAGACATAGCCTTTATCTAAAGAAGGATCTAACCAGATTCTGACAGTTAAAGAGTAACAGTGCTGCCATAACACCAACAGGCTTGACAAAGGAGCTTCACTTAACCCTTAAGGCAGTCCATATAAAAAATTGTGTTTCTGCAGAGGAGCACAACTTTCATAAACACAGTGTAGTGTAATTTTCAGTAGTGTTTTTTTCTTTCAACTGATGTAAAGTACAGGATATGGAACAAACAAGCAAAGAAAAAAATTGACAGATCTATTTGTTTTCCAAGGGGGAAAAACAAAACCAAACCAAACCAAACCAAACCCCACCACCTAGAAAACTTACTATAAAAACATAAAAATCTTTTTTTTTTAAAGATTATTTTGAATTCCAAAGTCTTGGTGCTTTGCCCAGACTGGTCCACTAAAAAGCAATTCCAGTAAAAGAGAAAAGCCAAGCAGCCGCACGATGAAGAGGCGATGGGGCTGCAGTTTGGGATACACTGGCTTACACACCGCACTGTCACAGCTGCTCTCAGCCCTGACCTCAGCCACACGGCTTTCATGCACCTCCTGGCAACAAGGCACTCGATTACAGAAAGGCTTGAGAACTTAAATAACTTGCTCCTTGGACTTCGTGTGACATTGCTGAGATCACCCCTTGCACCTTCAGGTGAAATTAATCTTCTTTTCTTATTTGCTACAGGCCGTGAAAATTCACCACCACACCCGGAAGTTCAAATGTTAGCACACTAATTGTCATGTAAAAACAATTTTTTTCACATTATGCCCTACAAATAGGATATGCCATCTTCGTAACACGCTGAAAAATTTCCCTAGGAAGCAGCATAATTGTAAAAAATCATTTCTGAGGAACTTTAATAAAGCTGATGCATCTCATCATCAATCAATTTATTCTATATGTGTCGGAGAGCACTGCTAGAAGCACGATGGTTCTGCGTGGTTTCCGCATATTCTCTGCTTCTAAGGCACTCCTCACACAACCTGTCCTCCGTGGCAATAGGAAACCTCAAAGACAGGTTTCTGGGTCCCGTGAATTGTCTCAAATCTAGACTTGATCTGAAGCCATGTGCTACTACAGGTTCTGTGTCTATGCATGTGTAGGATATGTTGCTATTACACCTTGACAGCGGTGGGAGCTTGGATGGAAAGACCAAGAGCTCACTGCACCTTCCACTGAAGCCCAGAGTGCTGAGCATTCAGTGTCTTTCCAGAGAGCAGAACCATAATCCCTACGCTTAGAGGTGGGTAACAAGCTGTGGGAGGTTTCAGATCAGCACAGCTAGGAGTGAAAGGTGATCCAAAAGTCTCATTTCACTTTCCAGGCCAAAATGTCCACGGATACCCCAAAAGCTGTTGTGTATTGCACAAACCAGCACAGATCGAGAGGAATCACTGTGCTGGAAGAAATCAGACACGTTAATACCAGGGTTACCCTCCTGGCCCTGATAGCCCTCATCAACCAGCTGGTTGCCCTTCACCCTCATACACCAACACTGCTCCTGAGGAAAAGCATTCAGCGTATCTAGAACCAGGCTGATCGCTGTTTGCACTGCTGCCCAGACATGAGGCAGATACAGCAGAAGTGAAGCATTTAGCTAAGGTTTGGTTCTACTTGTGAAAAACAGAGATTTTGGCTATTCATAAAAATTAAAAGACAAATCAAAATTAAATCTATTAATATGATCATTACAGAAGGAAAGAGTAACATTAAGGCTCCTGTCAGCAAAAAGTCTTCCTTGACTGAAATGAATATACAGCTGTCAGCATTTCCAAGGGAATACATGTGGTAAGAATACCAGAAAACACAAAACACAAACATGATAAAGGAAATAACTTAAGTATATAGAAATAGCCATGTTACAAGCAAAAAAAACCCAACCTCTTTGCTTCATTCTCAAACATGATTTTCTATAATGAAGCAATTAAAATCTTTTCTTTCCTAAGTATGTGCTCAGTGAAAACAGCAGATTGTCATAAATGGTGACTTAGATGATTAAATCATGCTCTGTGCACTTAATTCAGGGTCTCATTTCAGACTTTGAAGACCTGATCCACAACGTAATCTATCATATTAGGCTGCCGTACAAGAGCGAAATGCTGAAAAATGGTCTTTTTTTGCTAAGTGTACTAAATACGTGGCAATCTGATGACCCAAATTTCAGTAATGAGTACCGTGAGGTATGTAATACTGAGAACTGTGTAATTGTACAAGAAATCTGCAGGCTGTAGTTCTATTCTCCAGTGGTATTAGGTAGGAAATTCTTAGTGGTGTGGCAGAGGACTGGCACCGCTCCTCTGGAGCAGGGTGGGAAAACATTAGGCCGTGGACTGGCAGAGTTTTGCAGGGAGATGTGAGCAAGTACTGACCACTCTCCACAGAACCAACCACGAGCAAGCTCTGCCCCTGCGTCGAAACCGAAGGAGAGAGAGAAGCAGCTCGATGGCACAAACCACACAACCACACTAAACACGCTGCTGAGCCCAAGATAATAAACCCTGCCTCGCAGTCAAGCTTATTAGTTCTGGCTTAGCAACAGGCTAACTGCAGCTACCCAGCTGCTGGAGGAGCCAGTGCATCTCCAGGCAGCTCGAAGGGAGGGCAGAGCACGCTCTCCTCTGCTGGCAGAGCCCCATCTAGACATATGCTGAGACACCATGTCAGCTGGCACTTGGCAAGAGGGGGAACCCTCTCTGAAGTGCTGGTTGTTATGCACAGTCCCGTTCGTGGCCAAGGTAGTTCTCATGGATAACGTGAGCAGTATTGCAGCAAACTGTCTCAGTCTGCGTAGGGCTTGTGGATCACTGTTAAGAACAGAAAGAAATCCGGAGCAGTGTTACAAAGAGAATAGCTAGTGGATGAACAGATGGGAATAGGAGTTCAGATAGGGAACAAAAACAAAAATGCATTTTGGGTAGTCATCGATAGTATCAGTAATGACCATTTTATGGAGTATCAGCAGTAAGAAAGAAATTATCTAAGTGAAACATGATAACTTTTGGTACATTTTGTTGTTTTGTTTTTTTTTTTAAAAAGTTCACCTCCAGTTCTTCAGGCCCAGGCAGATGGGATAAAGAAGGACAAGCAGTATTAACCCTGCATCATTCTGGCAGCTGCAGTCAGAACACTGGCTGCAGTTTGAGGTTTCCTGTTCCTATTTGGAGTCAGCCAACATGCTGAGATATGTAGAACTAACCCTTTCACAGCAGCAACAGCAATAAGACAGCAACGAAATTTAGGAATAATTTGTCATTATTCTCATTGCCAAGGATGAAATGTAGCCACGTGTCTGAAGGACCGACCCAAAGAGTGAAAGGTGGAACGGAGACAGGAAGGGACAGCGGGTGTTGTACACACTCCCTGTGAGCCTCTGCACTCTGCGTGGGGACTGAGGACAGCTGGGAGAGTGCTGCTCCCTCCACGTGTTTGGCCAAAAGCTTTCTGGTAAGGACCACAGAAAAGTCTGGCAAATCATCCTGTTTTCTAAGCATGTTTTTGCTGTGGCCAGATGTCAGTCTGTGCAAGTACAAGGTGTATATAGCTGGGATGGCTGAAGTGAAAGTACTTCCAATGCAGTTTCAGTCCCTGGCCCTGCACTTGGGAATTGCCCAGAGGTGTTCTGGGCATGTCTGCACCACCATTCCCTAGGCACCCTGTGCAGCTCCAGCCTCCCCTGACCCTCAATGCCACAGGCAGCACAGTGCAGAGCCAGCCCAGCTCCAGAAGAAGCGTGCCTGCCAGAGGTCAGGATTTACTTGCTCAGACAGAGTGGGACTATTCTGCTTTCAAACTCAAGCTAATAAGCCTGTCTCAAACTACGCTGCCTAGACTTACTGACCCAGCCTCCACTGGCTTTGGCATCTCTGTATCAGAACTGGTTTCCTGCAAGTCACAAGGCTGAATTTCATTGAAACCAAATGAAAATGTCTATCAGCTGAGAACACAGTGCAGGTGAGAAAGTTTAGAAGGTAATGAGACTCGATGTGACTCACATCACTTCTACAAAACTCACCTGGGTGTCTCAAATTGGGAGAAAAGGTTTTAACCTCACGCAGGCAAAGTGGTAAGTAGCATGTAGTTGGTAAGGAATGCAGTCTCCAGAAAGCCATTTCTTAAGCATAACAATAGTCCTTTAACTTTCCTGTGCACAAAGCTTCACACAGACAGATGTCTGCACAGACTTGCCCTGTTGAATTTCTCTTTTCCTTAGAGATAACTCTTGGACTGGTGCTCTGCTGAGGGCTACTACACGCACTTGTAATGCCCTGCTATGGCTGAGGGCAAGATACATCCTAATTTAATACTGTCAAACAGTACACAATTTATAGAATATTTTGTCCCTGCAGTATTAACATCATGCCAACACCCAAGGATGCTAATCTCATACTAAAATCAAAACATAGTATTTTCTAAACAAAAATGTGTATTTCCAGTGTACTGACATTACCAAGACACATCCTCCTCCTCTTCTCCAGCTTATTCCTTACTAATCCATCCACTCTGTAAGGGAACTTTCTCTAGAGCTGCAGTGAATTCTGGAAGTGTGGTATCAGTGATCAGGTAGGGGTTTCTATAGCCTTGCTCTGTGTTACTTCACCCAGTGCAGGTTATTAACTCTGAATTAAGCAAAGCTGCCCCACACTGCTGCATACGGTATCAACCCATCACTGCCCCGGGGCCTGGACAGGGAACGTTCTGCACTAGTTCACTGTCACTGTGACACAAATACTCCAGTTATCTATTAAATGTAGCAGTTGGCCCTCTCCCTGCTTCACCTCACTCTGAAGTTTTCTTAGAAGGTTCTGGTAAGAAGCTAGTATTTGTTATTACACTTAACATACACACTGAGCTTCCCTTACATTCTGTGTCCCTCTGAATACAGCCCAGGCACTACCAGTGTTTCCAGAGCTGCCTAATCTCAGTTCAGAGGTGGTGTATCCTCTATAGGAATGTGGATGTGTTTCTCAGCACCCAACTCTGTCTTTGAGGTAACACCATCAAGGGGCACCTCACAGCTCCTCTTGTCCATTTGTATTTTGCAGTCTGCTGCAAACACTCTCTGAAGTCAGAAGGTTTCAGCTTTGTCTTGTTCCCTCATCTCCTAAGTGACTCATTCTTGACAGTATTTGGGTATTTTCAGAATGACAATGAAGAACAATTAGTAGCATCTCCTGAAAGGAAAATATTTGCTTTTCCTGCTGGTAGCAAACTTCAGTAATTAACCTGGTCTTGACACTTTCAGCTTTAACTTTTAGAGCAGGAGAGTGATGACTAATGGAGATTGCTTAGGGATGAGGTGAAAGAGAGTGAAGTGAAACATCATGATGCTTCACCTCACCTTCACAGTAGCTTTTGTGCTGTCACATCTGCTTATATCAGCACCAGACCACTGCTGATTTCATCATAATTGCCCTAATTAGAAGTTCAATTAATACGCCGAGTTCTTCCTATCAATGCCACCTCAGCACCAAGGATGTGCCCACGGAGCGTTACTGAGCAGTCCAGGTCAAACTAATAAGGAAGGTCATCGAGAAAGGAAACTACCTGCAGTCTATTGTTCTGAGGATGACACTCAATATCCAGCCCCAGGACAGGCAGAAAGGGGGAACTGAAGGAACTCTATTGAGAGATACCCATCAGCTGTGAGCAAAAATTACATTTCCTGTCGTTGAAAATCTCATTTAGTTCAGACTTGCTTCCACTAAGGATTAAAACCCTTCCAAAGAACACTTTGTCTTCACAGGAAGACAAAAATAGCCCAAAATGCCCACAGTGAAAGACTGTGCATAGTCTGGTAACTTTAAATGGTTATCAAACATAATGTATTTAAGCACATACAATAAACATGAATGTGCTCGTCGAAACTAACGATGAAAATGGAAAATTAAATAAATAAACCCGGGGGTGTTTTGCATGAGAGTCAGGCAAATGTCCCTAGCAGACAAGGAGTTACCAATTGCCTGCCTGGAAGTATCTTGTTTATCCATCAACTGAAGAATATTGCATGTTGACAAAGGAAGACAGCGAGGCAGACAAGGGAAACAGACAGCACTCACTCACTAAAATACAATGTATGGGATATGCATCAAACAGGAAAAAAGCATGTTTACTCCTTCTTCACTTTTTACAGTTCAGGATAAAGGCTACAAGCCAAAATCAATCAAAGAACAGAAGCACAAAATAAATAAAAAACATCATACTTCTTCAATTTTTCTTCTACAAAAGAAAAAAACCACAACTTTTTTCTCAAGTCAGCTGTAAAAACAAGATAACATATTATGACCAATTTCACGGTATCAGGTATTACTGCAAGATGTGAGGTTTTTAAAATGTGGGGAAATTAAAACACAATCCTGCATTAACTCTCTTGACCCGACCATCTACCTACTACTTACATGTCTACTGAAATCAATCACCAAGATTTTGTGATACTGTGTCAGAAATAATCTTTCTGCTTCAGGTGCTGTGAAAGAAAAAAGCTACATCACTAAATGGCACAAACTGCACTGGGCACAACCTTCACCTGGTATAAACTCCAGCACTTCCTGGGCTGGGTGTGATGACTTTGCCCTCCCTTACCTTCTCAGTGTTCAGAACACAGCTAGTCTGGGGTCGGGTAGGCTTTTATGTATCACGTTGTAGGACTGGATGTCATGATGCCATGTATTAGATGCACACCAAGTATCTTTCAATGAATATTTAGTAATAGCTGTGTTCTTTTTAGGAAATTCTTTTAAGCAACAGGTACCCACCTCTGCCAAGAGTCACTGTCTCTGCTGGTTAGATTTCATCTTCAGCAGCAGTTACTTTAGGAAGAACTAGGCAATAGTGATAAATGTAAAATATTACTTGTTTTCATTACCCTGATAGCTAGCATTTGTGTTCCTCAAGCAGGCACTGGAGTCAGAACTCTACGAGCAATGTGTCCAGCTACAGCCTGTGGCCATTTGCATAAAATCAGTGCATGACCTGCACACTGACTGACACCGATATGGAAACATCTGAAAATATCTCAAGATATTCCAAGTTGGAACAGTGTCAGGCTAGGACCACTGGTTCTTTGCAGAGATGTCAAGCAAGCAGGCAAACAGGAAAATGTCCCATCATTTACCATCACTGCTGTGTGCTCTGCACTGCACACCGGGTGTTATCATCTAGTGCACACAAAAACTGGTCAAAATTCCAGACAACGGTCATCAGAATGAATTAATCCAGTATTATGATTTGTGAGATTGAGAAAGCACACTACTGCAGCAGCTCAAAAGCAAGATAACGTGCAGCACGAGACAGTCATGATTCAGAAGTTGGTTAAAGCTGGCAAAACAGCCATCTCTGCCCCGTGTGTCTGGATCTGCAGGCACAGTCTCCGACCCTCAAGGTCCCAGTTATTGTTGTATTTACTCTGTCAGCTTTGTGAGGGTTTTAATAAACCTACAGCTTCCTAGTGTCAAAGGTAACTACAGTACCACAACATAAATAAATAAATAAAAGCCCAGAAGCCAACAAACCACCAAAGAAGGGGTTTTTTGGACTCCCACCTTGCCTAGGCCTGGGAGGGACGGAAGCATCACCCAAGGAGGTTATTCTAGAATAAAGTCTCCCCCTTGTGGATCTCTCATATAACAAAGGCTCCATCGAGTACTTAATTGCATAATAAAGACTGTGCTCCTTCCTTTGCAGGGAAGAATTTCAGAGGCAGAGAGGAACCTGTAATGAAATCATGGTACATAGTTTACTTCAGCTCAGTGGGCTGGGTCCCACTTCAGGCAAGACAAGCAGTTTGGTGGTAAGGTACCACATGATTCTGTGGTAAATTCATCTGAAGGACACTAAAACCCTCAAAATAATATTAAATTCCTTCCCAACTCTACGTAAGTGAGTTATGAATGTTGGTTTAGTGACACACACACCCCCCTGCAAACTACTCAGCCCCCAGTCGTCAATGGCTTAACTGTTTAGGTGGAAAATAGAAAGATATTGGAATTTTATCTAATACTTATTAAAAAGAATATAGAAGATGTCAAGATCCCCTCCCCCCTTTTAAGTGCACAAAGTTCACTATCCTGGAAAAAACAGTTTCATCTGAGACACAACTTTTGTGTCTCAGAAATGAAGGAGTTACAGCACTGTTTGCAGAATGGCTCTTCCTCAAACACTTCATTAACTCCACCGTGCTCTGATCTGCATTAATGTAAAGGGATCAGAAGGATTCCTTTGCATATGATAATTTACATTATCATAAATTAAGAAACCATTGTGATCACTTAAATTATCATGTCGATCTCAATGCTCTCAAGGTATTTAAATGTGCTTCTAAAAAAACCATACATTTTGTCTCCCAAGTTGATTTTGCTACCTTGCCAATATTTCCTGAGAAACAAAACCCTTGATGGTTTGAAATATTATTCAGTTACCTACGTGACAAAACCCTATTTTATCCACAATACCAACTGTTGAGTCAATACCAGTAAAAAGCTTTTTAACTATCCAGAGACACGTTCCCACATCCATTTCAGAATAGTAATATAATGGTTAAATATTTATTTCTTGCAAGTTTTGGAACAGTGCTAGGTTTCCTCCTTTCATTAACAGTCTCTTATTTGTATGCAGAAATTGCTTTAAAAATATTAGCATTGTAATCTCTCGCTAGCACGGGGTAGATCAACAGAAAGTCTTATCCCCGTGGAAGAGCATGATTCTGATCCCCTCGATGCCAGTGACAAACCTCTTGAATTTCAGCACTGCACTCAAAGAATTCCTGAAAGATGGCAGTGTGACAGCCTGGGACTCTCGTCCTTTCTAATTGCAGAGCAGATGCAGTAGCTAAGCAGTGTTACACTTTACCAGCGTGCCCCTGTAGGAAGCAACAGCTCCTCTACCTAAAGGGGTAGCTGCTACTTCTCCACTTTGCTACAGTCCTTGACCTCTCAACAGCAACGATCAGCAAACCAAGTTTCTGTTCCAAATGTGAGAGGGTTTAAGATATAAACATCTGGCTATCGGGAACTGAAAAAGGATCATTCATTCATTTCAAACATTGATCAACAGTGACTGTCAACAGCTGTTTCTCTGAGACACTCAGAGGTCAAATGCCAAGAACCAACCTCGGAACACGTTTCTGAATTTTCTTGTTGTAAGAATTCACTTGAACAAAACCAAAGTTTGCACTGCTGAACTGTGAGAGGCTTGCTAGAGCTAAGAAACTGGGTTCTGATGTCTGCCGCTTGATCCAGGGGAAAATGGGCTTGAAGAAACCATGCAGGCAAAGCACTGAGAAACAAAACATCGCAAATCTGACCAAGTGACAAGAGACCCGTGCAAAAAGACTCCTCAAGCCAGTGAGAATATTGTTATCTGGTTTAGCTGTATGCTACGAGACTGCCTGCTTATCTGGACAGCATGGATGAGAAACTACAGTTCTTACTGAATACAAAGTAAAAGGAAGAAAATAATTGGTAATTACAATATTGCAAGCTATGTTTCAAAATCACTGGTACTTTACTAAGTAACTTGATTTTCTGGCAAGTAGCTTCCAGGCACAATCAGCCAGCAGCACTAAATGAGCTGTGCTGTCAGCAGTGACAGACGTTTGTAATACGGGGTATTTCCCAACCTGGACAGTTGTTAAATTGTACCCCTGAAGAGAAATGTCTGTAGTGCTGTAGAACATATAACCATGTACCAGCTTCTGGATGTGCCAATACTCGTACTGCAGCTATGGGCTAATAATAACCTCAGTACCAACCATACAGCATCACAAATACGTGCACACTCATCACGAGTGCACCACCACAAACAGGAAACCAGCTTTTCCTAGTAAAAACACTATGGGATTCAGAAGGAAAGTCTTTCTAAAGTTAAGAACATGTTTCAGCTCCTAGATACGAATGGTCCAGACATTCAGTCTACTGTTGACTGTCACTCATCCCTGAACACATACCAAGGGTGAATTCTGTGTAATCATTCAGATTCAGGGCATTCAACCTGACAGATAATGCCAAGACTCTGTATGGGAGACCGTGGAAGCTGTACTGTGAAAAATCTGTATCCACTGTCATTTCACACTGTGCCATCAAAATACCACGTACCGTTGCTGAACTCACTCCTTCGTACCTTTCCAGCCTGCTGCCCTCGTACAACAGGTCCTTTTCATCTCATTACAGACCTCCCAGTCCCTTCAAATACCACGGCCTTCTCACAGCTACAGAATTTTACCTTGCTCTCTTCTCGCAGCTCTCCTTTATTCCTTAATACTAATGTCCTTATTTATTCCTTAAATCTCCCCGAGTCCTTCAATTTCTTTCACTTTGGGACGGACTTCTGTGCTGTTTCCAATCCAAGCTGTCTTCTCTGCAGTCTCCAGTATGCCACCCAAAAGCCATGTTCTCTGAAAATACTTCACCCTTTCTCAGTTCTTGCAGTCTCTCTCTCTCCATTCCCACCATCACCAACCCTTCATCCTTCTTCTTCCAACTCATTAATGCCTGTGCTCGTTCACATTCTCCATTTTTCATTCTGTAGGAAACCTACAGATTCCAGGATTGTAAGTCCATGTTAAATATATGGGCTTATTAAATTACTAAAATAAATAAGTTACTGAGAGCTGAGAGCCCTTTTCTAGCCCACCATCTCCTCATGGCAATACAGAGTCCTCACTGCTCTGTATACCACAGTGGCACAGCTCTCTGCATGATCTCACGTGCGTTAAAACAAGACACAGCAAGCTGGGAACACAGCAAGGATTGCGCACTCATCTTTTTGACCCACAGAAGGTATGTGGAAAAGTTATTAAACCTTCAGCAGATTATTACTGTGAGGCATCAGCTCTGTGAAATGAAACTCTGAGATGGAGTATCAGTGGGTTTGGGGACGTATTACAGTATATTAAAAAGCCAGAGGATCAGCTTTCTCCAAAACACAGGGAAACATTGAAATTACCCTGGAAAATAACAAACATGGAACAGGGATTTTAAGTATGTTCCATTAATGAGGCATTTGGGAGTCAGGAGAAACCAATGTAAGGGGTTACCAGCGTCAGAGGGTTACTCACACAGGCACCCTTAAAACCCCACAGATGTCTTTCCATTTATCACTGCTTACAACCATGGTGTGCATGTGGATCTACACCTCATCCAAGAAGGAAAGAATTACAGGAGAACAGCACACAGTAGAAGCCCCATGGCCAAACCTGCTTTTTCCGTACGGCCGGTACATTCCAGAGTTTCCAGGAGAACTGTGTAAGGAAGCAAATAAAGCCTACAAGGGACCATCCTGAGCTATTTTTTTCTGTGTTAAGAGCCCTACAGATAACTCTTGCATAGAAAGTGAAGGCAGAAGGAACAATAGAAATCTCTGCGTATCAAAGCCACTGGTCTCCACACAGGATCTCCAAACTGAGCCCGGTAACTTGTCTCCCAATGTATCTCTCAGAAGGATGGCAGTCTGCATGTGAAAACATCAGAAAGAGGAGAATCCTTGCTTCCCCTGTTTATTTTTTTCCAGTAATGTTTTACTGCGAGAAGTGTGTGTACTGACCATTATCTGGGGCTTTGGCAGAGGTCCTTGGAGTTTCCAGGTAAACACAACAAACTGAACGCTGCACAAGAAGGAGAGGAATCTGCCTTTGGAGAAAATTGCCGAAGCCAGTAAAGAATCTCTTCAGCATGGATGTGCCACCTTGCTCACTTTATGTCATTACGCCTGTCCTGTGAGATAGCAGAGCTCAGCCTGCCCATCTCTGGTGAAGGGGTATTACAGTCTGACAATCCAGCCTTGTAATTCTTATGTCAAGGGGAGGGATGTCATTTTCTTCACCGTTAAAGAGGTGCCCCCAATTTCTACAATGAAGACTACGGTTGACAACTTCTGCTTCCCGGGAGGAGGATGAAAAGGTCATTTGTGCAGGAGATACACTTCTCTGCAGTTTCCCAAGACAAAACGAGCTAAGAATAAACACCTACCTATTGACTTTCCCTTCCAGTAACTAAACTTTCTTCTCTAACCTTTCCTAACGTCATCATAAACATACATTTGTAGTGTGCCACTAGCATCCAACACCAGAAACAAAACACTTCACCTCCCATCTTCTAGCGGTCAAGGGAAGAGACAAAGAACACCCCGCAAAGGCCAAGCCGCGGGCTGGACGGCGGCTCCCGACCCCGTTCATCCACGCACCCGGGGCCGGGCGCGACGGCACCCGAGGGCTGCAGAAAGCGGCCCCGACAGCGAG